>OZ034975.1:46382568-46850068 GCA_964030785.1 Siderastrea siderea | reverse complement strand
TCCGTCTTAATGTTTACTGATGTACCAAAGGGTTGAATATCTATTTTCACACTATCAATCATTTTGTTGTTTGGCCAAGACAAGTTAAAGCTTGCACTGTTTCTATGGGTACTCTGTAAGTGTTTTTCTTTTTAACTCCTTAGATATGCAAAAAATTCAATTTATTATTCACTTCTTTAAGCTCAATACAGGGAATTCAAATCTGGATTTCGATTTTAATTCAAAATACAAGACTTGCAAGCGTAGATATGGCATCATCCAGAAGCACAAGAGAAAAGCGTAAAACTATGTATCTGTTACAACAATTTTGTATTGTCAATGACTTTTACTAGGATATTTTTTGTCTAACAGGAATATGTGAATTTTTCCCTACCCCACCCTGAAAGGTTAAAAATGTTACCTTTGCTCAACATATGAACCTATATGACTTTAAAGTGTATATGACAGATTTTTTTTTATTTGCTTGATAAAATCTACCCAGTGTCCTGATAACAATGGGAATGTGTGAATTTTTCCCTACCCCACCCTGAAAGGTTAAAAATGTTACCTTTGCTCAACATATGAACCTATATGGCTTTAAAGTGTACATGACAGATTTTTTTATTTGCTTTATAAAATCTACACAGTGTCCTGATAACAACAGCAAAAAAAATTTTTGATATCAATTTTTCTTCCCCACGTTTTAACCGTCTAAAGACGTGAAATTTCACTTCCGGTGGGGTACAAAACCGCCCAAGCAAAATCGGGAGACTGGGAAAGATTGTGACGTCAAAACAGGACCTCTTGTCTCGCAGCAAGCAAGTTTCTTAGTTGTTTTCTTATGATTGTGGCAGTGCGAGGGGATATTTTGAGTCTGTTGACCCATTTAGAGTCAACACGAAAACAACTAGTGAAATGACCAAGAAAAATCGATGTCCAAAAATTTTTTTCGCTGTTGTTATCAGTACACTGTGTAGATTCTATCAAGCAAATAAAAAATCTGTCATATACACTTTAAGTAAAGTTGGTGATTAAAGAAATCTGGTGACTGCCGGAGCTTACATGTATCTGGCCTATCTTAGATTTGCCCATTGTTTAAGCTAAACAGTCTGTTGAAATGGAAACAAATTCAACTCCACATTTGAAGGTTGTTAGAAATTTGTTCACAAGACAGAATTTTTATATAGGGAGAAAGAAATCAGTGAATTGAAATCCAAAACTTACTGTACCTACAAAGTAAGACTGTTTGATGCAATGTATCAAACACTTACTTCTCTTCTGTGCAATTTAAAACATAGAGCACTAAAATCAAACAGGATTCTCGACTAAGAAAAGCAAAGTATGTCATCTTAAAATGTAGGAGAAACTTCAATTTCATTTGGGAGCACACTTTGTTGAGTGTTGACAAAAATTCTCTTGTGCAAGTTACAGCCATGCATTTTATTTATCAGAAGATGTGAAAGGCAGTTTTTTTATGCAAGACCAGACACAATCTCAAAGGTGAAATAGATAAATTAATCACAAGTTCAACAATAGTAATCTCATGATTAACAAAAGGTTCATCACATGATAACAACAGAGTCGTCTCTAGTTCAAAGTGGTACTTTTTGTGGATATCACCCATAAAATGTTCCTATTGGCTTCAAAAAGGCGTTTTTTTGGTCTTAAACCGTTAATAGTTAGTGATTTTGATTTTGTTGTTTTGTGTGTGCCTTTTCTCCTCCTTTGCTTTCTTTTCTTTTGTGGCAACCTTGTCCCCTAGGTCTACCCTCTATTTAAAATGGTAGCAAGAGAAGTTCCTGGCACAAATTAAAGCAGGTCACATGTCTCGAAAACTATTCTAATTGGAGATTTTAATTTATTCAACATGGCAAAAGACTTACTATTGGGTACTCTTATTTTTGAGATCATGTGATCTGCCATGTGCTAGAAGTTGTTTTTGTAGCAACACTTACTTATTTTATAATTCGGTAAATTGTGATCGTCCGGGTGAGTGTAGTCCTGAGAAGGACTGTTTGAGGTGACATTGACTGACGTTTCGACAACCTGAGCGGAAGTCATCATCAGAGTCAAGTGAACTGTGAATCATCAGTAGATGTTGTAAGTCTCTGGTCGTTGTCCTGAGTGGTCGACGATCTCGTGATGTTATTGGTCGTTTGTCAGTTAAGCCGATGTCGAAACGTCAGTCAATGTCACCTCAAACAGTCCTTCTCAGGACCACACTCACCCGGACGATCACAATTTACCGAATTATGACATGACTCCTGGGTTCAAATCATTTACACTTACTTATTTTAATCCATTTCATTTTGAGATAAGCGTGTGGCTTTCCTGTACTTTTTTTCCTTTGTACAATTGTGTTGATTTCAATATTCCAAGATATGGCAACAATAAAAATATTTTCAAAATCACAGTGCAGATTACCTGTTGGCTTGATTTTAAGATTCAACTTTCATGCCATATTTTGCTGCTCGATCATGGGATGCATGAAGTTATGAACTACTATGCCAAAACTTATGTAGCATCTCAAACCAGATACCAACACTACGTAGCTATGAAAAAAATGGCCTTTCATTGTTTTGTCATCTTATCCAGCCATTTATATCGGCTGCAAGAACCACCCTTAGAAAACTTTCCTGATGATGATTAGTAAGTTTAGCGAGCTTTTTTTTGTTTGATAGTTCTCTGGGACAGTCGCTTTTAATATTGTCCCCTTTTAATTTGTTGAAGCACGGTTTCAACAAAAAAGCGTGAAACAGGGAGTTAATGGGGCTTTTTTCTTGGTAACAACAGATGTGTGGCAGGACTGTAGGTCAAAGTGGTCACCTCTAGTTAAAATTTAAACCAGGTGTTTAAGTGGTTTTCATACTATTAGTCATGTAAAATAATTTCCTTTTGTAAGTTCAAAGGCCTTGTTTTAGTCCCTAACTGCAATTTTTTAATACAGTTAAGTTATATAAAAATATTTTTGTATCTTTTCTTTTACTGTTACATTTTTAATTTTATTCATTTCTATTAAGGTAAACTTTAAGCTGCAAAATATGAACTTTGTACTTTGTTTTCAAGTCCTTGGATGTTATGAGGTTTAACAATAATACTCATTTAGTATCTTCAAACAGTTATTCACATGAAAGCTAATATGCCAATGTGCCAGTTTGTGCAAATGTTCATTGATAGCAAGGTCTAAAGTTCAATGACGTGCTATTATTAATTTTATTCATACAAATCTGCATCCGAACATCTTGTTCCTTCTCAAAATCACCCATCTTTTGTCCGAAAATCACCACCATTAGAAACTGTTAATTACCTTCATTTGCTGGAATTGTGTACTTTATTTTGCAAAAATTATTGACCAGTATTATTTTTGCAAAGCTTAATTTTAAGCATTTAAAAAATTAGTGAAAAACACAACATTTCAAAGTCGCCATGACATCATTTTCAAGTGTGAAAATAAAATTCAAATTGACTTAATACTTGAAAAATGATGTCATGGCGGCATCGAAACCTTGTGTTTTTTCGCCACTTTTTATTCTTACAACGTAAATGCTTAAAGAAATTTACAATGTAATCTTAATTTTAAGCCTTAAAAATTAATTTTCTTTATCATGCAAAAAAGTGAACATAAGTGCACAGGGAGAACTAATTAAAATAAAATGCATTTACATGCTAGGACCTTGTTGTTATGATTGTTTTCAAATTATAACCTTTTTAAGGATAATCAACTGGAAGAGATTACACTCTACAAGGTAGATATGTGTTGATATCGTTATTTCTCTTTTATTGCAGTCCCCTCTTTGTAACATGGAAGATTGGTCATGACCGCAGGCTTCGAGGTTGTATAGGAACATTTACCGCCATGCGGTTGCATAAAGGTCTTAGAGAATATACCCTGTCAAGGTAGAAATAGTTCTTACTGTTTCTAGTTAATTAGATAATTTGACTTGACATGTGAGGTCTATGGATATCTTTATCAGAAGGTACTCTGAGGCAGGGTCAGGAACTTGAATTTGAGGGTCTAATACAGCTTTTACCGAAAATCGGTAAAATGTGGTTAATGGAACGTGACGCCCCAGGGGTGGTAGGTCAGACAAGCTTTGCTCAACAACATTCAATAATAAAGGCCTCTATTCACAAATCAATAGTCCATGTGTATAAGCTCATAAGAATTGCCTTTCATGTCTAGAATCCCTTCCGTTATGTTGCAATGTAGTCTAGAAATATATCTAAACTTTATGTACATTGGCTCTTACTATTTAAAAGCCTTATTCATTGCTAGTAGTTTTCCACGTTGTGTCTACTTCATAGTATAAGTTTGCTCATTGGACAAACTCAGAGACACTGTCTTGCTATAAAAGCAGCAACACGATAGTTTAAGTCATTATTGTCGTAGTCTTGAACGAGCAAGTACACTTTGTAACAAATTTGTTCAGTTTTTTCCCACCCTTCCTCCCTTTGGAGGTGGGTTGCTACAGTAGGTATTTGCTTTCTTTCAATAAACTGGGGTCACTCCTTGTGGTTCGGTTAAGTCTGCATGGCGACTTCCCCCAAGCTTTTGGCATTTCTTGTGTCTTGCCATCTTATACCTTTGCCTTAATCTTGTCCGATCCAGCCCATGCGGTGCTAGGGAGATAAGAAAGGCTCTGCCAATACTCTTGTCCTAATCCCCAAGGTTTGGGGAGACAAGTATGGCTTAGTTTGGTGTGCATATCCTGGAGTCGAGGGGTTACCTACCACAGGGCTGTGTTCCCCCCTATTATGCCATACAGTTGTTGTTTATTTTGTCTCTGTGTACCAACTGTGATTGCGTGACTCTTGCGGATAAATACGGAACAGTGACATTAAAGTAGGACTTTTGCAATGCTGCTTGCCATCTTTAACCTTGTAAGACCCAATAGTGACAAGCATCTGATTTCTTCTTACGATATCCTTACTTGATCAAACATACAGGTCATAATAATGAAGGGAATGATCACCAAACATGAAGTGCCTTGATGTTTGGGCAAATTCTCCAAACTAGTACCATAAGAAACATACAGGGAACACTAAGGAGAACATGTATGTTGATATTGGGGCTTAAATGGTTAATTGTTGGTCCATCCTACCATTGCATGGCTGTCGGAATCCTCTTCACAGTCCTGCCCTGGCACGGTTCGGGTTGACTGGGGTCGTGGAATTTGCTGTTCTTGGTCCCACCTTCTTACATACTTTCCTGGCCAGTACTTGGCCACAAGCGTATGTGTATTTCCCATCAGTCAAGGAAATTCTCAACAGTCGAGAGATCTCTGGCATGTTCCAAACTACACCAAGTGTTTATCTTCTGCTAAAATGTTAGTCAGTCATAAGTTAGATTTACTTACACCTTTGTTGACTAACTGGCTGTTAATTAGCTTCACCTCTGCAGGGTATTTTTATCCTGTGCCCTGCCCTAGACTTGAATTCATAGTAATTCCTACATCCCACTGTGAATTTCCTTTTTTTTATTTTTCAGTGCCTTAAGAGATAGCCGATTTTCTCCTGTAACCAAAGAGGAACTAACCTTACTGTATTGTTCAGTGTCTGTTTTGACCAACTTTGAGGAAAATGTCAATTGTTTAGACTGGGAAGTAAGTAGCATGTACAGCTGTACTTACAAAAATAATGAATTTGGATTTCATTTTGTTAAAAACTATGCCTATAAGATGGTGGCATTATTCTCTGGGTGTGGGTGGTAAATTAAAAAAAAGATGATGTAATATACAGCAGAGACCAGAAATTTCACTTCAGAAGGTGGCAAATTCTGCAAAATTATGGTGAGTTTTTCCACTCACTGGCTCAAGCTAACTGAAAACTCTGTATATGAAAATGTAGTCACCAAACCTGTTTGGTAATTGTAGCTGTCCTGTTACTCTTAGATTGGTGTTCATGGCATAAGGATAGAATTTTATAATGAAAAAGGAGTTCACCGTACTGCCACGTACCTTCCAGAAGTAGCCAAAGAACAAGGTAACAGTCTTTCTTTAATAAACCAGAACAAATTTTTTTCAAGCTGTCCTTTTGCAACTGCTTCAGTTGCTCAAGACTTGCTCCATGTCGCTTATTCTGCTGATTATGGAAGTTACAAGTGGTCCCCATGCAAACATACAATACACGCAATATTCTGTGTGCGTGTTTTACATCGCCCACTTCACATGTGCACACATCTCTTTTGTCCTCAAGATAACAGGACCCAGTTGAAGCAAATCTTATTGCTACGAGTTTTGGTGGAGAGCAGTTTGCTAAGAGATTGAACGCAAGATCGCTGGTAATGGAAACAAACAACTTTGAATTCCAACGTTAGACTTACGGGATTACGTTATATCACTCACTCCTCTTCTTCTTTGTGCTACATACAGCTCTGCTTGTATAGTTATCTAACATTGTTCCAGAACCTTCTTCCTGTTACTAAGTTTGGAGAAATTACGTAATTATAGATACTATTCACAGAGATTACAAAATACACCAAAAATAACCATAAATATTCTGATATGTTCCAAGCTATTCCTAAACGTTGTGCCCTATTGAGCACAGAATATTCTGGAAAGTGCTAGCAAACATGTAATGCAACCGTTGTTCTCAACTTAGCTTAAGGACATGGAAAACTTTCGAAGGTTGTGGAAAGTTAAAGAACTCCAAAGAATAAAATTATGATTCCTGAAAAAGCTTGATCTTTCCTTCCCATGGATAAAACTAATGGTGTTCAACTCTTTTTTCAGGCTGGAATCAAATCCAAACTATTGACTCACTGCTGAGGAAAGGTGGTTACAAAGGCCAAATCACAGCTGAAGTTCGTGCCTCCATCAAAGTAACACGATACCAGAGCGAGAAGGTGACTGTAGATTACAATGAGTACCTCTCGTCCAAACAGGCCACATGACAACAGTGGACACTAGGGATATTAACAATTTAGGCAATTAGTTATGAATCCCATTTTCAAAGATGTTAATAATTTCATTGTCTATATTATTATTACTTGTATATGTATATTATTTATTGACGCAATTGTGTGTCTGGCTGGGAAATTGCATTGTTATTTTTGATTCCTGTTAGAGATTGAAAATAAGGACAAAACAGCTTGCAGTGTACATTATTGCAGCTCTTGATAACAGACAACTTTAAATGGCCACATTTTACTGCTTAGAAAACATTTTCTGGAAAACAAGCTGTCAAAAACTACTCAGTGATTGTTGGCTGTCATAAAAGCACTCACTGGTAGTCTTAACTGGGATGAAAAAGTGAGAGTGTGAAATTTTAGTTTGCTTAAATTTAAATGAAGTTGTATGAGAAACAACAAGAACCATAGAAAAGCAAGATGATCAGAAAAACAACTGGGTACACACAGTGTTGAGTTTAACAAAATTCTTGTGGGGTAAAATTCAGGGTTCAAAATAAAGTCAGAGCTTTCAGCCTGAATTTGACGGTTTTTTTTCTCAAGGCCGATTTTTAGCTGGCTGTCAACAAGAATGAACAAGCACCTATCCCAAGTATGGAATAAAGTGCTGACAGGCCAAACGCGGCTCATAACATGTATGCTCGTGCTAATGTATTTGTATATTTCACTTAGCGATGGTTGATTTTTAATTTAATTTGCTCATAAGGATGTTCTTAAAATTAAGCACAGCTGGGTGGCACGTTGTTACGAAAGGCAGCATTTTTTCCACACTGTCCCTCTTTGTTGAAGTGCTGACTTCCTTTCAATGAATTTGACTTCGGATGTTATTCTTTCTACAAGACTGATGGGGTAGTCTCTCGCACGGAGGTGTCTTTTGAATTGGGTGGTATTCTCAGCGAAAGATTTCGCCGAAGAGTTTGTTCTAAGACGTAGTAGGGCTTCACCTTTGATGAACCCTTTTCTAACCCCTGGTGGGTGGCAGGAAGAGGAGTAATTGTACTGGAAAGTTTGCAGATATCAAGGATTGCTTGCTTGTTAAATCGTGCGCCTTTGAAAACAGGAAGTTTATTTCGCGCCGGCAAATAGACATAGTCGCTGGAATAAAGACTTGATTTGCAAGAATCGAGACAATAATTGTTAATGTTCTGTAATTGCTGTTGTTTTTTAATTTAGAAAGTAAGCTTTTAAAATGTCATCCAATTCACTTTTGGTATTGTGTAAGTGTTTCATGGCTGCATTACTTTCTGATCTGAAACATTTACAACTATGATGTTCCATGGACGTTGATTTTGCCAATCAAGGAATGAAAATTGGATGAAAATTGCCGGCAAGAGAGGTCAAAGTGCCGGCTACTATTTTGAACACTGAAATTTTTTCTTGTGATGCACTAGCGTCCTATCCAGGAGAGAGTATTGGAAGCTGTAATGCTCCTAGTCACCTTGATCATGCTATAGAAGCTGGAACTAAGTGCCATCACTGATAAACCATCTTACTCTTTATCCTTTGGATTGGAAATAAACTTAACCTCAACTAACACTCAGTAAAATAACAGCACCCTCTGTTTAGGCCTAGTTTCAGTTTTCTGGTACTCAGTGGCTGTAATGGTGGTCAGTTCCCAGTTAATTCAGAAATTGTTTTCATTGCAAGGTATGGTAGAACCCTGCCATCTCGTATGTGCAAATGGGAACCAGACGTAGTTCAAGATAATGGAAGTTTGAAAATACCAGTAATAATATAAATAACTCAGCAACATCAACAAAGGGAAACATGTTTCATTTCAACATAGCAGGGTTTCCAAAATAGCTGGTGTTCAAAACAGCAAGGATCTACTGTAATGCAAATGTGGCTGTGTGAAAAATTGTCTGTTTTCTCTGGCTTTGTATTTTGTGGGGCTAGTGCACATTGAACCACTCATTTTCATTTTGTTAGTAAGGGTATTTTTACATTGAAAGGGGAAAGTAAAACAATGAAAGGGGGAAGAAAATCAGTGTGAAAGAGGAAAGAAAATCTCTGTTTAACCATGGCATTCCCAGACATGCAGATGTTCAAAACTAAAAAAACATAACAAATTTCCACACTGTGAGCAAGGTTTGACTCTGGGAGTGAAAGGGTTAAAACAATAATTATTTAATGATTATGAGTAAATAAATATTAATTAGGAATTGATGTATTAAACTAAGTAAGATTGGAATCTGGAATCTACAACTGGAACTGGATAAACCTTTTGAGATACAACTGAGATATGTTTAACTACTGTCTGATTTACAGTAAGTCAAATTTGCATTCCCCAAAAGTTTTTTTTTATTCTAATTTCTTTTTATTCTCACTGGCTTGCTCTATTTTTCTGCAAAGGGACAGTTTTTACAAATAGTGTTTCCTTTACTCCTGGAGTTTCCTGCCATTATTTTTATACAGCTTGTTCATATAAAGATAGTGTCTTTTTAATTAAAGTATATTCTTACCAAATAATCTGTAATTAGGTTGACATAACTGACCTCAAAGAGCAAAGAGCAAATATGTGTCCACTTTAGTGTTTGTGAAGATCAACTGCAGAACTATCCTTGAATTCTTACTGCATTCAAATTAAGTTGAACTCTAAGTTGTGGCAGAGAGAGGGACAATGGTGTAGTGGTTAACTTTTATTTCGGATTGGTCAAGTTGAAGTTCAGAGGATCGGTGGCTCCAGTCCTGGGCCTCCAATACTGGTCTCTGCATCATGAACTGTATTGTCCTCTTAGGCAAACAACTTCACTCAACTCTGTCTCCCTCTACCCTGGTGTATAAATGGGTAGCAGTGACAAACTTCTGGGGGTAACCCTGCTATGGACTAGTATCCTATTCAAGAGGGATACTCCTACTTGCTTCATAGAAGCCGCAGTTGCTTGCACTGATCACGTGGTCCATTTGCTGCATATGTGCTGTGCAAATTTACCGTTTATGTGGTGGACACACTTTTGCACTTTCTAATTCAGCAAAACCTGGATCATGATTGTGATCAACGTCTGCAGCATTGAACATATACTACATAGACTATGGACCTTAAAGTGCACACCTTTTGTCATTTTGAGTGAAATTTCTTCGAAGTATGAAAGAGAAGAAAAAAATATAATCATAGAAGTGCTAACAAAATGATGTTCATAAGTTATGATCGTTGATTATAAGCAATCATGCAGTTACTGTATTTCTACTATTTAAGCCCCTTTTCCTCTATAAAGCCTCCCCCCCCCCCCCCATCTTTGCATTTTGATTGTTGTTTATGAGACCAAACATTACAAAATGCCTTGGGTGCTTAATAGGGGAAATGTGGTATTGCATGCTAAAACAACCCTATAATATTCTTAGGAATTAGTGATTTTGATCATTGCTTATAAATGCATGTTTCCATATCGTCACAGAGTTTTTGATCAGCAGTGACTCGTGACTTGTGATCCTTATCAATCACATGGAAACCAGGCTTTTAAAAGTTAGCATTTTAGTGACAAAAGGGTTGTTTCATATGCACCTTAGGAACTGTTCTGGGATTATCCTGAGTTACAATATTATAGTTTGATCAATAAATGAATGTCAGTAATAAAACTAGCTAGGATGATAACACCAGTATTCCATAGTTAGTGTTAACTAAAAATTATGAGATCTTATTGAAGGGCTCCAGGGAAGTATGTGCTAACAGAATTGTTGAATTTTTTCTTTCACTAAATGTTTTTTGATTGCTACAAATTCTGCCAGGTTAATGTTTATTTACCTGCAAAATCTCCAGGTACCTCCCCCAACAAACACTGCTTCTTAGATTTTCTTCTTTTTGTTTGAGTGTGAAAATCAGTTACTAGGAATCTCTGAAGCCCTTTGATTATTAATTTTGTGGGTGGTGTTTGTTGTTTTGCGCCACTGTGTGGCATACTATATTTAGTGTTGTGGTTTGAATTTGTCTTTGATTTGATAAGTTTTTTTATCATTAAATTTTTAACCCTCCCCCCCCCCCCAAAAAAAAAAAGATTAAACCACAACACAAACATTTATTTTGCATTTTTGTATTGTTTTAGGTATTCTTATTTTAGGGCTCTCATTTGATTGAAAAATGCTATCCACTCTTAACTGTTCAACTTAAACAAAAACAAGAAGTTCTACTGTAAAGGTTACACACCCGCCATGCCAGGTTGACCTCATAAGACAACAAGTGATTTAAAATTTCATGATCCAGGATAAATAACAAAGTTGAAATGAAATAATTTTGCCTTCTTCATTTTTGTTAGTTGTCTCTGCTCTTAGCTGACTAGTGGTTGACAATTAACAGCAACATTCAGCATGGCAGAGTCAGGACTCTTTATACTGAACTTCTTGTTTGACTTTTGTGTTCATTTTAAGTTTAAGCCTTTACTGCATCCACCAGATGTGATTCTGTTGCCTGACTCTGTAAACTTCAGCCTTTTTACTTGCTTTTGGTAGTTGAACTTTGACACATCTGCACAGCTGCCCTCTCTTGTTGATCCAACTGATAAGAAGTAGCTGTATTCAGACAAAACCTGCCATTTTATTTTTCTTGGAAATTTTACTTTAACCATTTAACTTTTTAGTCTTTGTTTGCATATGTGTTACCCCAAAGTTGTTAACTTTTTTCTGACAAAGTTTGTTTTCGGCCTTGAATTTGACTATCTTCCTGTTACAGTTTTCTGTTATCTTTTTTCTTGTTATCTTGTTATCTTTTTTCTTGTACTATTTTTCACTTTCTTACAGTATCAATATTAAAGTTTGAAATTACACAAGGTTTCCAGTGTTTTTCTTTTTCTAACTACTGTTTTTGTTTGGGGGGGGGGGTGGGATGGGTGTCATGCAAATCATGAAGAACATGACAAAACCCTTTCAAAAGTGGACTGTACACGATCTCTGCAACAACTGCAGCTTGCAGTTTATTTTCCGAAATAAAACTGTTAATGTTCCCCTGATCTTCGCCTAAATTATGCGTGCAATATTTTTCAAAAGCGAGTTAAAGTAATACTTGTTTTAAATTATGTTGACTTTGAAGAAAAGGGAAACGAAGGGCTTTATTTACTTGACATGCAATTTTAATGTCGCACTATAATTAACTGTCGTGTAATCACGCCGCTCATTACCCGGTCCGGTTTTATGATAACTGAATACGTTGATTCCTTGCTCTGGCGAAGACATGTTACATTAACCGCAAGGAGGCGTGGTTGAGAGAGTTAGGGTGGGACCGCACAGCAGTGGCTTAACACCCATAAATTTTACCAAGTTGCGAAACAAAACGTCATTGGCTCTGTGTGCGTTGCATGCCTATGTTTTTATCTGCCCTAATTCCAGGCACCTCTCAAGGGCCATTTGGGCAAGTGACAGGAAAAATGCTCCAAAAGAGGTCTCGCAGAAAGGCACGTTTTTGCAAGTTACAGCTCCATTTCCCTGTTAACAGCCGCTTAAGCTTCACAAAGCCCCCCACTTCTAAGCAGTTTAGTGCGTCTGGTTTTTATCCTCCAAAAGTGAGAGTGCACATGGGGCTGGAAATCAACCCTACCACAGGCACTTTGCAGAGGAGGGTATCATTCCACGTTTCTAGGAAACCCCCCACCTACCCCTCCCCTAACCCAACATATGTTGACTTATTATCACTTAGAGCAAATGTTGGATTAGGGGAGGGGTAGGTGGGGGGTTCCTAGGAACGTGGAATGATCCGCAGAGGACACCTTATGAGAAGTGCAATTAACGGGAAACAAAGTACTGGATACAAAAAATCTTGAAAGGGTAGCCATCTCTCGAAGAGTCACTAGAGACTAATTACCAGAAATCAAGATAAAACTGATTTTTGATTGACAAGATGAAGATCCTTCATAGCCTGCATGGCAGGTATTGTTGGAGGGAAGGAGAGTGGAAAATAAACGATGATAAAAATAAGGGGAATAGGACTTCTTCCATTTTTCCCATTTCCTTCCCTTCCTGCCCCCCTCCCTGAACTACGGCTGTTATGCAAGCCAGGGTTTTGGAAACTGGACATGACAATCCCACTCTTCTCCACCCCCCCCCCCCTGCCCCTTTCCAAATAGGTGGGGTGGGGGTGATGAAATAGGTGGATATCTGCTGGAGGGCAGACGGGGTGATTTTGTTTACTTTTATGGTGGAGACCGTCATCTGCGGGGGTGAGCGATTAATTTGTTCAATTCTCTGTACCTTGCCTGAAGTTCCTTCATTAGTGTACTCGTTTGTTTGCGAGATAATTTGCAAGACGAAATTGCCTTACTTTCCTTTCTTTCCCTTTAATTTATCTCAACACAACCATACAACTCCAAGTAAACAATAGTATGTGCTTGCTTTAATCTTTGTGCAACATTTTAATATTACATATAAGTTAGTGTAAAATCCAAAGCACAACCCCATGTTTGTCAGGGGTGTTCTAATAATTTATAAATTGCATAGAAAGAAGCTCTCCCTTTTAAATACGGATGGCAATTCTAAATAAATATGAAATTACTACCTTATTCTTACTAATTTTCGCGCATACTTCATTTCGCGGAAATTTGGGAGCTGTATTTTGCGAGTATTAATTTTCGCAATTCCAGGAAAATAGTGAAGAAAATTGTATTTACTATTGTGGTCTTGCCATTGTCTCCTAAACCCTGAGCTGAGGGCACCGTTTCACAAAAAGGGCATTTTCGCAAATGAACCCTAGTAGACGAAATTACTCTTTGAAGGTACTAGCTTCTAGAAGTTATAAAAATATATATATTAAAACGCCCGGATAGACAGTGAATCGGAGGAAGAATGCTAGCCGAAAACAATACCAGAAAGATATATTTTTTAAGGACAAAAAGCAACAGTGTTAATTCAGAACAATTACCAACAAGCCCATGGCTCACAACATTTAAAATTCATATATTGTTTTCTTTAATAAGATGGTACTAAATTTCGCATGTTTAATTTTCGCTCTCTATCTCTCTTTTTTTTTTGCGAGTATTAACTTTTGCGATTTTTTCCAAAACGCGAAAATCGCGAAATTAAGTACGCGCAAAAATTAATAAGAATAAGGTATACCAAGTCTTAATACAGCTGGAACAAAGATTTCTTCCAAAAAAATCTTTTGATATTTTATGAAAATTTTAAGAGAATGAAATAAATGATTGAATGATTTTTAAAGTTAAGAAGCAATTTTGAAAGTAGTTAAAGATAATTTAAGTCAAAAGTCGCCAAAAGAACTTCCATTTGCTTATTTTGTGTCCCATTTACACACGTATGGACAATCTCATTTCCTGGCTCATGCGAATGGTAAATAGCCTCACACATTTTTTGACAACTGACAACTAATAGAAGTTGCTTCACAATTTTGAAGATCACTTTCTCATTAACTTCAAACACCAACAGTTCACATACATCATTAACTACTTTATTCTGCATGCGCAAGTCATCGGCAGCTTAACCATGTCCTGCATAATTAATGTACCAGTCAAATCGACACTTCAGCATCCCCCCCCCCGAGCAACCCCCTGGGGTATTGGAACTTTTGAAGATTGGCTTGTTCAAATTCCCTTCCCTCTGGTCAAAAAAGCTGTTCACATGTCCCATCAGTTAGAACTGAAATACCTCTCCTCAAACACAAATTTTGTCTTCAATCAAACACTGTTCCCACTTTTCAGAGAGAGATATGCCATGATGACACCTTCACACTTCTTTTGAAGACCCTTTTTAAGGAGTTATTCATTAACAAAGGCAAAATTCCATCCTGTAAATTCACCAAACCTTGCAAAAACCGAAAAACCAATTTGACCGGTTCATACTCAAAAATAAAAAAAATTGAAATATGAAAGAAGACCTTTTGTGCATAATTTTTGTTCACTGCATAATTTTTCTTTTTTCCTTTTTTAATTTAAAATACAAGCACCCTCTTTAAAATGTTACTCCCAAAGTATCCCTCCCAAAAATTACTAAAATGGACACAAAGACCCCTCCGACCTGTAAGTGATCTGCAGTGATCTGTGAAAAACACTACATTGTAAAACCAGTTGTGTTGGAATTCATAGCAGAACCTAAAATTTGCATAAGTTTTCAATTTGCATAAAGTAGCACAAATTCTCATGTTGTAAAATCCTGACACATTTTCATAAATTTGCACTAAAATAACAGGGCACTTAAAAACAATGAGAAAAATAACAGAGAGCTCCATCTTGTGGCTACAACTGACCTATCCAGAACACTGACCCTGAAAGTGAAGTAGGGTTTTCAATAAAATTTGAAGTAGGCAGCTGGTTTGAGTAGAGTAGCCGACTGTATCAAACAGGTTTGAAAGAAATCTTTCTTTATTACTTCAATTTAGGGAAAATAAGTAGCCGAATTCTTTGAGCGAATTTGCAGACGCTTTCTGTTGGTCATCCGTGTTTATTGAAAGCACTGCTGAAGTAAAGGCACAGATTTCGAGGATTTTCAAAGCTGAGCTGTATCTTCCCTGACTTTTTAGAAAAAAAAATTACCAAGAGATCGAAATGGCCTTTATGGTCCTTTTGTGCAAATGCTTTGTTTGTGTTTCTTGTATTTAAAAGAGTTTTCATTGCTGTTTTTAAGTTATAGTCTACAAGTGACAGTCAAAATGCTAGACAAAAAAGAATTTTCAGGAACTCGCATTAATAATTTAGTTTCATTCTCATCTAGCCTGCCAGTAGCTCATAACCTCTCATCATCTTGAGCATCCATCTCATCAATCAATGTGGGTTGATGCCCCACGTACTTCTTTCGTCTACAGTAGAGCAATGCCATGGTGACACCAGAAAGTAACACAACCATAACCACAACAGAGACTCCTATGAAAATCCTACTTGTAGTGCTGAGGTGTGCTGTTTCTAAAAAAATCATTTTTTAAATTACTTATTAGTAACTTACAACTGTCAGTTAATTCTCTGCTACACAAGAAAGAGCACAAAAGTTGATTCTCCATTCCCAAAGAAGAGAAGGTTTACATGTCAAACAAATAAGAAAACTTACTTGATGGAGGTTTAACACAAGCCAGCGTGAATTCATCCTTCAATACTCTGTAGTAAAGTCCATCTGCTGGCACCATAAGAAGCTATGAAGAAAAAAAAACAGATTTAAGTTAAACCATAATATATTCACAGATTTGCATTTATTAAAATCAGCTTTCAACCAAATGCACCAAGTAACAATCTTGAGCATGGGGGTTTATGTTACTCTGTGGAAGCCATATTTGATACGATGTTTATTACCAGTTGATAAATGTAGTAATTTTTTCACACTGAAGATCAGGATTAATTATCTCTTACTTTATAGGATTACTAGGTCTGGATTAGAATTAAAACTCACTACTTTCAGGATTAAATTTTCTTAAAGATCCTTTACACACCCTTCCCACCAATAAACAAACAAGCGACTGTCAATGTGTTACAAATTTTAAGCCTTTGTTTGAAAAGTAAAGGACTTAGATAAATTCAAGGGTTGTACAACCTGACTTTTGTTAAAATTCACGAGTTCTCAATTTCAAATCCATATGAAGTGTCCAGACCTATTTGTTCTTTTTCTTTATAGTTAGGCCAATGAACAGTGTAAGTTTATCACGACTGATTTAGTCTGACTTACAATCATATTGTTTAATAAGACATTATCATTTTATGAAAAAAAGGAAATAAATTTGAAAGTAACAAATTTCAATAATAATAATAATAATAATAATAATAATAATAATAATAATAACGATAAAAATAATAAATGAAAAAATCCTAATACAAATTTATGACAAAATTAGTAAAAAGGCTACATTAAAAAGATAAAAACCTACAACATTCATAGCTATGATAAAAATGCTAAACGAAGAAGGTGGCTGTTTTTAACTTTAAGGGCACATGAAGCAGAAAAGTGAAAGATGGAAATGAAGATATCAAAACTCAAGAATTTTGTAGAAACCCTCATGAGTGAACACAATATGCACCAACCTGGTATAAAACTTTATCTGCAGTTTTAGTAATCTTGGCTTTAAATTTAACATATTCCCATTGTGACGATCCTACAGCCCCTCTCTTATGTCTTGCTGATGACTTTTCCTGTACTATAAGCCCCAGTAGATGGACAACTTTCTCCTCGTTGTTTGCAAATGTTTGCGAAGCAGTTAACTGCCATTTTCCAGTTTCATTGTGGTAGAAGTTGACATCAACAGTAGGATTTGCTGCTGAAAGATCTCGAAAGGTGGAAGAGAAGCCAATGTACAATGTATCATTATTATAGCCAATAGCTGTTCCATCACACCAGTGCTTGTTACATGAGTGTTTAATACATCTGCCTGTTAAAACGGAAACAGCCCACTGTTACGAGATTTGTTAATTAGATGTAAAGGTCTGGAGTAACTTGCTTGTAGACAGAACATAGGGTTGTCAGCAACAGCAACAAGCGTATTTCATTCCAAACTGAAGCAGTCTTCACAGCTTACAGCTCACTTCTGTGTCACACAGATTCTTCTTCTTACACACCACAGTCAGCTCAGCACACAGCCACTACAATAAGTTTGGCACATGGCCACCGGAACAAAACTCGATCTCAACTTATGCATCAGTCAATTCCAGCTGCGCCCATCCCCCCCTCCCCCCAGGTAACTGTGGGGCATTTGCGCACCCTGTCAGTTCCGGGGTGGGGCATTAGCAAATTTGGCACGGCCCGGGGGTCGGGCATTTGCCTAGCCCCGGGGTTTTGACACACTCGTGGTTTCCGACTCGAAATCCAAACATGAGGATTTTATCGCAAAGGACTAGCAATTTGTCGCAGATTGGATCGACCGTCATGGACTGGACAAACTAGTGGAGGTTTTCTTGATTTTATGCATTTCTTCATGGCTTATCAAGGCACAACTTAAGCTATCACTATATATAGCGAGATTGGGAACGATCAACGTGAATCGACGTACGCATGCTTCTTTGTTCAAGGATTTAAATAAAATTTAGTCGCGATGACTCTTAAACTATAATGATCGATTATTAAATTCTAAAAACGTGTATAGGGATCGACGTTTTATACTTTCGCATATTATTCCCAACAGATGACTTTTCTAATGTCAAGATTTTTGTTTACTAGCGAACTGTTTTCAAACATTTATTAAAAGTAACAGTCTACTATCATGTAGTGTTGTCTGCGAGGTATTAAAATACCATGTTTGGCGTTATTAAGTTTATTAACATCAGATAGTGCCATTACAAACAATAGAAGACGGAGAGGCAGGCCTACAGAAACAAAAAATCACACATTTAATGCTGAAAGTGGCATTATTGTGTAATGAATGAGAACTGCTGCAGTGTTGATTGGGGACGTACGATCCCGGGGGCGGGGTATTTGCCTTCTTTCTTCGTCCCCACCACGGGGCATTTGGTAGCTTAAGTATCCCCACCCCCGGGGAATTTGCCATTCAAGAGAAAAAAAAATGCTAATGCCCGGGGGTTAGCCCGGGGCGCAGCTGAGCGCAGCTGGAATTGACTGATGCATTACTGCTTACGCTTTTTCTGAAAACTGCTGGGATTTTGTTGAATTGTGGTTCTTTAAATTAGTGTTCCACTGTACAAGGTTTCATTGTGTTGGAGTTCCATAACTTTGGTTGGGCTGAAGAATGTTAAGTAAACGTTTGTTGAACTGGAGTTTGTTGTATCAGGTTTCCACTGGAGGGACAGCTTTTTGGGCCAAACAAACTCTACCCCTACCTCAGTCTATTAAAAGAACACTTCCTTATTTGAACAGTTTACTTGGTCTCAGAGAATCTAAAACCAATGCAAACTCAGACATGCAGTGAAATGTTTAGGTTCACACCGCTGAATTCTGGACAAGGCTGGAGAACTTACAAACTCAGTTTCAGAAAAGAAGATCACTTATTAAATGATTTGTATATGAATTAGCACAGAGAAAGATCAAAATTAATCCTTAAGACCTTATTCAATCTTTCAATCTTTGTTTAAAGTCTCTTTTTTATCATTATACAGTCAATTCATAAATTTGTTGATAATGGACGAATTTAGGACCACATTTTGGTGTCCACTATGTTAAGAGCCAAATAACAGATCTGTAGTCAACTGCTCTCCTGTAACAAAAAACTTACCAAGTTGGCAACCTCCTTCCCTGAAGTCCACTCCAATTACTTCTTTTCGTTTGTCTGTTGATACTGGATGAACTTGAATAATCTAAAAGGATAACATGAAATAAAAATTAGCACTGATTTAGCAACTTATTAACAGTATTGTGGGACCAAACAATATTGAAGGCGTAAAATATAAAATAAATTATACTTACTGAAACATGTAAAGTTGCTGGTTTAGTTTCACTAAAATGAGAATGCATTTCCCACAAGAATCCATAATCACGTTTTCCTGAAAGGGATTGCAATAAAGGCTGTGACTAGAACAAAGGTTTCCACAGTCAAGCAACTTGATTTCTGAGAGTGGCGTTAACTAATTTCTCCTTACAATATCCCTACTTGTTCAAACATACAGGTCACGAGAATAAAGGAAATGATCACCAAACATAAAATGTCTTGATGATGTGTACAAATTCTCTCTACTAGTACCATAAGAAATATATGGAGAACACTAAGACGAACATGTATATTGATATTGGGGCTTAAAGGGTTAAATTTTAGTGCCTATGTTAACTCTTGTTTCCTTTGGTTTTGTTATACTAAATCACTCAATTTCAACAGTTAAAAGGAAAACTAATAATTGAGTTTGAAACATGTGCTTTCCCATGCCTGGTATTTTGATGGTTTTTAACAATTCATCAGTGCCCAACTATACATCTCACTCAATGGCAAGGGGAGAGAAAATGTGGAGCAATGGTAGAACAATGTAAAGCAATGGAGAAACAATGTGGAACGATGTTTATATTACAGAAACAATGATCAATTTTAGGTGTAAATCCCCAAACTTCAGATTTAAGTTACAGTGCTAGAATAAAGTCACCAGTGATTGCACAACCAGATTCTGGTTTAAAAATGTGCTGATGTAGTGTCCATGCAGATAAGACTCAGGCTCTACCTTCAAGATCTCGTTAACAACTCAAATTTGCTACTAAAGCATTCAAAATAAGAAGTCATATTATTGCTCCAGCTCTTGTTTTCCAGCAAAACACCCTCTAAACTTGAGTTAAGTTGAAAATGGCCAACACTGGACATGCAAAGTTTTCAACATACACACAATGTATTGCATGGTTTGTACATTGACAGATTATGTCTTGAATAAAAAAAATCAAAGATGGTGGATGTGTGACCAATTTGGCAAATTATATCCAATGTCTGGAAGGACCAACACCCTAGGTAAAGAATGAAATCCTGGGCACAAACAGGGTTTTTAATAACAGCCGGCAGTCGGCGAAACTTGCTGGCTATTCCACATGAGCTCACCGCCTACTTGATTGTGAAATTACCTTATATTTTACGACTAACATGAGAAACATTCGCCACAAAACACAAGCCTTGGATTGGCCAAGATTTATTCAGGAAAAACAAAAGAATCTTGCCCACATTCTGAGTAATTTCAGCGGCAATTTGCGTTTCCTTTTCTGTTCAAATACCCTAATTCTTGCTCCAGAATGCAGGAAATGCATTCTAAGAGTCCCAAATTTTCAAAATTTTCCAGGGGAACATACCCCTGGACCTCCCTAGAATTTTGCACCTTTGGTGCGAGTAGTTCATTCTCCACCTACTCCTACAATTTTGCCACCTACTCAGATTTCTACTGAAACCCTGCACAAGTGACCCAGGTTGTGAGGGGCCTGCTGAGCCGCTGTCTATCATGTCCAAGAGGGTGGAATACACTGAATGAATATTAGGCAAATGTCTGAATGAAAAAACAAACAAACCAACAAACGAAAGAACAAAGAAACGAATGAATGAATGAACGAACGAACGAACGAATGGATGGATGGATGGATGGATGGATGGATGGATGGATGGATGGATGGATGGATGGATGGATGAATGAATGAATGACTAGCTGACTAACAGACTGGCTGCCTGCCTGCTAACCACTGAACCATTTTTACAGTACAAGAAATATTTTTACCTACCTATTTTCTTTGGAGGTCTTATATCAGAGTAAATAATTCCATCAAACTCATAACCAATGTCAGGTTGAGATACATACAGGGTAACTGTGGCTGGCAATGTACACATGTTCACCGTGGCTTCATAAAAAACAACTTTATCGTCAGCAAGAGCAGAACATGCCATTGTGGTATTTGATGTCTTGCCACAAGGAAATGGTGGACGTACTGAAAATAAATTGATGTTTATATATTACATAAATGAACTGACTTGTTTAACCAGGGGACTAAACTGGAAAGAGGAACAAAGGATGGTCCTGGAACAGCCAGTGAAGTGACAGAGACACTAAGTTGAAGATGTTACTAAAATAATTATTAGTTATTGTTATGATTATCATTATTACTGATGATGATGATGACGATGATGATGATGATGATGATGATGATGATGATGTTAGGTGTATCTGGACCTAAATGTTATAACAGACCAAGATTGATCTCAATTGCAAAATGTTGTTCTTGATGGCTTATGCTCCACTTGACACAATGGGCCTAAGTAAGTACCTTACTAACCAATGTGACACCTGACAACTGGGGAATGTTTATGGCTCACAATCTCACTACTTAATGCGGTGCAATAAGAAGATCCCTGCTCTCTCCAACTCAGGCTATCTTGAATCCCCCCCATCTCAAACTGAAACTTTTTCCCCTTGGTTGGTTGATGTTGCTCACTTATTTACTACTGGCTTTCTAGAACTCCTGTTATCTCAAGATCTCAAGTAATTTTAGGTTTCCCTGCCTTGTCAAAATAGAGAGAGAAAGAGTCTACTGTAGTGACAATGTTAGTTATATGGTGTTCCCAAGACAACAACATCATCATCATCATGATTATTATTATTTATTATTATTATTATTATTATTATTACTATTATTATTACTATTATTATTATTATTATTATTATTATTGTTGTCGTTGTTGTCTGCTGAGCTCAGTCCACCAGGTATCACAAAATGGTAATGTCAGTCCTCAGAGTTTAAGTCCTGTCCAAGGACCACGGAATCTCAGAGGTACTTGGGTAGGATATGCATTGTTCCCAGTAATGCTGCCTTCTGCAGTTGATTTGGTTTTTATCTTTATCCCTCGTGATCCCTTATGTTTATGCCTACATCTGCAGACTCATAATCGTCTAAATTAGCGTAATAATAAATTATATCCAATATCAAGTCAAAGAAAACGTGATGATAACTTTGAAAACTGATCAAGCAACGATAACGAGATGAGCATAGAAATGTATTTGTCTGTTACAGAAATAGTTTCTTACACCGGGACCCCCTGGGAAGACAATGATGAAATAAATTCTTTATCGTTTTGATACGAACAAGAAGATAATTACCATAGAGAGCGGAATTTTAATCTGTGAAATTTTAAAGCACCATAAAATTTGTATGGGAAAATTGTTCATTTAAACTCACGAAAGCATGAAAATTTAATAGAATCAATTTGCAATCCAAGGTTTTTAATATTGTTTGTTCTTTCGAAGCCCTTCAGATCTTCAACAATTTGTTTGTATTGCGTTAGTACAATACGCAATATTGTATACATTATTACAACCATGAATGAAATATGTTTAAGAAAACCTGCCTAATTAATCATACTTACTGAAACTTCGAGTGACAATTCTTCCATTTAAAGGCTGCACTGGTCTAAAATTATCCTCCAAATGATGAAACTTCGTATTTTGCCGCTTCTCCTCAACAAGGTCTCTAAATTGAGCAAGTTGAGACGAAGAAATTTTGAACGTGTGATTGAAAACAAACCATTGCACGCTTTCGTAACAGCCAGGGGTCGTCAGGGAGCCTTTGTAAGTGTAATATTGTTGATAGTCTTGCGGTATGAACAATATAGGCTCTAAAGATTGTATGGAAGCGTTGTCACTTTTATAATGAGTCGCGTTTAGCTTGTCCACTATTGGTTTTATCACAGGATTATCTTTGCCTGCAACCTCGACCAATATACCGAGCACTGCCAAACCATCCGGTTTCTTCACAGCTATCGAAATGTTCGGATACTTTTCAGCATTGTAGTGTACAATATGTATTTCCATGGGATATTTTCTCCCCGAAATTTGGTGTTCCGAACCGTGTGAATCATCGCTTCCCCAGTGAAAATGCAGCTGCGCTGCACGAAACTGTGATAGGAGACCGCCACCAGAAATATTGGATCTCCCGGTTTGAAACGTGGCTTTGACAGTGTGCCCGTTATTCTCCAACACAGCCGAAACAATTGGCTCGTAATCGATAACCAAGTCTGCAAGTCCTGCATCGAAAATCGTCTCTTTAGGAACAATGTTTATCGGCGATTGTTTTGTACCATTGCAATCCGGGTAATGGTATTTCCACGTGTCCGGCCCTTCAAGATTTTTGTGATAAGTCCAGTCACCGAGGCTTTCGGTGGACATTATAAGCAATGCAGTCATGACAAACAACCTTTCGACAAAATGAACAAGTTCCATTGTCGTTCCGCTGTATAAGAAAGAGTAAAAACAGCGAAAATGTACGCAGGAATGAAGCACTTGCTCTCGCTACATCGAGCAACTGCTTAATGTTTTGACGCAAGGTGTATTGGAGCCCAGGCCTCTCGATCGCTGAATTTATTGGTGGTGCAGGGTCCATCGATTACCGAAAAGTTTCACAATTTCTGGTGCAAATACAAAGCACTGTAAGTTACCTAAATTTAGAAAATTCGCGAAATAAAATTAAGGAAAATTCAATCCAACATCAGAAATATTTTAATGCAAGGACAATCTTTCTTAGAGTTTCCTTTTATATGACGCATCAGTACATGCTAATGACATCATATTTTGCGTTAGCAGTACTTTGACTACTTTTATATTTGGACAAGTATAGTATCGCGACTTGTGCAGTGTCTCGGACTTTGTTCACTCACAATAAATTTTTCACATAAAAGTAGTTTCATAGCTGCAAAGACCATAAAGCATGGGCAAAAATATTTAATTTTTGGGAAGGAAAAGCAAGGAACACTTTAACGTCAAATAGAAACAAAAAATATTCTTTGCCAGTGTAAGACGTGTAACGCTTTGAAAAACTGAGTTTGACTGGTTTAAATTAAGGGTCAAAATTATAAATGTTGCTTGTCGGCTTCTAGAGTATCTTGTAAATGTGGATTGGCGTTTTTGTTTTTGAGTTTTTAAAGCAATATAAATTATTAAGCCACTAAAAAGATGCTAAAATATAGACAATATTTCAGTTTGTTGGGGGCACCTGGGACTGCTATGAATTGATCAATCTCTAACTGAGGAGTCGGAGGCCCTGTCCCTCTTGTATCGGCTTGTTTTTTAGTGAGAAGGTATATCTTGTTGATCTTTTCTCTCCATAACCCGACTCCCTCACACACACCAGAAAAATATTACTCAATTATAAAGTTGACAGTGTACGTCTACAGACTCTTTAAATTTTCCAAGTATTGTTCAAGAGTTAAATATTGTGCCCGTTGTCGGTCAGGTTTGCGTTGGAACAGTGTTTTTGTGTTTTCTTGCTTCTGCTCCCTAGCTATAAGCAATTTTGTATTTCCCTTGAAAAAAGTCAAACAAATTGAATGGAGTCTGACGCAACCCCCTGTGAACTGGCAAACTTCTACAATGTCATGCTTTGTTGGAATGACTCAGCGAGAAATTTCAGTTTCCATCACAGTGACTGATCGTGAAGTGTGCGAGTCACGTGACAGAAGCCAATCAGTTGATAAGAATCATTCAAGTGCTGCCAAGCCGACTTGATTACAAGGAGGGGTGGGCAGTATGAGTAGCAAAAAGGAAAAGTAGTGTAAAGTAGAGAAAAGTAGTTCAAAATGACAAAATTTCGTTCTTCGGACCTTATTTCTTCACCTCAAGTAGAATGAGGAAGGGCTTTCCATGCAGATCCTACGGAGAAAGTATTTCACCTGTATAATAAAGCATGTGCTGCCCAAAGGATGTGTATGTTTAGCTCTTTGGTCTGAAATAGAGTGTAGATTTGGACTATTTTGGTGTGAAACAGGGTTCAGATTTGGACCATTTTGTTCTGAAAAGGGTGTAGATTCGAACCACAGGTACGTTTAGCCTACTTATCCGAAATAGGGTATACGCGAAACACAACAATCTGAACACGGCTGTTGTCTCAAATAGGGTTGCCACTTCCAGCCTGGGGACGCCCCCCCCCCCCCCTTCCCGGAACAAACTTCCGACGGGTACCCTGTTCTCCTTCCAGGCCTCGGTAGTTTCTTCTATGTTCCAGTATACGCACGCATGGGATGCATGCTTGTCACACGTGGATTAGCTGATATCATGAGTGAGAGTTTAATTTATCTCGAAATACTAACGCTTGCGTAACGATCCCAAAAATGACTCAGTTGATCAAAGTACAAGGCCCTTAACATCATCTCGCTGAGAGTTCCAAATATCGGGTGGATTGCATAACATAAAATTTAACACGCAAACATGAGAGATTTATTTTATTACAGAAAAGTACATAGACCTAAGGGTATTTTACAGACAAATAATAAAGGGGTTGGTTTCCAAAGAAGCTGTGGACCTGCGTCGGTGGGGAAGCAAAACACGAAAACTTGGATTTATCGACTCACAGTTGAGAAATCAAAATTTCTGTATTTTACAGACAACTGTGGAAACCCGCGCCAACATAAATAAAGTTGTATTACCGACGACAGTCAGATAAACGAAATTTTCTTAGATACTATAGTAAGAAAATGCAAAAAAGAAAAAAACGTACGAGCGTGTGTCCATGATATAATATTAACGGGGTGATCGTATAGTGGAGCAACTTTCTTAAGGGGAGGGCACTATAATTTAGCTCTATCATGTCAACATGAAAAATAACATTGACAGAAAACAGTATATACATCAGAGTTTGTCTCTATCCGGCTAAATACTGACAAATTATTTTAGTTCATTTCAATGGTTTTAGAACTTTTGACATCTCGTGACATGGCAAGCTACTTGAATATACATGTACAATTAACTTCATTTAGCGAATAATGATTGTACGTCTACAGAAGCAACCTAAAATATTAAGGTGCCCTGCGAAGCACAATATGAGGTTTTTTTATTGACTACTCAAAACATAGGTAGTTCTCACGTCAAATTATTGTGACGACAACGAGGTATAGTGACCATCTTTCAGTATAGTTTTAGAAGGACCTGCAAATTACTTCCATTGATGTAGGGATCTTCATTAAAGCTCAACATCATTAAGATGAAAAATAACGATCGATTTTATTGGCTGCCAATCTCGCTTAATCTCTCTCCCCTCTACTACCCTCCTGGCGTCTGCCACGTATGCTAAAGGTGTTGTTCTTAAAACGTCTGAGTAGGTGAATGAAATCCTAAGGTGTGTCCATTTAGAAAAGGCATTACCTAGTCACACTTTGATGTGGAACAATACGCTGAACTGAGTCTGTTGTGCTGTACAGGGTGGTTCCAGTTTTGCGTTTGTGGACAAAATCAAAGCTACTGAGCAGTACTTCGCTGTGGTGTTGTTCACTATGTTGTAAAAGGTGGTGTAAAACCTTTGAGTCTGTAGAATAAAACCTTATGTGTGACCATTCAATGAGAGCTATCGAGCAGTTTTTCCGAGGGGTAGCAAGATCGAATAATCATTTTTTTGGAGGGGGGAGGATCTCTTGGAAGTAGAAAGGTTAACGAACCTAATAAAAGCTAAATCTTTACTGGTCAGTTATACACTTAAATGTGCGGACGAGTGTTGAAATAAATGATTTCAACCAACACGACTGTTTCTCGCTCACAAAAGACTATCCATCCTTTCTTTAGGAGAGATAACCTCTGTTTTACCTCCGCCAGCATTAAAGATAAAAATCGCTAACAGAACAACCGGAGCAGTCAGAAAGAACCTCAAGGTTGGGTGAAAATCAAGGAACAATACTGATGACGTAATCATGACGACATTGGTCAGCTGATTGGACATCACTTGAAACATGTTGTCTCTGTATTTCAGAATAAGCGCAACTGTCAACCCAAAGAATGCCGTGACAACAATAAGTAGAGTTGCGTGACTGTTATAGCCATAGAAGAGACCACAGTTCAGCGCGTGTGAACGAAACTCTGGCCGTAGGAACAGCGTGACAGCATTGAAGAAAACTCCAAATATATACAGCTTGGTATTTTGTAAGAGAATGCTCTCCTCCATTCCTCCACCTTCCTTGAAAATTTTTTCATTGTAAATGTTTGCTGACGAGGACAGCACGCACTGAACCATAACTAACACGTGAGCTTTGCCTATACGAAACGCTCCGGGATTTTCTTCGTGGACATCGGTACTGTTCCAAGACACCGAAGTCCTTCGTAATTTCCAACAAACATTCGTATCGTCTTCGTTCTCTTCCAACTCTGTTTCTGTTGGTAAGATATCACGTATGATTCGTTGGTGATGTTCATGGTGAAGCTCCTTCTTCTCATTTGACAGGGA
This sequence comes from Siderastrea siderea, assembly GCA_964030785.1. Classification (NCBI taxonomy): domain Eukaryota; kingdom Metazoa; phylum Cnidaria; class Anthozoa; order Scleractinia; family Rhizangiidae; genus Siderastrea; species Siderastrea siderea. The sequence goes on along the minus strand of OZ034975.1, from coordinate 46,822,677 downwards.
AACAATTGATAAGAATAAGATTAGCAGCGAGGCCCACTGGACTCTGTTTAACTTCCTCCTGTGAAGAAAACCAAGAGAAGGTTAAAGAAATCATCGAGTAGAAAGGGGGTGTGCAAGTAAAATAAGCGCGTGAGAGAGTGAAAAATTCCGTGCGAAGATCTGCGCCTTTCTTAGATTTGCCGCGCAATCATCTGTCCACTGAAGAGAGAACCTGGAAAAGGGAGGAAAAGGGCGACACAAGAATACAGAAAACAACGAAATTAATGTTTTTTTTTTTTCAGCGGTGGGAGACTTTCGTATAAAATTGTTAAGTTCAATCTAAACGAGACAATCCTGTTGAATGAATTAGAGAAATACTGGTTGACTACGTTCCAATGTGCCTGAAACTGGAAATCGGATGTGGTGGACGTAAAACTTACGTTCGGAAGGCAACAAAGGATATTTTCTTGCATCCAAAATGTTTCGGTAAATCAATGAGGAAAATTGAAACGTTGACCTAACCTGAGGATAATTCTGAAGAGAACAGCTGTTGTAATGATGACAAAATTCTGCATCAGTATGTACACGGCCTGCAAACAAGGATAAAGCAAAGATATTGTAGAAACAAAAACTACATTTACCTTACAAAAAACATTGGTTATGTAAAAAGATGACACAAGAGTTTATCCAATGACAAGGTTACGTAAGTCGCAAGCACGCCACAGGTAATCCACATGGCCACAGGCTACTTATGTGGCCACAGGTTACCCAAATGGCCACAGGTCACCCACATGGCTAGATTAACCTGGGTTCTATAGGTTGAAGGAACAAGGAGTATTAGTACGAATAATCCCCTGGAGGGGACGCTCATCCAGTGCATTATTATCCCCCAACATTTTCTTAAGAATCCCTGATGGTTTGCACGTGCTCATTTATACACCTGGGTTGAGAGCAAAACTTCTTGTCCAGGGAAAGGACATGAACACAGATATTACACTTTAACCAACAACATTCAAATTGGTTCAAATTATCCAGCAACAACTAGAATGAAAATTAAAATGGGTTCTTTCCCCTGAAACCTCATTAGCCCCTTGTCCCAGCTAGGGCAACTTCACTAATCTAGAAGAACCAGTATGGATGCAAAATCTGTAAATCCACTTATAACAAAAAAACAAAACAAATACAGCATTAACAGTTATTTCGCTGTATCAAAGAAGAGCTTCTGTACTTACTGCAGACAAGTCTAGAAGAATGTAGAATCCTATGAGATTATCACAGAAATACAGCAATCCCGGAACTGCCCATTTTAGAAGTTCACGCCAATTTATCTCAGAGAAGGAGAAGACTTCTCTCACTGACTTTCTGTCTGTGTAAAAAGAAACACCAGTATCAAAATTACCAAAACTCATAATTATCCACCCCATGGATGGTCATTGGAAATTCTGAGGGGGTGGGCATGGGGGTCTCAAAGACCAAAATTTTTAAAGGGAAGTATGAGGCTAAACTGGAATTTCCTGACGGCTGGAGGGGGGTTCAAAGTAAAAAACCATTTATGAGGGAGGTATGGATATTTTCTGAAATCACACAATGTAAAATATGCATGTGTTGAGCCATTTATCATCTGCACCCTAAAGTTTTTAGTTCCAGTGCCTTCTTTGGAGGTTTCCCTCAGAGGGCACTTCTGTTATTATACAATATTATGTAATATTGCACTTTTTTCTCAAATTTGTACTGTTTCTCCAATTCAATAACAGTACAAACACTGGCTTTTTTACTTCTCATCTTTCCTAGTTCTGACCCTCCCCTGACATTTAAAGGGAGTTGACTGACTGTATACTTCTATTTGCCATGGGTGTGGAGGGGGGGAGTTTTTCACCCTGACGGAGCTCTTATTCTGAGGTGGGTCAAGTTTTAAAATGGCTTGTGTCATCTGTACACATTAACTGCCTAATTACACCAAATGTAGTCCCTAAGTTAGGGTAGTATGTGGCTGGAAATCTGTTCTCTGCAGTTTGCAAATGTAAACACCATTTGAAATCCTTTGACATTTCCTTTTCCAGTGTAGCATAGGATGCAAACAAAAGACTTCCATTCTGGCCTGCCTTTGGCTAGCTGTATTTCAACCCAACTCTTCTTTCACCCCAACTCCTTTTGCAGATTTGGAGCCAGAAAATTCAGACACAGGAGCTGTAGCAATAATTATTGTAGCAAGTTGCAACCAAGCATTGAAATTTGAACTACCTTTCTAGACTGCCACAGAGAGGGTACTTAAAACAGGGCATCTGACAGAATGCTGTGGTGCAGATCCGTATAATTCTTTTACATCCACATCCTCAGCATCTTAAGAGCATTTTCCACATAAAACAGAAAATTTTGCCTAATATTGGTGATAAAGCAGCTGTTTTCCATCCTCACAACCATAAAAGCCGAAGAGATTGTTTATTTTGAAGTAGTTTTTTTCTCCTAAACGTTGACAAAAACACGCCGCTTTGTTTGCGAGCAATTTTTAACCTCCAATGGTTCCACTCCTTTTGGGGGATGAGCCTGTTTGTCACCTCAAAGATCATCTTGTGGGTTTATAGTAAGGTACCCTATGAGCAGAGGTCCTGGGCCTCTGCTTGCAGGGTAATAGTAAGGATGAATTTGTCATCAAAGAGACCAAGAAGAAGAAGGATCCTCACTAAGCAGCTTACATAACAGCAAAACAGTGGAAAGGCCAATTATCAATGTTATAAATTGTTTAAATTTCCGTATAATCCAGCATGTTTTCTGCATAATCAACATATTTTTCAGCACAATACGCCTGAAAATTCACGCATAATTTGTGATTTTTTTCTGCACCCTATCAGATGGCCTGTTAAAATGACTAACTCAGTATGCTTGTCATACCTTTGCATAGTAACAGATGCATGTAAAGGCTGCAGCAGACTACAAGCTTGAAAAGCTCAGCAAAAATATTAACAGTGACAGGAAGATACTCATACCCTCCACCTGTTAGAAGAAAACAAACAAGGATAAAACAAATTTTAGCAAAATTGGTTAACCAAAATTGGTAATTGCACAAACATGCTGTTACGAAAATTGTCTAAGTTACTCAGAACCTTCCAGAACATTCTGTAGAACTCTCTAGGACGTTATAAAGTGCTTAGTCATTTAAATGATTGTGTGATTTCTTTAAATAGTAAATAATAATGTCATGTTACTAGAAATAGATTTCATAGAAGTTTCTAGAACTTGTTGTGAAATGTATATAAGTAAGAGCGTGTCAGTCTACTAATTAAAAGAGTTTTGAGAACAGGGTCTGGAAGGGTATTCTCGGGATCCGGGATTTGACCAAAATACGGTGCGGGATTCGGGAAAAAGAAAAATATCTTGACGGGATTCGGGATTTGACTGCTACCAGGGAAGCGGGATTCTCCAAAATTTGGGCACAGGATGCGGAATTTTGTTGCCTGTCTGTCGGGAATTCGGGAAATCATCACGACCCAAATAAACGTTGTGGCAGCAAAAGCAAATCAACCAGGCAAGCGCAAAATATCAATCAAGAGCGCCGCACTCTACATCTTAAATTTATTAGCTTGTGCAGAAATTAGTCTTTTTTCATGTATTTTTGGGAAAGAAAAAATGAAATTCGAGATAGCGATAAAAAAAGTGCGGGATGTGGGATTCTCGTGAAAAAGGAGCGAGAATGCGGGATCAGGACCCCCTCTTCCAGACCCTGTGAGAAGTTGTTCTGCAAGCTGTGTGCTGAACCTCATGAAGTGGCTGTGTGCCGAGCTGTGTGACGTAAAAGTACTGTAAACTGTAAAGACTATTTCGGTTTGAAATAAAACCGCTTGTTGCTGTTACCGACAACCCTGCCTTCTGTCTGCAAACAAACCACTCCTTTAACGAAACTCGTAACACATACATCTGAGCATAACTGTGAGCCTAATTAGTTTTTATGAGCATTCAAGGTATAATCCCAAAGAAAGGGGAGTGGTGTGTGTGTGTGTGTGTGTGTGTGTGTGTGTGTGTGTGTGTGTGTGTGTATGTGTGTGTGTGTGTGTGTGTGTGTGTGTGTGTACATGGGGGGAGGGGGGGAGGGGCTCAAGAAGAAAGAAGACTTGAAGGATTTTGGGGGGAGGGTTGAAATTTGCAACTTTGGCCTTTTTTGTCTTTTTTTTTGAGGGGGGGAGGGAGGTTCAACTGGCTAGTTTTAGTAGATGGGGTAGGAGGTTAGGACCACACATAGGAAATCTTTTGAGCATTAATTCAAAAGCCACATTTGGTGACTTTCCTAAATGCCTATAACTTTGTAAGATATTTGTTCTTGATAAAGTTTTTTTCAACAAATGTGAATGTACAAGCTAGCCACAATTGGTTTGATAGCAACATCAAGTGCATGTCGCACAGTGGACACAGTTACACAATAAGTGCACTGTCGCACAGTGGTTGTAGAAACTTTGAATATGGATTGGCAAGGTTGCATCCCAATGTTCAAAATTTTCCATGAATTCTGTTCTGCCGATTTGTCTAAAACTTTGTCAGGGCTATAGCTGGATACATGTAGACCCACTCTTGAAATTTCACAAAAATCCCAACTTGCAATTTAGTATAACAACTAATTTTGTTTTGTAACAAAAGTGGGTTGTAGTTAGGAAGTATCAACGAGCGTGGCTATAATTTCGATCGAGTCACAACCTTAACTGGGAATCCCCGCCCCCACCCCCCCCCCCCCGAAAAAAACAACCCATGCTCCCTCTTTAACACGATCTGATGTGTCAAACCTTTCAAATTTTGTTGTGATCGTGCTTTTCAAGAGTTAACAATAATATTGTCGTCAAGACAATAAAACTCTTCAGCTAATATTTTGTGGCGCCAATGCGAAGACCACTTGCCATGAATATCTTAACTGTCTTGAAGTGCAAGAGGTGTTGAACACGCAAAGTATCGCAAGAACTTAACAAAGCATTGCAAAAGAAACCCAGTCTTTGAGCTAAGAGAAAAGGTGCAAATTGACAGAGAATGAGGAAATAAGACCGCATCCGTTTGGAAAAGTGGAACTAATTTTGTTTGTATAAAATAATATTATCTGGAAGTCCTGTTGGTTCGCGTGCATTGAAATAGGCTTTTGCGGAGAAGTTGACAACTTTATATATAGCTTGGGTCTGCGATTTTCAAAGAAGCAGGGCAATGGCAACTTGGTTTTTTTTCTGCAGTTTCAATATATTAAATTAAAATATTCGCACCAATGAATTGCAGCTTCATTAGATGTAAAAAAAAATGAATGAACTGTTTGCGTGTTGACGATCGAATGTTGGTCGTATGGTCGATCAAAGAACAAAGGTAAACAGAGAAAATATGCAGTTACCTCTGATAGACAGCTTGATTAACAACGTCCTTGAACAAGCAAGGGATACATAAATAGAGCCAAGCAAAAACGTGTGGAGAAAGCTGGCTGGGTTCCACAAGACGTTGCTGAAAAAGCTGCTATAAAGCCACCGTAACTTTGTCGCTATCGCCATCTTCCAGACACTGACAGTGGAGGAATGGGTCCAATACCGGTTACCAAGAGCTATCACAGGATACCCAAGCTATATGGCTACAACATGAAATTTACATCTGAGTTCGAAATAAAGACAGATTGTGTTTTGTCGTTCTTGTGGCTCTAAACAGATGTCTTAACGATGATGTTTTAGCGACCTGAACTTGCAGGGTCGTTTACTTCGAGCTACCGTACTCCGGTGTGTGTGTCTGGGGCGGGGGGTGGGGGGGGGGGGGGATTGGGTGCTCCCATCAATTAAGAATAGGTGTGTTAGGTAAGGGTGAGGTAAGGGTAAGGTAAGGTAAAATAAACTTTATTTATAAAAAGAGTTATTTATGGAAGTGTGTGCCGCGAAGGTTCTTAAACCTTGTCGAAAATTGAAACCCTTTTTAAGGCAGTGGGTGAGAAACTAAGTCATCAGTATTTATTTATTTAAAGCGTATGCACGAAGTGCAACAAATGGTAGCGACATTGCACGAAATATTCATGAATAGGCTCTTAAGTAAATCAATAATTGAATCAATAATTCCACGTGTGTTAAAAATCATGTGCTACTGAGCTGTGGCTTTTAAGCATTTTTAAACAAACAAAAAACTGTCGAAGTCCCCTAGTTGTTTTACGTTCAAACGTTAATAAAAACTTTTTAGAAGTTTTCCAACAAAACCAAACAAAGCAAAAACTACAATAATACTCCTTATAGCTAACATCGAGCTTGGGAAACGCTTATATTTTTCAATCCAAATAAGTGTTGCTCTTTTCTGGACAGTGAACAATAGCTGCTAGAATTAAAATTTCCATAATTAGCATAATCTTACCTTACACATTCGTGTTTATTCGGTAAACCTTCGGAAGCCCTAAAACCACCAATTTTGTGTCCAAGAATACAGCACGGATATGGAATTTCCTGTGCTGACATATCAGGCAGACAAACTAGGTGTATTGTAGATTGTCACAACAGAAGCAACTTTTTCAAACAGGCTTTTGAACAAAATATTGAAGGCTTCAAATTTAAACATGGACAATTTTACTCATTCAAAAGCTTACAACTTTCAATGGAACTCCAAATCCTATAATCGGCTTCTGTTGTGACACAATAGAGGTTTTAACTGATCAATGAGTGGTAAAATCAGAAAGTGTTGTCTTCTGACTTGGACGTACACGGAGTCGCGTTTTACAAACTCTTAACTTTGGGAGCTCTTAGCATCGCAAAGAAGCGCTATTTATCAAACGAAAAACAACCTTGTTGCAGTTCCACCATTCCCCAATCTCTCTGCTAAGTTTCAACGGAATCGGCTCCAAAAAGGTCAAAATATAACATTTTTCAGCGTAAGACCTCCACCAAAGTTTTGCCTTATAAATTTATTCATGAGTAGCTTGTCACCCGCGGCCTTTAAGGCCCAAACCCGGGCCTTTACGGACCGAAATTTTACGTAAGGGCAGGCTGATTTTCATGACAGGACGGAGAAAGCGCGAACTGTAAGTACCTCCTGTTGTCCCATACAAATTCTTAGAAAACTTTTCTAAGAATTTGTGAGGGGTTTTTCAAGCGTATCTAATAGGCTTACCGCAAGGCGTCTTAATCTGCTGCTTCATGATCGAAATGTCACTGCATCAAATGTAAACCAGAACCGCGGAGACGTAAGGACAGTCTTGTACATGTCATCAAGTCATAATAAACCGTGACTTGATTTTCCCATAGAGGAGTGTTACGCATCATTCAGAAGTCATCACCAGACAATTTTGGAAATTCGAACCAAAAACTCGAAATAGGAAATTCGAACAGGAAATAGGAAATAGGAAATAGGAAATAGGAAACAGGAAACAGGAAATAGGAAATAGGAAATAGGAAATAGGAAATAGGAAATAGGAAACAGGAAATAGGAAATAGGAAATAGGAAATTCGAATAGGAAATTCGAACCAAAAACTCATTTATAAAATTTATCTGCGGGAAGGTGAGACCGCTCAAGGTATAAGCAATCGAAAAATAAAAAATAAAAATAAAAAAACGCGACGAAAAGCAAAATAATGACGCTTGTTCTGTTCGTTAGATGCGACTAGTATTTGACTGTTGACTTTTGTACATTATTATTTGTCACCGGATGCCAGTAACCAAAAGGATCAATGAAGTGTTTTCTTGCAGTTTCTGGTTTCATTTTCTTGCGAAACGATGCAATGTCACAAATGGTTGTTAAACGCTGATTTCAGTGGTTATTTTCCTTCCAATACCGTCAGTGCACTCGTTTCCGAAGCCTAAAAGCGATGTGATTAGATTGACTTTATACTTGAAGTCTGGGAATCGACATCTTGTTTTCGTTTTGTATCAAACAATGGGATAAATTCAAACTAGATTACAGTGAACAAGATTAGAAAAATCTTCCCTGCTGTCCTTTACAAAAGTCTCGCGTAGTGGACTCTGTTAAGTTGAATCTGTATGTAAGCCGCGCAAAATCATTACCGGTATAATTGTAGCTGCTAGCTCAGTAGTCTTGTCGGCATGGGAAAATATTAGAGGGCTACAAGAACTGAACAAAGCCACATGTCCGGTATATGAGAGACGACCCCACGTGTTCGATCTGTAATTCTCTGAATTTAACAGCTTTGTTATTTATCTCAGACATGGCTTGGTTGCATTTAAGATTTCGTCGACACATTACAGCTATAAATCATTGCTAATCGCAAACGCGAAGCTACATGAATTACATGCCAGGTTTTTGTCGCCACTATTTTGGATCGGCTTCGATCAGCAGGGGCGTTCCCAGACATTTTTTGGCAGTACGCACAAAGTCAGATTGATACTTGGGGACGGACCATTAGAAAAGCTATTGAGGTGTTGGGGGAGGGGGGGGGGGGGGGATTTTCGAGCTGCACGAATTTTTTGTTAACATTTCCCTTGTAGGAATATATATTTTTTCCGGGCTACTCGTTGTGTATGAATTTTTTCACTCAATTTTCCGTTGCATGAATTTTTTTGTACTTTGCTCGCCCCCCCTCCTCTCCCCCCATAACTTTTCTAATGGTCCTTCCCTTAGCCGAAGAGAGACAAACATAGTTACAGATTATGATTACAGTCAGAAAAAACATTTATTATTTCAATCGTATTGTCGTTCTCGCATAATAACATAGGCTACAGCTAATTTCGTTTTCCAGCAGTGTTTGTATCTCCTGTTATACAATTGCACGCACTTACATCAGTTTTACTTGAAAGTACAAGACGAAGAGAGAATATAATACGTCCGGGCGCACTTCTCCGTACTATGAAGTGTGTTGAAGAAAATGCCAATATTGAAATTGCACAACATTACCTTATCTACTTATACTTGAGTTCTAATTTCCACTTCTATATTATAAGCCGTCAAATAGAAAAATATCATATTAAAGGCGAGAAATTCTGGTACGCATTTGCGTATCTCGCGTAAAGGCAGGAACGCCCCCGATCAGTGATCAGTGCTCAATAAAAGCACTATAATGTCTATAATTTCGGCAGGAATTTGTGTGGACCGAACAAACGCAAAACAGCATTGGCATTGTATGACAAGTTGGATACCAAATTTATTTATTAAAATTAATTTTAGCTAATCCACATTAATTTGTTTACAAGGTCTGGTTGCAGTAAGATGTTAAGGAGAGACTCAGAAGAAATCAGTAGTGTTTGAAATCGGCTTTGCTTATTCGGTCTATTAAACAAGTCAGACGATGGAAGAGGCACCTCTTCTGTTAGAAGGACTGTCCACTAAGTTGACAGTATTTTTGCCACTTACTAACTCTGATTTATGGAAAGATATTTGAAATTTCAGTTATTGCGATGTCCATTTTGCCAGTCAATATTTTAGTTAATACACGCTAATCCCTCTGAGTAACATTACGAGTCTTCTCAGCTCTCACAGGAGTAACGTTTAAGCAAAAATATGGAAGAGTTGAAACTCAGTTGAAGAATATTTGTTTTTTTGTGACGGTAGCAACCATCCCTGCTCTTAAGATGACTCATCTTTCGCTAGCATAGACTGCGAGTAGTCTCTAATTTTGGCGATGGCGATTGTGGGGCGGGCGAAATACACACACGCGCGCGCGCGAAATTTCGAGGCGACGCGACGCGAAGGGAGCGCCGAAAATTAGATCTCATTTTTGGCGCTCCCTTCGCGTCACGTCGCCTCGAAATTTCGCGCGCGCGCGTGTGTGTATTTCGCGCACCCCACAATCGCCATCTCCAAAATTAGAGACTGCTCGCAGTCTATCACTAGCAGGGCTGCCAAGATGTCACATCTTTTGCCAGTTTGTGTTTGCTGTTGTCACAAGAAATATGTAGCAGTTGATAAAAAGCAATAAAAAGCAACAACGACGACAAACAGACAAACAAACAAACAAACAAACAAACATATGATAATAATGACCCGTCTGTGAATAAGAAACGAAAGCTATGGTTATAAAGCGTTTGTGCTCAGATAATTTCTTGAAACAATTTATCAGCCTACTCGGCCACAGTAAATAGAATTTAGGACGAGAGCGGCCTGCATAACTAAGTCTCGAACTGGCAAAATGAACATAGAAATATTTAAAAAGTTCAAAGCAGCGACCTTTAGTCGGAAAGTAGCTTTTAGCGAAATACGTGATCAACCTGAGCCATAAATAGTCTTCTCACTTTCATAGCAATGAAGTTTGAGAAAAAACAAAACAAAAACAAAAACAAAACAAAAAAAAGAAAGCAAAAAGAAAGAGTTGAAACTGTTGAAACTCAATCAGCGGAAGACTATTTGTTTCTTTGTAACGGTGGCAAACATTCCTGCTTTTAAGATGACACATCTTTTATTAGCGGGGCTGCCAAGATGACACATCTTTTGCCAGTTTTTGTTTGATGCTGTCACGAGAAATAAATGTCGCTACACCAAGAGCAGTTGGTAAAAACAAAACAAAAAACACACACACAAGAAAAACAGAAAAACAACAACTATCACCCGGCCGAGAAGAGAGCGAGAAGGCTATGGCTGAAAACCCTATGTATTAGGAAACTGTCTTCAAACAATTTGGCAGCCCACTGAGACAGTTAAGATGACTTTACTTAAGAACGTATACTGTAATGACAGCCAAATTTTGTTTCGCCCTTGAACGTTGTTTTCTCCACGCTTGGTACTGGTCACATGTACTTGCTACGAGTTCTCATTGGCTCATTTGATTGTCTGCATCTTGTAATTGGTTTGGTTTTAGTATATGATACCTGATTGTATTGAAATTTGAAATATGATAATAATGACCCCCCTGTGAATAAGAAACGAAAGCTATGGTTACAAAGCCTTTGTGTTCAGATAATTTCTTGAAACAATTTGTCAGCCTACTCGGCCACAGTAAATAGAGTTAAGGACGAGAGCGGCCTGCATAACTAAGTCTCGAACTGGCAAAATGAACATAGAAATATTTAAAAAGTTCAAAGCAGCGACCTTTAGTCGGAAAGCAGCTTTTAGCGAAATACGTGATCAACCTGAGCCATAAATAGTCTTCTCACTTCTCATAGCAATGAAGTTTGAGAAAAAAACAAAACAGAAACAAAAACAAAAAAAAAGGAAGGGTTGAAACCCTGGTAGAAACTCAATCAGCGGAAGACTATTTGTTTCTTTGTGATGGTGGCAAACATTCCTGCTTTTAAGATAACTCATCTTTTATTAGCGGGGCTGCCAAGATGACACATCTTTTGCCAGTTTGTGTTTGCTGCTGTCACGAGAAATGAAAAAAAAAAAGAAAAAAAACAAAAAGAAAGAGTTGAAACCCTGGTTGAAACTCAATCAGCGGAAGACTATTTGTTTCTTTGTGACAGTGGCAAACATTCCTGCTTTTAAGATGACACATCTTTTATTAGCGGGACTGCCAAGATGACACATCTTTCGCCAGTTTTTGTTTGATGCTGTCACGAGAAATAAATGTCGCTACACCAAGAGCAGTTGGTAAAAACAAAACAAAAAACACACACACAAGAAAAACAGAAAAACAACAACTATCACCCGGCCGAGAAGAGAGCGAGAAGGCTATGGCTGAAAACCCTATGTATTAGGAAACTGTCTTCAAACAATTTGGCAGCCTACTAAGATAGTTAAGTAGACTTTACTTAAGAACGTATACTGCAATGACATCCAAATTTTGTTTCGCCCTTGAACGTTGTTTTCTCCACGCTTGGTACTGGTCACATGTATTTGCTACGAGTTCTCATTGGCTCATTTGATTGTCTGCATCTTGTAATTGGTTTGGTTTTAGTATATGATACCTGATTGTTTTGAAATTTGTCCTGCCTTAATGCCATGCCAGAGCTAGCTAGTGAAAAACTCTGTCAAAGTAAATAAAAGAAGTTGAAACCCGGTGGGTTCACTTGGGAACCCACCCAGTATGGTGTTTTCAATGACCCTAATCCGCCCAGCAAGTTTCGAGAAAAGGTTTGGATAAAAGCCAAGAAATATTTGGTTTGCAACTTGCCAAAAACCGACAGGGGGGGGGGGGGGAAGGTTTTTCCTCACAGCTGCTCGTGTTCATCGTGCGCTTTTCGTTTGTCAGTAAAGCAGTGATAAAAGTTCGCTGAGTCTTGGGAGATGTTTCCCGCTTGCTCAATATCAGGATCGGAAAGAACTACATTTGAAGGCTTATGTTACGAATATACATGCATCAAAGAGGGTTCATCACGTGCAGTATATGTTGAAATTCAGTTATAGACTACGAGCAGTCTCTCTTTCCGCTCAGGGATAGTCTCACTACACTAGCGGCTCGACAGCGCATCACGTTTCAATTTCGCGGTCGCTCGCCCGCTTGCTTGTTTTCCTCGACTGTCCCTGTCAGAGCGGAAAGAGAGACTTCCCGTAGTCTCACAATCAGCAATCACAAACAAATAAACAATTTGATCTAAAATACAAAGAAACTACGTTGGCACTAGGCCTCACAAATATTGAAAATAAACGAGAAATTAACTGGAATCAAACTAAGAACTTACTTCTATGACTGCCTCCGTAATTGGCGTACATATACACAACTTGTTGAACGGAACATCCGTTAAGGTTTGTACTGGACAACCCTTTCTCTAACGTTTCACATTGCTTAACTCAGGTTTAGCATCGACACGGCTGCTCGCACCTTCCTCAGCTGTCTTGTTCACCGAAAACTAAATTGATGAACACTTCGGTTTCTACGTTTTCTTCGCCTTCGCCTTCGCTCAGGTTTAGCATCGACACGGCTGCTCGCACCTTCCTCAGCTGTCTTGTTCACCGAAAACTGAATCGATGAACACTTCGGTTTCTACGTTTTCTTCGCCTTCGCTGGCTTCCGATTCATCCGCAGATGAATCATCAAATATCGCTTTAAATAAATCCATAGGAGGTCTCTTTTTGGAACGGAATCCGCTTCGTTTGGCGCTTCTTTTGGGGTTGTTTGTTCTGATTCATTCGACGATAGATTAGTTGACCCATTGCGCGCCGAAGAGGGTATCGACGAGGGTCCGAGGGAAATTTTTGTAGTTAAGTCGGACGTCACCGACATTGGCGCGGAAGGGTCCAATTAACCTTCAGCCACCTCGTCAGCAGTTCCGACGCTTTTCCGAGCTTTTCCGACTGTCGGTCAGCCCTAGAACTTGAAGAAGATTGATCATAAGTTAAAGGACGCGGCGCTTGACTAGCTACAGTTTGTGGTTTTATGAAATCTCCAAGTGTGAATTTCGGCCTTCGTATTCTAGGTACAACAACAACATCAGAGCCAGGATATGGGTTCGAACTGACGAATCTGAAAATTCCTGAGCTGGTACTTTCTCATACACTGGTCTGTGATCGTGTGGGTGTTTTGCAGTGGCAAACCTTGCTAGCAATGTAGTGTTGTTCATATTCGTGTTCACTCATGTGTGGATCCTCCAGGCTGTTTGTATCATTAGAATTCAAGTTATCTTCCCTCCCTCGTTGCGGTTGGAATTTAATTTAACATTTGTTAGTAAACGCCTCAAATCACATAAAAATAATATGGATCCAGCGACTAAAGAAAAAAGTCTTGAAAATAATCTGACAAAGGCTGTTTTGGTTTGTGCTTACACTCTCACGCCAGGAACTGGCTTTCAACCGCCAGTCTCACTGCCGAGTAATGGTTTGTTTCGCTTCATTCCAAGACGAGCTGTTCAAATTGTGCCCCTTGTTGGCCCGTAATCAACACACAGAAGAATAATATAACATTTATTTATTCTACAGCTGACAGTTTGGATGACAAAGTAAGGAGAGTCAGGCCAGAGGGCAGACCGGTCTACAAGTATGAAGATAGCAAAGATGAATCAGATGGAGAATGATTCTGTTTTCTAATAAATACATTAAAGACATTAATATCAACAACCATTTTTGTCCAAGTTCAAAACTGAAATCACTAATCGTTTTTTTCCACAGGAAAAAACTTGAACATAATCTGAAAAAGGCTGCTTTGGCAAGTGCTTACACTCTCACGCCAGCAACTGGCCTAGATCAACCTGATCCAGTCTTACCGCCGGGTAATGTTTCGTTTCCCTTCATTCCAAGACGAGCTTAGCCCGTAACACAGGAATAACATAATATTTATTTGTTTTACAGCTGACAGTTTGGATGAAAAAGTAAGGAGAGTCAGGTAACAGGGCAGCGTCTACAAGTATGAAGATAGCAAAGATGAATCAGGTGGAGAACGATTCAATCATCATTTTTGCCCAAGTTCAAAACTGAAAGCGCTGATCGTTTTTTCCACAATATCGACAAACAGATTACACTGCAGTAAAGTTTTTACACTAGCCATTTATCAGATCAAAAATATTTCAGTACATATCCAACTTGCGTGGCATAATAAACAGTGCCACAAATAGCTTTCATTTAAATATCCACACTTTATAATTTCATCCACAGACGCAAAAGTTTAATGCAACTTAACCGATGAGGGCTTCTTGAGTTTCAGTTTTTAGTATAAACCATTCACTGACTACGAGGCTTTTTTCGTCAACAACTACCTGTACAGGTACATTGCGTTCAATTTTTATTCCCAATCAATACTGTCCTAAATGAAATATTATCAAGAAGGAATTTGAATTCATCCCCGACCGCATAGCTGTCTTGAAGGATCGAACCGTCTGATTTTCGTTTGTTATTGTTAAAAACGATTCAGGCGTTTCGGCATCTTTATATTGTCAGTATTTTGTCTCAGCAGCTAAAACGTATACGTCTTGTTTCCCTTCAGGAAAAACTAAGACATGAATAGAAGACCCATCTGGATTATTTAAGGTGGCTCGAAAGGGTTCTTGTTTTTTTCGATGCATTATATTTGGGAGTTAAAATATTTAGGTTAGAGTTGGCCAATCATGATCAAATTTTACCACAAAATAACGATAATATCAAAGTGTCAATTTTTTGTAGATTCCTTAAGAAATTTGTTGCCATGGCAACGCAGTTGGGTTTCGAAGTATGACCATAAAATAGAGATATCCTGAGTTTGCTTGAAAATTTGACGGTGAAATTTCTTTAAATTTTGCATACGGCCTTTGATTCTAGTAAGCTACCTAAGGATTAAGTTAAAGAAAATTCTGTCGAAAATTCTGCCAACACTGTCCGAAGTTCATGTGTGCGAGAAAGGTGAGGAATATTGATGTGGAACGTGAGCCAGTGTACTATCTCTGTCAAATGTTTCCTCATTCGTTGCTGTTTATTAGACGTAGCATATATTGCAGGCTAAACTATGTTCATTTATTTTAGATGGTGTTGATCCTCTTGGACAGAATTACCTTTGATAATTTTAAAATATTTCATTAATAATTAAGATCAGTTTTAAATGTCAAATCATCTTCTTGTACTTAGTAAAGAAATTCAAATGTTCATGAACAAGTGATTTTGTTTTAAGTGTAATCATTGCCCTTATCATCTTGTAGGGTCTTTAACTGTGAAGTAAAACCCTTCTTGGAGAAATGCATTAATGGCAAACCTCTCAGTGGACTACAGTGTATGCCTTGATGCTACACCACATGCGTCGACCACTGTTACCAAGAGAGGGCAAGAGGGTGCAGTGGCCCTGGCATTTGTCACCTTCACAGTGGAGCTTCAAGCACAGTGAGGGAGATGAAGAGACTCTCCATTCTAGCTGGAATATTTAGAAAAAGGGCATCAGAGAAAACGAGCGAGAGGTGGTTGGAGAAATCTGACCTGCAGACTTCTGCGAAAGAAAAGAAGCACCGACAAGGGATGCAGCTGCCGCGAACTCACAGAGAAGAGGCCCTCAGGAAGGCTGAGGGCGTCACATATGAAGCAAGGGGCTTCTAACTGATTGAAATGGACAATTCAATTGAAATGTGTGACTTGAAGGCAACAGAATTGCTATGAACAACCTTTAATTTACTGTTGTAACTTAAGATCAGTTTTTCTCTGAATATACTTTTTCCGACTTTGAGAAAGGATATCTCTTGAAGGATTTGAGCAATTAACTTGAAATTTTCAGTGTTAATTGTTTTTAAAGTTTTTTCTGGGATGAGCATAGGGTTTTTCTGTATGTCTGCTGTGGCAAAAGTTACAAGGAAAAGTGGCACTAAAATTCACCCTGAAAAAGTGGCTTCACTTTAAGCGAGCACTGTAGCCAAAGTATATACTTGATTGAAAAGTTCTATGCTCATCCCCAGAAATAGCTTGTATACTCTCTATTAATGTAAAAACCTCAAAATTTCATAAAATCTGTGGCAAGATATCTTTTCTCAAGTACACTCGGGTCATGCACAGTATGGGGTCACGGTGTTTGACCGGTATCAGGTTACACTTAACCGCAATACAACATCTGTGGTTCATAAGCTTTCCATTGATGTATGGTTTTGTATGGTTTGAATGAAAATCTTAGAAGTTACAAATCATTGAAAAAAGGTGCAAAGTTTAGGTTAAGTCCCACCTTAAGGAAAATGCGACTTTACATGATATATTCAAATTTGAAGAACTTTTCATTATTCAATTTCGAATTATTCCGGTTGATTCACTATTACAGCCAGATTTTAGGCGTTTCACTGGAACCGTGCGGACGCTCGATTTGCCTATTATTTCAAATTAGTTTCATTGTTACGGCAATTTTAAGACGTTTTACCATAACATTGTACTTCTATCATAAGAATAATGCTTATATTTCATTGCTAGGTATAACTTTGTTGAAGTAATGGGTGTCACTAGTACAAGGATAGGTTTCTTTAATATTGCTGTCTAAAGATAGCAAAGTACCTATATACTACAGCCCCGTAGCGTGAAATCAGACACGGTGACCCCCTCTTTTTATTTTATTTTTTTAATGTACTAGGTGTAATTAGTAACTGTGCAAAGTTTCAACAAATTCTCATTACAACTTCTTTTTCGATGGAATCACCTTGACACGAGTGCCGGATGAGAGAAAGATCCGTTTGCACTGCCGGAAAAGACTACTAAAACATAGGCACGCAAAGCGTGCATGAGCTATTTTGCTTGTGAATCATTCTTGCCTACTAGAATTCGTGGTATGTTTGGCGTGGCAAATTAACAACCTCTGCTTTGTAAGACGTTGATTCCAAGGAATGTTGATATGAAATGATCAGCTGAAATTATTTTGTAGAACAACTAAGGGTACTTGCCATTTTTGTCTCTCGCATTACTCATTTGTTTGCTCACTCTTACTACTGGATGTTGTGTAAAGAAACTACACCAAACGAAATTCTTCCCCTTTTTGACTTATAGCGTCTTAACTTTTTTCGTTATGATGATAAGCGTTACAAAGCGCTGTCAAATTGAAAAATTGCTGGTTTCTACAAAATGGACCATTCAAGCGAAAATTTCTCACACCTTGTTGGATCAAACTTATACGAGTCGTTTAGCGGCTATTAGTGCCAAACTATAAAAGCAGGAAAACAACCATTACACCTGCCACTAGCTGGCCTTTAGAAATGTTCACAAAAAAGTTTCAGCAACTGACGAAGGATCCTTTTTTAAGGTTCCGAAACTGTTCTTGCGTTTTTAAGCTCTGAAATAGTTGGTTTACGAACTAAACCATGGTGCTCAAACGTTTCTTTGATCAGCTGATCAAAATCCTGCCTGCGAAGGCAGACTGCCGCAGACCCGCTGTCGTCCTGCTCAAATCTCCATACACAGAATGATTGAACCTTAATCGAAAAGGACAACCCGCATTAAGTGTTGTTCTTTTCTTGACAGATTAGCTCTCAGAAGGAACCTTATAATAGTGATTTATCACGCATTTGCAGTTTTTACTGCAGAAATAAAGGGATCGCACTCTATTCCTTCAAAACGTCTCTAGACCAAGTTGATCCTCCTCTAAAAGAGCGAAGTGGAACATAGAACCTGAGGACTTGAGGACAATAATGATAGTTATAGAAAACAACTGTTCACTGTGCTTTACAATGGTCTCAGAAAGGGCCCACGCTTTCCCTTGAAAACGTGTTTTTAGAATGACTACTTGCCCTTTCTTGTTATACACAGAGGTCAAGGACAAGATATGCAGCAAAAGATGTGCCATTAATTGCATATCTACGCCAGTCTTTGAGTTGTGTGTCCAAAAACGAGGTCAGGTTTAAAATGTCGCATGATAATTTAAACATCCAGTCAGCCATCAAAGAAGGCAGTTTATTCGAAGAGCTGATGTTTTTCAGCCACTGTTTGTTTTTATGCACGCATTCCCGATCTGTGGGAAACAGTTCAGAAGGCCAATTGCAGGACTTTTTTTCTGGGCTACTCGTTGTGCATGATTTTTTATCATTTAATTTTCCCTTGCGTGAATGTTTTTTTTTTTTTTGTACTTTGCCAGCCCCCGTTAACTTTGCTAATTGTCCGTCCCTAAGAACAACGTGCAGCTGTGCCTGGGACCCTTATATTTCACATCATCTTGTTCCAACTTTCGTTTTTCACGTAAGGCAAACCAAGTAACTCTCTTTAGAATGCCAGGTCGGTTTCAAAGTCTGCTAAAAGGCTTCCAGGAGCGCACACGGTCGGCGCGACTGCGGCCAGGGAAGCCCGTTGGAAGGTTATCAGTGACGATGAACATAAGAAAAAAAGCGTCAACATATGAGTCCAGAACGTTCTTTTTTTGTTAATCCTACTAATTCTGGAGTCAACGCTTGATTCAAGAATCGGGTGTGGTTCTGGGGTAAGGGCTAACATCAGACGTTAAAATAGTGGCTTTGACTGGGGTGAACGAGTGAAGTTAGAAATTACGCCACACATTAAGTGTTATGCAACTCACCCCCGACGTCTTGAGTCTGTGTTAAAGAAAAAAATATTAAGTGACCATGAACGATCTTCGGCAGATCCTAAAGATGATGCTTGGTTAGTGTTACAATATTTTTTCTCAGTAAACAAAACTTGTAATTAAAATTGTTAGGCCATGAGAGTGACAGTGTTAAACTGCATTGACAATTAGATTACTCATGTACAGTATTAATGTACACCATGTTGTTTCACATAAAATCGGCTGCTCGCACTCTTTTCCCCGGTTTCAAATTCTGCAAGTTTTTCAGCTTGTTAAGAACCTGTTTGTCATCCAGTACAGAATTCTTAACTTTAACTTAACTTAACTTTAATGAGTTTTATATTGCGCAAACATCAATGTGGCATTTTCGAATGCGCATTACAATACATTTGAAATAAAAATAAAAAACTGGGTAAAATTACATTTTAACATATCGTGTAAAAATCAGGTAAATAAATGTAAGACAAATTTGAATAAAACAGCTAAGAGAAGCAGCCCCCCCCCACCCCCCATTCGAACTCCCCACCCCCTGCCCTCCTTCTATCTATCTTCTCCTCGCCTTGGTTCAACTTACTCTTTTCTGTCTCTTTCTTGTCACTAAACTTCTCTTTCTCCTCATGGCGAGGTTTATTCTTACTCTTATGCTTATGTTTGTTTTTCTCCTTGCGTTTATGTCTGTGTTTTGACCGATACTCGTCCTCGCTTTCCGAGGAATCGGCGGAAAAACCTTTCTTCGTGTCTTTCGGTTTGTGTTTTTCAAGGCGCCTTTTACGTTCTACACCCCCCTCATTTGGAGCTCTGTCCTTAAAACGTTTTTCACCCGACAAAGAACGCGATGGCTCCATTTTACGGAAACTGTCATCATCTTCGCTTTCCGAGGACTCGGAGTAACGTTTCTTCGTGTCTTTCCTTTTGTGTTTTTTAATGCGCCTTTTACGTTCCAATTCTTCCTCGTTCTGAACTCTGTCTTTCGCGTGTTTTTCCCCTTCGATAGAATGTGATGGCTTTATGTCACGAAAACTGTCACGTTCACGTTTACGTTCTAAGTCTTCCTCATTCTGAACGCTGTCTACGACTCGTTTTTCTCCTGGGAGGGAACGCGATGGCTCCCTGTTACGAAAACTGGGCGGAGGTACCGGAACAAAAGTATCAGCAAGTGACTTGGGTTTCTCTATTTCGGAAGACGCTCCCGTTAAATTTTCGGTTACTAACAACTGTTTTTTGTTCTTCTCCGTTAAGTTTGGTACTGGACAAGCCTCCCTCTAACGTTTTCCGATCAAAAAGCACACGATCTGTCACATTGCGTAACACAGGTTTAGCATCGACACGGCTGCTCGCACCCTCCTCAACTGTCTTGTTGACCGAAAACTAAATCGATGAACTTTGGGTTTCTACGTTTTCATTGCCTTCGCTGGCTTCCGATTCATCCGCAGATGAATCATCAAATATCGCTTTAAATAAATCCATAGGAGGTCTCTTTGGAGCGGAATCCGCTTTATATTGCGCTTCTTTTGTGGTTGTTTGTTCTGATTCATTCGCTGATAGATTAGTTGACCCATTGCCCGCCGAACATGAAACAGACACGGGTATGGACGAAGGTCCGACGGAAATTTTCGTAGTTGTCGGACATCACCGCCACTGACTCGGAAGGGGCCAGTTAACCTTCAGCCACCTCGTCAGATTCCGACTGTTGGTCGGCCTTTGCACTTGAAGAAGATTGATCATAAGTAATAGCACACGGCCCTTGACTAGCTACAGTCTGTGGTTTATGAAATCTCCAAGTGTGAATTTCGGCCTTCGTATTTTAGGCACACCAACAACATCGGAGCCAGGATATGGGTTCAGGATGTTAAACCCGAACTGAGGAATCTGAAAATTCCTAAGGTGCCACTTCCTCATGCAGTGGTCTGTGATCATCTGGGTGTTTTGCAATACTGGGCAAACCTTACTGCCAATGTAGTGTGCCATTGCAGTGGTGTTCATATTCGTGTTCACTTGTGTTCAGTCATGTGTGGATACTCCAGGCTGTTTGTATCATTAGAATTCAAGTTAACTTCCCTCCCACGTTGCAGCTGGAATTTGATTTAACATTTGTTAGTACACGTCTCAAATCACATAAAAATAATATGGACTCAGCGACTGAAGAAAAAAGTCTTGAACATAATCTGAAAATGGCTGCTTTGGCAAGTGCTTACACTCTCACGCCAGCAACTGGCTGGTCTGCCCCTGATCCACCGCCGAGTAATAATGGTTCGTTTCGCTTCATTCCAAGACCAGCTGTTTAAATTGTGCCGCTTCTTGACCCGTAACACAATCAACACAAGAATAACATAACATTTATTGGTTTTACAGCTGAAAGTTTGGATGACAAAGTAAGGAGAGTCAGGCAAGAGGGCAGCGTCTACAGGAATGAAGATAGTAAAGATGAATCAGGTAGAGAACGATTCCATATTCATTTTTGTCCAAGTTCAAAACTGAAATCGTGAATCGTTTTTTTCCACAATGACGACAAACAAATAACACCGCAGTAAAGTTTTTACACTAGCCATTTATCAGATCAAAAATATTCCAGTAAATATCCAACTTGCGTGGCATAATAAACAGTACCACAGCTTGTACTGGAAAATAGCTTTCATTTGAATATCCACACTTTATAATGTCATCCAGAGACGCAAAAGTTTTTAGTATAAACCATACACTGACTATAAGGCTTTCTTCGTCAACAACTACCAGTACAGGTACATTGGGTTCAATTTTTATTCCCATTCAATACTGTCCTAAATGAAATATTGTCAAGAGGAAATTTGAATTCAATGATCCATACCACATAGCTAATAATCATGTGTAATAATAGCTAATAATCTTGAAGGATCGAACCGTCTGATTTTCTTTTGTTATTGTTAAAAACGATTCAGGTGTTTCGGCATCTTTATATTGTCAGCAACTGAAACGTATACATCTTGTTTCCCTTCAGGAAGAAACTAAGACATGAATAGAAGACCCGTCTGGATCATTTAGCACGAGTGCCGGATGAGAGAAAGATCCTTTTGCATTGCTGAATAGACTAATAAAACATAGGCACGCAAAGCGTGCATGAGCTATTTTGTTTGTGAATCATTCCTGCCTACTACGATTCGTGGTATGTTTGGCGGGGTAAATTAACAGCCTCTGTTTTGTAAGACATTGATTCCAAGGAATGTTGATATGAAATGATCAGCTGAAATTATTTTGTAGAACAACTAAGGGTACTTGCCATTTTTGTCTCTCGCGTTACTCATTTGTTTGCTCACTCTTACTGCTGGATATTGTGTAAAGAAACTACACCAAACAAAATTCTTCCTCTTTTTGACTTAAAGCGTCTTAACTTTTTTCCTTATGATGTTGAGCGCTACAGGTCGCTGTCAAATTGAATAATTGCTGGTTTCTACACAATGGACCATTCAAGCGAAAACTTCTCGCACCTCGTTGGATCAAGCTTATAAGAGTCGTTTAGCGGCTATTAGTGCCAAACTATAAAAGCAGGAAAACAATCATTACACTTGTCACTAGCTGGCCTTTAGAGCTGTTCACAAAAAAGGCCTTAGGAACTGACGAAGGATCCTCTTTTAAGGTTCCGAAACCGTTTTTAAGCTCTGAAATAGTTGGTTTACGAACTAAACCATGGTGCTCAAACGTTTCTTTGATTAGCTGATCAAAATCCTCCCTGCGAAGGCAGACTGCCGCGCACCCGCTGTCGTCCTATTAAGTCTCCATACACAGAATGATTGAACCTTAATCGAGAAGGACAACCCGCATTAAGTGTTGTTCTCTTCTTGACAGATTCGCTCTCAGAAGGAACCTTTTAATACTGATTCATCACTCATTTGCAGTTTTTACTGCAGAAATAAAGGGATCGCACTCCATTCCTTCAAAACGTCTACACCAAGCTGATCTCTAAAAGAGCGAACGTAGAGGCTGAGGACTTGAGGAAAATAATGATAATTGGAAAACAACTGTTTACTGTGCTTTACAATAGTCTCAGAAAGGGTACATGGTTTCCCCTGAAAACTTCTTTTTAGGATGTCTACTTGTCTATTCTTGCTATACACAGAGGTCAAGGACATGATATGCAGCAAACGATGTGCCATTATTGCATATCTACGCCAATCTTTGAGTTGTGTATTTTAAAAACAGTCAGGTTTAAAATGTCGCATGGTAATTTAAACATCCTGTCAGCCATCAAAGGAGGCAGTTTATTCGAAGAGCTGATGTCATAGTTTCACCCACTGTTTGTTTTCTTGCATGCATTCCTGAGACCTGTGGGAAAAAGTTCAGAAGGCCAATGCAGGACTTTTTTTCTGGGCTACTCGCTGTGCATGGATTTTTTTTCACTCAATTTTCCCTTGCATGAAGATTTCTTTTACTCCCCCCCCGCCCCCATAACTTTTCTAATGGGCTGTCCCTAAGAACAACGTGCAGCGATTCCGGGGACCCTTATATTTCACTTCATCTTGTTCCAACTTTCGTTTTTCACGTAGGGTAAACCAAGTAACTCTCTTTAGAATGCCAGGCCGGTTTCAAAGTCTGCTAAAAGGCTTCCAGGAGCGCACTCGGTCAGCGCGAGTGCAGCCGGGGAAGCCTGTTGGAAGGTTATCGGTGACGACGAATGCAAGAAAAAAGGTATCAACATATGAGTCCAGAACTCTTTTATTGTTAACAATATCACTCCTGGAGTTAACCCTTGATTCAAGACTCACGTGTGGTTCTGGGGTAGATTTGTAAGTTGCATAAAACCTAACGCCGCGCGTAACTGCTAACATCAGGCGTAAAAATAGTGGCTTTGACTGGAGTGGACGTCTGGCGTTAGAAAGTACGCCACACGTTAAGTCTCAATGTAACTCATCCCTGACTTCTTGAGTCTGTGCTCAAGGAAAAAATATTAAGTCTTGTTTCACATGAAATCGGCCGCTCGCATTCTTTTCCCCACTTCCAAATTCTGTAAGTTCTTCAGTTTGCTAAGAATCTGTTTGTCATCCGGTACAGAATTCTTCTCCACGGCTTGGTTGGACTTACTCTTTTCTGTCTCTTTCCTGTCACTAAACTTCTCTTTCTCCTCATGGCGATGTTTACTCTTACTCTTATGCTTTTGTTTCTTCTCCTTGTGTTTATGTCTGTGTTTTGACCGATACTCGTCCTCGCTTTCCGAGAAATCGAAATAACGTTCTTCGTGTCTTTCCGTTTTTCTTTTTTAACGTGCCTTTTACGTTCTACATCTTCCTCATTTTGAGCTCTGTCCTTAAAACCCTTTTCTTCTGACAAAGAACGGGATGGCTCCATTTTACGGAAAATGTCATCATCTTCGCTTTCCAAGGACTCGGAGTAGCGTTTCTTTGTGTCTTTCCTTTTGTGTTTTTTAATGCGCCTTTTACGTTCCAAAACGTCCTCGTTCTGAACTCTGTATTCCGCGTGTTTTTTCCCTTGGATAGAACGTGATGACTTTATGTCACGAAAACTGTCACGTTCACGTTTGTGTTCTAAGCCTCCCTCATTCTGAACGCTGTCTTCGACTCGTTTTTCTCCTGGGAGGGAACGCGATGGCTCTGTGTTACGAAGACTGGGCGGAGGTGCCGGGCCAAAAGCATCAGCAAATGACTCGAGTTTGTCTATTTCGGTGGACGTTCGCGTTAAATGTTCGGTTTCAACTGCGTTTTGTTCTTCTCCGTTAAGTTTTGTACTGGACAAACCTTCCTCTCTTCCTCTCCTCCTTTATGATTAGAATGCACACGATCTGCCATGTTGCTTAACTCAGGTCTTGCATCCACACCGCTGCTCTCACCCTCCTCGGCTGTCTTGTTCTCCGAAACCTGAATCGACGAACGTTCGGTTTTTACGTTTTCTTCGCCTTCGCTGGCTTTCGATTCATCCGCAGATGAATCAGCAAATATCGCTTTAAATAAATCCATAGGAAGTCTCTTTGGAGCGGAATCCGCTTTATTTTGCGCTCCTTTTGTGGTAGTTTGTTCTGATTCATTCGACTATAGACTAGTTGACCCATTGCCCGTCGAACTTGAAGCAGACGCGGGCATAGGTGAAGGTCCAATGGAAACTTTCGTAGTTAAATCGGACGTCACCGACGTAGACTCGGAAGGGTCCAGTGTCGCGAACATAACATGACGCGAAAATTGAGTGACTCACATTATGTCAATAATCAAGAAATTTTCCAAGAACAAGTTCGCAACATGGTATTCGGCAGAAGTCCAAAAGCAAGTGGATAGTAGAGTTAACTTCAAAGATGTGAATGTCGAACGTGAGCTATCAGTTTTGAAACCAATTCATGCAACTGGGTTGGTTGAGATGTATAACTTTTTCACCAGCGCACCGGGGAGGGCTCATGTCTTGAAAGGATTGGAGAAAGTGGGAATAAGGAGTGTAGTGACTGGAAGATAAGTATTACCGCCTGGTGATCCATCACTTGTACACAGATGGCTCGTGAAATGACTTGTATATATGTTTCTAAACTGTATTATTTTACTGAGCGGCATCAGTTTTTCTTCGGAGTCCGTAGGAAGAAGTTTTCAATGTAAATGGATACTGTGGTCAATTGACTCAAGACCAATAATTCACGCACAATCATGAAGTGCTTGTGAACATTGTGAGAACTGCTTTTTTGTCACCGTTGACATATCGTCCCACCGTTGCGTTTTTTGTTAATTTTGACTTTTTGGTACCTTTGATAAAGTCGTATTGTTTAATTCAAGGACATGTTAAATAACATTGCCAAGGAAAAAATTGTCTCAATCAAAATCGCGAAATTAAAGTGATTCAAAACACAAAATTTTCGCAAAATCGCGAAATTCAATTAAGTGTCGCGAAATATGCGCACCTCATAATTGCGAAATAAACGTGTCCCGAAAATTTCATGTAATAATGCATCAGTCAATTCCAGCTGCGCCCATCCCCCCCCCGGGCTAACCCCCGGGCATTAGCTTTTTTTTTTCTCGGATGGCAAATTCCCGGGGGTGGGGACACTTTAGCTGCCAAATGCCCCGCCGTGTGGACGAAGGAAGAGGGCAAATGCCCCGCCCCCGGGATCGTACGTCCCCAATCAACACTGCAGCAGTTTTCATTCATTGCACAATAATACCACTTTCAGCATTTTTATGTGTGATTTTTCATTTCTGTAGGACTACCTCTCCGTTTTCTATTGTTTGTAACGGCACTATCCGATGTTAATAAAGTTAGTATAAATGCCAAGTGATGATATTTTAATACTTCACAGACAACAATACTACATGATAGTTGATTGTTACTTTAATGTTTTGTTTTAAACAGTTCGCTAGTAAACAAAAATCTTGACATTATAAAAGTCTGTTGTAACGTCATCTGTGGTGAATATTTTAATAATATGCAAAAGTATAAAACGACGATCCCTATACACATGTTTAGAATTTAAGAATCATCGCGACTAAATTTTATTTAAATCCTTAAGAAGAATGCATACGTCGATTCACGTTGATCGTTCCCGATCGATCTCGCTATATTAAGTGATAGTTGTGCCTTGATGAGCAATGAAGAAATGCATAAAATCGAGAAAACCTCCACAAGTTTGCCCAGTCCTTGGCAGACGATCCAATCTGCGACGAACTGCTGGTCCTTTGCGATAAAACAGGGTCTGGAAGGGGGGGTCCTGATCCCACATTCCCGCTCCTTTTTGAGGAGAATCCCGCATCCCGCCCTTTTTTCATCGCTATCCCGAATACCGTTTTTTCTTTCCCAAAAATACGTTAAAAAAGACTAATTTCTGCAAAAGCTAATAAATTTAAGATGTAGATTGGCCCTTTTGATTGATATTTTGCGCTCGCCTGGTTGATTCGCTTTTGCCGCTAGAACGTTTACTTGGGTCGTGACGATTTCCTGAATTCCCGACAGACAAGCCAAAAAATCCCGCATCCCGTGCCTAAATTTTGGCGAATCCCGCTTCCCTGGTAGCAGTCAAATCCCGAATCCCGTCAAGATATTTTGCGTTTTCCCGAATCCCGCACCGTATTTTGGTCAAATCCCGGATCCCGAGAATACCCTTCCAGACCCTGATAAAAACCTCCATGTTTGGATTTCGAGTCGGAAACCACATGTGTGTCAAAAGCCCGGGGGTTGGCAAATGTCCGACCCCCGGGCCGTGCCAAATTCTCTAATGCCCTACCCCCGGGACTGACAAGGCACGCAAATGCCCCGCAGTTGCCCGGGGGGGGGGGGATGGGCGCAGCTGGAATCGACTGATGCATAAGGTAGCTACAGTTTGTGGTTTTATGAAATTTCCAAGTGTGAATTTCGGCCTTCTTATTTTAGGTACACCAACAACATCGGAGCCAGGATATGGGTTGGTTCGGGATGTTAAACCCGAACTGAGGAATCTGAAAATTCCTGAGCTGGCACTTCCTCATACACTGGTCTTTGATCATCTGGGTGTTTTGCAGTGGCAAACCTTGCTGCCATTGTAGTGTTGTTCATATTCGTCTTCACTTGTGTTCACTCATGTGTGGATCCTCCAGGCTGTTTGTATCATTAGAATTCAAGTTATCTTCCCTCCCACGTTGCGGTTGGAAATTAATTAACTTTTGTTAGTACACGTCTCAAATCACATAAGAATAGTATGGATCCAGCGACTGCAGGAAAAAGTCTTGAAAATGAGCTGAAAAAGGCTGCTTTGGCATGTGCTTACATTCTCACGCCAGCAACTGGCTCTCAAATTCCAGACTTACCGCCGAGAAATGGTTCGTTTCGCTTCATTCCAAGAAGAGCTGTTTAAATTGTGCTGCTTCTTGGCCCGTAACAAAATCAACACAGGAATAACATAACATTTATTTGTTTCACAGCTGAGAGTTTGGATGACAAAGTAAGGAGAGTCAGGAAAGAGGGCAGAGTCGACAAGGGTGAAGATAGCAAAGATGAATCAGGTGGAGAACGATTCAATAATAATTTTTGTCCAAGTTCAAAACTGAAATCACTGATCGTTTTTTCCACAATATCGACAAACAAATTAAGTTTTTACAGTAAAGTTTTTACAATAGCCATCTATCAGATAAAAAATATTCCATGAAACATCCAACTTGCGTGGCATAATAAACAGTACCACAGGTTGTACGGCAAAACTTTCATTTGAACAGTTTGAATATCCACACTTAACAATGTCACCCACAGACGCAAAAGTTTAATCCAACTTAATTGATGTGAGCTTCTTGAGTTTCAGTTTTTAGCATAAACTTTACACTGATTAGAAAGCTATTTCAGTCAACAATTGCTAGTACAAGTACATTGCATTCAATTTTTATTCCCATTCAATACTGTCCTAAATGAAATGTTGCCAAGAAGGAAATTGAATACAATGATCCATACCGCATAGCTGTCTTGAAGGATCGTATTGTCTGGTTTTCTTTTGTCATTGTTAAAAACGATTCAGGCGTTTCGGCATCTTTATATTGTCAGTATTTTGTCTCAGCAACTGAAACGTATACGTCTTGTTTCCCTTCAGGAGAAACTGAGACATGAATAAAAGACCCGCGTCTGGATCATTTGACTGACATGAGTGCCGGATTTATCAACTGAGTTGATAAGGTAGATTGGCCACCGTAAAGAGATTGAAAGCTGACGTTTCGAGCGTTAGCCCTTCGTCAGAGCGTATCAAGGAATTGTGGGTTGTTTCGATACAGTTTTTTTGGGACCATACCAGGAGCCATAACTGGTTCTCACCAATAGCGTAGCTCCACCACTCCCCATATAAACAAAAAAGAACGAACGTAGAAGCTGAGGACTTGAGGACAATAATGATAACTGTTCACTGTGCTTTACAATGGTCTCAGAAAGGGTACACACTTTCCCTTGAACACTTCCTTTTAGAATGACTACATGTGTCTTTTCTAGCCATACACAAAGGTCAAGGACAAGATATACAGCAAAAGATGTGCCATTAATTGCATTTCTACGCCAATCTTTGAGTTGTGTATTTAAAAACGAGGACAGGTCTAAAATGTCGCATGATAATTTAAACATCCTGTCAGCCATCAAAGGAGGCAGTTTATTCGAAGAGCCGATGTCATAGTTCCACCCACTGTTTGTTTTCTTGCATGCATTCCTGAGACCTGTGGGAAATAGTTCGGAAGGCCAATGCAGGACTTTTCTCCTGTGCTATTCGCTATGCATGATTTTTTTTTCACTCAATTTTCCCTTGCATGAATGTTTTTTTTTTGTACTTCGCCCCCCCCCCCCCCAATAACATTTCTAATGGCCCGTCCCCAAGAACGACGTGCAGCGGTTTCGGGTACCCTTATATTTCACTTCATTTTGTTCCAGCTTTCGTATTTCACAAGCCTAGCAAGAACAAAGTCTGCTAAAAGGCTTCCAGGAGCGCACTCGGTCGGCGCGACTGCGGCATGGGAAGCCCGTTGGAGGGTTATCAGTGACGATGAATGTAAGACAAAAAAAGGGCATCAACATATGAGTCCAGAACTTTTTTTATTGTTAATCCTACTACTTCTGGAGTCAATCCTTGATTCAAGAATCGGGTGTGGTTCTTGGGGGAAGTGGCAAAAACCTTACGCCTAACTGCTAACATCCGACGTTAAAATATTGGCTTTGGCTGGAGGGAACGTGTGACGTTAAAAATGACGCCACACGTCTTATGAAACTCACCCCTGAGTTCTCGAGTCTTCTGAGAAATTTTGACCACCGAGGCTAAGAATGTGTTTGAACAACGTGAAGAACAACAAGACATCACGTCTTTGATCCACATTCGACGCACTTAAAAAAACTTTAAAACGGAATATATTTCGCTCTTCGAGCCTCGTCAGCCGCTACATAAAATTTTATGTAGCGGCGGACGAATTTTCTACGTAAATTCTTATGTAGCGGCTGACGAGGCTCGAAGAGCGAAATATATTCCGTTTTAAAGTTTGTTAAGTGCGTCGAATGCGGATCAAAGACGTGATGTCTTAGCTTGTTGTTCTTCTCGTTCTTCTCGAGTCTGTGTTAGGG
This sequence comes from Siderastrea siderea, assembly GCA_964030785.1. Classification (NCBI taxonomy): domain Eukaryota; kingdom Metazoa; phylum Cnidaria; class Anthozoa; order Scleractinia; family Rhizangiidae; genus Siderastrea; species Siderastrea siderea. The sequence goes on along the minus strand of OZ034975.1, from coordinate 46,792,954 downwards.
AAAAAAAGTATTAAGTGTGACCATGAACGATCTTCGGCAGATCCTAAAGATGATGCTTGGGTAGTGTTACGATATTTTTTCTCAGTAAACAAGATTTGTAATTAAAATTGTTAGGCCATGAGAGTGAAAGTGTTAAACTGCATTTACAACTAGATTACTAATGTACAGTATTATTGTACACCCTCTTGTTTCACATGAAATCGGCCGCTCGCATTCTTTTCTCCGCTTTCAAATTCTGCAAGTTCTTCAGCTTGCTAAGAATCTGTTTGTCATCCGGTACAGAATTCTTCCTCTCGGCTTGGTTCGACTTACTCTTTTCTATCTCTTTCTTGTCACTAAACTTCTCTTTCTCCTCGTGGCGATGTTTACTCTTATGCTTATGTCTCTTTTTTTCCTTGTGTTTATGTCTGTGTTTTGACCGATACTCGTCCTCGCTTTCTGAGGAATCGACGGAGTAACGTTTCTTAATGTCTTTCCGTTTTTCTTTTTTAACGTGCCTTTGACGTTCTACATCTTCCTCATTTTGAGCTTTGTCCTCCTGGGGGAAACGTTTTTCTCCTGACGAAGAACGTGATGGCTCCATTTTACGGAAGCTGTCATCATGTTCGCTTTCCGAGGACTGAGATTAACGTTTCTTCGTGTCTTTCCTTTTGTGTTTATTAATGCGCCTTTTACGTTCCAATTCTTCCTCGTTCTGAACTCTGTCTTCCGTGTGTTTTTTCCCTTGGATAGAACGTGATGACTTTATTTCACGAGAACTGTCACGTTCACGTTTGCGTTATCTTGTTATATTTTCACAGTGCCCTATTGAAAACCACCTTGTGTGATATAGGCCATCTGTATAAAGAATTGTATTATTGTTATTATTATTATTAAGTCTTCCTCATTCTGAACGCTGTCTTCCACTCGTTTTTCTCCTGGGAGGGAACGCGATGGCTCCCTGTTACGAAAACTGGGCGGAGGTACCGGACCAAAAGTATCTGCAAATGACTCGGGTTTCTCTATGTCGGAGGACGTTCGCGTTAAATGTTCCGTTTCAACTGCTTTTTGTTCTTCTCCGGTGAGCTTTGTACTGGACAAGCCTCCTTCTAACGTTTTCCGATCAAAGAGCACACGATCTGTCACTCAGGTTTTGCATCGGCACGGCTGCTCGCACCCTCCTCAGCTGTCTTATTCACCGAAAACTGAAACGATGAACTTTGGGTTTCTACGTTTTCTTCGCCTTCGCTGGCTTCTGATTCATCCGCAGATGAATCAGCAAATATCGCTATATTGGGGTAGTTTGATCTGATTCATTCTACGATAGATTAGTTGACCCATTGCCGGTCGAACTTGAAAGAGACTCGGGTATAGACGAAGGTCCGAAGGAAACTTTCGCAGTTAAGTCGGACGTCACCGACATTGACTCGGAAGAGTCCGATAAACCTTCAGCCATATCGTCCTATTCCAACGTTTTCCCGAGCTTTTCCGACTGTCGGTCAGAGAAGATTAATCATAAATTCTAGCACGCGGCGCTTGACTAGCTACAGTTTGTGATGTTATGAAATCTCCAAGTGTGAACTTCAGTGGTGCCCATCCCCCCCCGGGCTAACTCCCGGGCATTAGCATTTTTTTTAAATGGCAAATTCCCGGGGGTGGGGACAAGTAAGTCCGTCAAATGCCCCGGGGTGGGACCAAAATAGAAGGCAAATGCCCCACCCCCGGGATCATCTAGAAAGCAACACTGCTCAAGATTTTAATAATAAATCATAACGAAAAAAGTGTCACTCATCATTGTTATCAATGTGCTTCGGTTATTTTATACCTGTGCGTCTCCCCTTCCGTTGTTCATTTGTTTTCAAAATAATGATACTTTATTAATAATATATAGATTTAGCCAAGCCTAAAAGTGGAACTGCGAAGGAATAAACTGGTGTTCGTTTCTCAAAAACAGTCCTGAAACTTTTCGGTCTGAAATACATTTCGGGGCTTTTTTTGGCTCGTTCGCTTTCGAAAAGTGTTTCTCAAAAAGCCTGAAAGTGTTCCGAATTGTCCTTCAATATTTTGAGGATCTGTTCTGTAAAACCAAGCTCGAAAGGTCGTTCTAGAGGCTGAGCATAGCTTGATTATTTTACTCACGAGCCGTCTTGCTTGGTGTTTGCAATGTTTCTATATCCTGTCATTAACTGTGAAGGCTTGTCAAATCTCCTTGGTTTATTGGCTGTTCGCTTGAATGAACTTGAAACGGCGCTCATTTACAAAAACAAAATAAAAATTATTCGACTGTCTAAATGGGTTATCTTCATCGCGTTCGGATGTTAACAAATAACATGAACTGCCACTAAATAAAAATATTAGTCTGGTCAAAAATTTACACTGACATTTCACCGGCATTTTACAGGGATTACCCGAAATAAAGGATCTGGGGAGCTTCGAAGCACTTGTAATAAACTTATCGAAGAAATGTCGCGTAGGTTTTAGCAGCCGCGAAAAAATTCAAGCACTTTGAGGAACACACATTACTTACGGGATAAAATAGCTTTAAACTCAAAACTGCTTCGCTTATATTTCGTTCTCTAACTTGAGACCATCGAGATTGAAAACAAACGAACAAACACCGTCCAAACATTCTTAACTCTGTTGCATAAGTTTTGCCGCTGCAAATTGTCTGAAATTCGAGCGCTTTAAAAAATGTACCGAACTGTTTTTGGAAGCTTTTCGGGCATAATAGGTTTAAACCGACAACTGCTTCGCTTATAGTTTTTCAAATAACTGTTATATTCTGTTCTCTAACTAGAGACAATCAAGTTTCAAAACAACGAAACGCCAAACACGCTTTAATTAAATTGTTATTATGCCGGCATAAGTTTTGCGGATGCGAAGTAAGCCTAGATAAAGTTAGGCGCTTTGAGGAACGCACAAAACTGTTTTCGGAAGCTTTTCGGATAAAATAGCTTTAAACCGACAACTGCTTCGCTTAAAAGATTATTACTATTGAAAACTTCTAGGACAAGAGAATCGTCAGTTGCACAAAGAGATGGACCGGACGGTGAAAATTGAAAGCAAAGCTTGTGCAGTTGTCTTGCGGCTGTGCTTAGACCTACTGTTATGAATAAACAAACACAAAATAATGGACAGAGAAATCATTTTTGAAAAACATTTATTCGAAAACCCCTATGTTTATACTTAAATGCAATTCGCGTTACACTTCCAAAATCGTAGGTCATATATGCATGGATTTTTGCGCTATAGAAATAATAAAGTTATTATTATTAGGTCGGTCCACGCGAGTGAAATCGGCTCAGCATAGCAAAATATTCAAGAATCTGTCACAAATCTGAGCGCGTTTTCTAATATTTTTTTAAAGTCAAAAGTAAATAACACATTTCTAATAGCATAAATCAAATTTACATTTCAAAACGTAATTTCTTTCATCGTAATACTCGAAATCATGTACCTTAGACCTTTTAAAAACTTCACTTACTCGGTTGTGTTTCAGAACAGGGCAAACTCTCCGCCGTGAAAAAAACAAAGCGATGAAGTCCTTTGAATGCAGCTTTTGTAACTTGAACTTTTCGCCTTTTACCAGTATTCTTTTGAACTTTTTCTTTCCATTTATATATATTAGATGTTTTTTTGTCAAGTATAAAACTTCATTACTCTCGAGCAATCGTTAAATGCTAAAGAAGCTTAAGCTTTTAAAAAAACCTCTTTTTCAAAAGCGACGATGGTCATGCGATTTTCCGCCAAGAAAAATGCCGGTTGCCCTAAAGCACCGCGCGTTTTCCCGCCAAGAAAAGATGGCATTCTCTGCCCCCGTCGGGTTGTCTTGGGACTCCCCTCCCCCTCCCACAGAGTGTGCGGACGGACGGACGGACGGATGTGTCTACGGATCAGGGGGGGAAGCAAACTTCACCAATTTTCGTGGCCTGATGACCCACCGAAAACTGACGTCACATCCGGTTTTAAAAATTGGGGAGCAGCTCGCTCAGTGAGCTGCAAGATGGACGCACGGGAGTTTATGGTTTCTTCTTTCTTGTGACCACCACTGACACGCAATTGCTTATCTTGAATACCAGAGATGTTACAAAGTTACTGGATTATCTATTTTAGCCGATATATTGGCAAAACAGAAATGTTTAGTACAGTTTTGATGGCATTTTCCAGGCAGCTTCGTGTAATGTCATGGCGAGTATGTCGCAATTTTCAATACAGGTGCGGATCAAAATTTTGCTTCTCGTGACTCCTGATTCAGTGTAATCGTCAATTTAAATAGCCTATGATGCGTGAAATATAATCAAGAAAACGCCAGCAGTAACAGTTTGGATTGTTAACATCGGGAAGGTAATTAACACTCGACGTAAAGTGCTGGAAGTCCTACTCTATCGAAACTACTCTGCACAGTGATACCTGATATCGTCTCTAACGAAGCCCCTCAAACTTTTGCCTCTCGTGACCCTTGATTCAAAGGAATCGTCAATTAAAATAGTCTATCCCGAGTATAATACAATGAAGAAAACATCGGTAGTCACAGTATGTTGTGTTAACACTGGGAAGGTAATTAACACTCGCAGAAAAGTGCTGGAAGCAGTATCGAAACCAACCGCGGACATGTTTAGAAGCACTCCTGATGTGGCAGACATCTGTGTACTCAAGTAGACTCAAGGTTAGTAGTCTTGTGTTTTCGAAGTTTCCGTTTTACGATGATGGGTAGACACAATTTGTTTTTCTATGGGAATGTATTTTTTGTGTTTCGATGTTTTAAAAGAAGTCTGAATAAAGAGAACTGCATAATTAATGAATGAATTTTATCTGATTGAGCGATTCCTAGGTAGGGGGGGGGGGGGAGGGGAAGTAGGGATGGTGAGACGAACAAACCAGCGTTGTAATAGCATAAAGTAGAATCCTGATTTCTCAAGCTCTCGGTTTCTGAAAACTGGCTTCCCTTTCCCAGTCAAACACTGTAATTTTACCCCGATTTTTCAAACCCCCAGTGATTCAAACCAATTTCCTTTTCCCCAGGAGGTTCAAAAAATCGGGATTCCACTGTATGTTTAAGATTGGGATTACCAATACAAATTGTCGACATAATTGCGGGATTATCTAGCTATCTTGCCCTTTTAATATACATGTATTCCCTGTATATTACTACAAGAAAAGGAAATAGTCCTTTATTGATCAGGCTTGTTTGGAATATTTAATTAAACCCAGTGTTACATTGCTTGTAATGTTGATGTTTTTGTAGTTAAATACAAAGGCATCAACATGTTGGTCACCTTTCTACAAATTATACAGCACCATTCAAAAGTAAGTTGACACTCAATACTTGATCCTCACATGAATCGAGTATCGAGAATCGAGACTCGATAATTGATTTTTGATTCACAATACTTGATTCCTGCACAAATCACAGAACCGGAACAGCCTTTGTTCAGTTTCGAGTATTTGCCTCGTGTTTCAATAAAACATCAAAACAAACAAAACCAAAACCAAAAAAGATTATCTTTCCCCACATTTCAAAACGTTTCAGCTCTATACATAATTAACTCAAACTCGATTTTGGATTTGTGCGAATTGGAATAGTGTTGTGTTAGTCTTGATACTAATTTTCGATACTCAATTCGTGCAAGAATTGAGTAATGAGTAGCAAGTCAAGAATTGAGACTCACAACAAACTGTCAGCTTACTTGTGAATGGTACTGTACAATGTCTTTATTGGTATTGGTTACTACGTTTGTACATGTACTTTCAACTGCAAGGATAGACAGTGGTATTTGTCATCCAGATGTGATCTACATTCATTCAAATATAAAGCATTATATGTGCACCCTAGCTGTCATGAATTTCATATTCTTTGGTGTCAACTTTGTCATGTGACATTCTGTCCTAAAGGTCTTGTTACACTAGGACATAAATATTGTCTTTCAACTATTGGTAGTCCCAATTTTAAGACCTATCCATTATTGCTCTTTAAAAAAATGATTATTTTCAATGACTTTTTGCACCTGAGGCTACACATTGTCTGCACTTTGCCTGCTGTAGTTATTTGAATTTGTTACAACACAGTGACTTCTACCAAGTCTCTTCCTGTAGAAAACATACCAACCCTTAACTTTAGGTAAATCTATTGCATTCATGTAATTAGTATTAAATCTTTAGCTTATTAATCTTGAGTATAGGTACATACACGTTCAGATTTGTGAATACAAATGTATAACAAAAATAAAATCAAGTAGCCAAAAGCCCAAGTATGTAACTATTTTAATGTCAGGTAGATATTTGTCATGTACTATCACAGACATTTACTTAACCCTTTCACCCCTAGTAGTGGCCAAAATTTAAAATTCAAGAAAATGCTAAATTTCATTTTTTTTTCAAATCCCCCCAAACAAACAGTACCCTGCGAAAGTACTGCCAAAGAGATTTCATTTGAATGGTCACACCATAGGATTTCATCCACAGACTCAAAAGTTAGCACTACATCACATATCTCCATAATTGACTCCGGGCGTAAAGGGGTTAATAAAATCTGTAGCATTCATGTAATTAGTATCAAATCTTTAGCTTATTTGCATACAGTTACATAGTTGCATGTTCAGATTCATGAATAAAAATATATAACAAAAATAAAATTGAGTAAGCCCAAGTATGTAAATTATCATGTACTATCACATACATTTACATGTATTTGCTATAAAAATGATTAATAATAATGTAGATAGAATATAATATCAAGCAGTTCTTGTAATGAATAGAAAACGAGCAGTATTTGTTTTTTAACTGTTTCATTTTTGATCTAGATGGCTGTGAAGACTCCTAAAGTTGCTTTCAACACAATTTAGTTTGGTACTATTCTTGTGAGATTCCTGAGCCTGCAAAGGTTTGTCGCTGAGATGAGTATTTTGGTTGCAGACAGGATTTTTCACTTTGATTAGCATGCTGGACACAAAGATTTATTGCTTTCCTTTCAATAAAGTGGCTGGGTCTGTCATGTAAGGAAACATGACCTGCAGCATACAACGGAGGAAGAGATGTTGGTTTCTGAGCCCAGATCTATGTAATTCTTTTGAACTGTGTTTGTTAACATTGTTAGCCATCATTATAGTAGTAGTTACATGTAGCACATGAATACCTGTATATCAGTTGCTGTCCATAAAATTTGTTACTCAGCAACAGAAACAGTGTTGTGCTACCATAACAACTTGTATGGTATGATGAGATACTGTCAACAGTCATCCATAATAATAACCACGGATGCATGATAATGTTGAAAATTTGTCAGTCTTTTTTCCTGTGTTCTGCTCAACAGATGTGTAGTCTCAAACATTTGTTAACCAGCAACAGTACTCATCTGGTGTTGTGTCACAGTTATTGTGTAGTTCCAGAAAAAAATCCATACCCACCACATGGAAGGTCATTGGAAATTCCTAGGGGAAAGGGGCTCTCAAAAGGCAAAATTTTAGAAGCAAAGTATGAAGCTAAGCTGAAATCTCTTGGGGGGGGGGGGGGGCAAAACAGAAAAACCTTCTGTGGAGCGAGTAAAGATATTTTCTGGAACTACACATCATACATGTAACCAGTATCCAAAAAGTAGGGAGAGATATTGGTCATCATCCATTATGTGTAGGTGTCCATAATGACATGAAACCAGTTTGTAATTCCCAGTACAGTTATGTATACAGTAGGTTGGGCTACACTTAATTGTTAGTCTTGATTATCTATCAGGCAAATCTGTTGGTAAAAAATATTCATGACCCTTATGATCAGGCTGGGTTGCTTGAACTTGACCTTGTCGTATAAGGTTACTGGTTGATTCCTTGATTTGTAAATCTTCTGTCCACAACCACAGTATCAGTGGATGATTACAAATAAGGACTGTGCGATGAATAAGCTGACATATTGACTTCAGTCAGCATCTGGCTTTAATTAAAGACAGCTTTTATGTAGCAGTTTAATTATGAAATTACTAAGCTGTTACTAGTAGTGTGCACAATTAAGTAATCAAAATGTATAAAAATACTTAATAGGACAATAATAATAAAGCGTTATCGTTTGTCGTACGATGTGGTGACTTGTGATGTAGATCAATTATATATTGAGAATTTAATAATATAGAAAAAAAGAAAAGAAAACAGATAAAGGGAAGTCTTGGCGGTCAACAGCGACAAAGCACCACAAGGAGTATTGTTTCAGATTCTGTGTTGTGAACAGTCTCTCTAAAAAACAAAGAGTGTTAATGGGGTTCCCACTTGTTAGAAACGCCGTCTATGCGATGTTTTGTTAAAAGGAGTCTTATTCTACAACATAGGCTATTTAAATAAAGAATTACTCACCTTGAAGTCATCACTTTGACTGATTTTCCGAATCCTGGGAAATTCGAGGGAGACAAAGCCGCCATTTTCCATACAAAAGAACGCTCGAAAACAACGCAGTTTATAAACCTTTATTTAGAATAATCTCTTCACTAATCAAATGGAAGGAAAGAGTACATATTTCATTTCATTGTCACGAAAATGTAACAGGAAACTTTATCGCCGATGAAAAAATATGGCCATTTTACTCACCAACTGAACGAAACTGTCGCCGTCAATTTTGATTTTCCCGCCCGCGGAAGAAAAAGGCTGTTTTTGGACCGGATGTGACGTCAATTTTCGGTGGATCATCCGACCACAAAAAAAGTCCCAGGCGCAGTCAAGTGTTCTCCCCCGCCCCTGCTACGGATGTACGGATGTACGGACGTACGGACGGACGGTCACGTGACTATTACGTCACAACCAAAATTTCTCGGATTGATAGTCGATTGATAGGTTACCAGGAGGCTACCATATTTCGTTAGCAATGGAGCTCCGCTGGCGGGCTTTGCCCGCAGGCTCTGCTATCAATAACACGTTCATTTATTTGATTTTGACATACACAACTTATAAGTGTTTAATTAAATAAGCTATATTAAAAGAAATGCTTAAATAATTTCGAAGAACTGAAAATGCATGATCTGTATTTAACAAACGGCCAAAAACATAAAATGTTTTTACTAAACTGGTCATCTCGGATAGCTTAAAAATCCCTATAGTACGTAGAATTAATTTCACTTGATACAGTATTTAATCAACAAACGATGAAATCAATAAGCGAACAGCAACAAAGGAATGGATGATCATGGACGACCTCAGACTGACTACACCGGAACGTTTTTCTCACCTTGTCAAATGCCCTGGGGTCGTCCCGGGGGTAGGCAAATGCCCGACCCCCGGGCAGTGATAAAATTTCAAATGCCCCACCCCCGGGATTAAAACGTGAGCAAATGCCCGACTAATGCCCGGGGGGGGAGGATGGGCACCGCTGGAATTGACTGATGCATTACGTACACCATCACCCACAATGCCGCGACACATCCGGGACTTTTATGCCCTTTCTCGCGCGAACATTTGAAAGCTCATTAGCGAAAGTACACAAAATAACAAAGAAAGTTGGGAAAAAACAGCGAGCACCACTCGGAAGTTCTACTTTTACGGGAAAACGGTTAAGTTTACTAATAGTTGGGCCAACAACATCAGAACCAGGCTATGGGTTCGGGATGTTAAACCCAAACTGAGGAATCTGAAAATTCCTGAGCTGGTACTTCCTCATATACACTGTTCTGTGATCACCTGGGTGTTTTGCAGTGGTAAATCTTGCTGCCATTGTTGTGTTGAGGGGGCGGTACAGGGCGGCAGTGCGGGCAAACTCTTCTTTTTCCCGTTCTTGCTCCTATTCTGTCAGTCCACTGTAGATAAAATGAAATGCAATTTGATTTTGCTATTTAGATAGCAAAACGTGAAAGATTATACTCAGTTTATAGCTCTTCTTTGCTTGCTTGTTCATTGGTTTTTGGGCTTGGAAAACCTAGCATATGTCAGCTTCCATGCATATCTTGGAGATCTCTTGCTACTTTTCTTTATTTTCTTTGAATCCTTTTTTTTTTCACTCGTGTTCGCTCATGCATGTTCACGCGTGTTCATAGCCGTGTTCACCGTGTTCACTCATGTGTAGATCCTCCAGGCTGTTTGTATCATTAGAATTCAAGTTATCTTCCCTCCCTCGTTGCCATTGGAATTTGTTTTAACATTTGTTAGTTAACGTCTCAAATCACATAAAAATACTATGGATCCAGCGACTGAAGGAAAAAGTCTTGAAAATAATCTGACAAAGGCTGCTTTGGCAAGTGCTTACACTCTCACGCCAGCAACTTGCTGTCAACGCTCTGATCCACTGCAGAGTAATGGTTCGTTTCGCTTCATTCCAAGACGAGCTGTTCAAATTGTGCCGCTTCTTGGCCCGTAACACAATCAACATAGGAATAACGTAACATTTATTTGTTTAACAGCTGAAAGTTTGGATGACAAAGTAAGGAGAATAAGGCAAGAGGGCAGAGTCTTCAAGTTTGAAGATAGTAAAGATGAATCAGGTGGAGAACGATTCAATAATCATTTTTGTCCAAGTTCAAAACTGAAATCGTTGATCTTTTTTCCACAATATCGACAAACAAATAACACCGCAGTAAAGTTTTTACACTAGTCATTATCAGATCAAAAATATTCCAGTAAATATCCAACTTGCGTGGCATAATAGCGATTTCAGTTTTGAACAATGCCATAGGTTGTACTGCAAAAAGCTTTCATTTGAATATCCACACTTTAGAATGTCACCCACAGACGCAAAAGTTTAATCCAACTTATTCGATGTGAGCTTCTTGAGTTTCAGTTTTTAGTATAAACTTTACACTGATTAGTACAACTGCTAGTACAAGTACATTGCATTCAATTTTTATTCCCATTCAATACTGCCCTAAATGAAATATTGTCAAGAAGGAATTTGAATACAATGATCCATACCGCATAGCTGTCTTGAAGGATCGTATCGTCTGATTTTCTCTTGTTATTGTTAAAAACGAATCAGGCGTTTTGGTATCTTTATATTGTCAGCAACTGAAACGTATACGTCTCGTTTCCCTTCAGGAAAAACTAAGACATGAATAGAAGACCCGTCTGGATCATTTGACAGTGCTGAATGAGAGAAAGATCCGTTTGTACTGCCGAATAGACTAATAAAACATAGGCACGCAAAGCGTGCATGAGCTATTTTGTTTGTGAATTATTCTTGCCTATATTGGGATTCGTGGTATGTTTGGGGTGGTAAATTAAATGCCTCTGTTTTGTAAAACGTTGATGCCAAGGAATGTTGATATGGAATGATCAGCTGAAATTATTTTGTAGAAGAAATAAGGTTACTTGCCGTTTTTGTCTCTTGCATTACTTATTTGTTTGCTTACTGTTACTGCTGGTTGTTGTGTAAAGAAACTACACCGAACTAAATTCTTCCCCTTCAACTTTTTGACTTAAGGCGTCTTAACTTTTTTCTTATGATGATAAGCGCTACAAGGACGCTGTCAAATTGAATAATTGCTGGTTTCTACACAATAGACCATTCAAGCGAAAATTTCTCGCACCTCGTGGGATCATACTTATCCGAGTCGATTAGCGTCTATGAGCGGCAAACTATAAAAACAGGATAACAACTACTGCCACTAGCTGGCCTATAGAGCTGTTCACAAAAAAAGCTTTAGCAACTGACGAAGGATCCTTTTTTAAGGTTCCGAAACCGTTTTTGCGTTTTAAGCTCTGAAATAGTTGGTTTACGAACTAAACCATAGTCTCCTTCGCAGCGTGGGGAGGACGACCCTAAGAACGGAGACTAACTGAACCATGGTGCTCAAATTGCCGCGCAACCACTGTCGTCCTGTTCAAGTCTCCATACACAGACTGATTGAACCTTAAAGTGCACCTAACCTTAAAATATTTTTTTACGCTAATATGAAACTTTGCGCCTGTTTTAAAAACATTTATCCATGATTCGCAGTTTTTGACTTTTTCCGGGCTTCAAAACTTACGAAAAACTAAGCATCATTTGTCGCACAACCGAGTCAGAAGGGGCATGGGTCTATTCTTAATTTGACGTCACGAACTGCTTTGCATGCATGTTTACAAAGACTTAAGGAGATGCAAATCAGTTTGTGATGTCAAATCAAGAATAGACCCACGCCCCTCACTAGCTCGGTCGTATAACAGATAATGGCTAGATTTCGTAACTCTTACAGCCTATAAAAAGTCAAGACTGAGGGGGATTTAAAAAAAGGAGCAATGCTTTTCGAGCAGGTGCAAAGAGTTGTTTTCTACGGCGAAAAAAATATTTTGGGGTTAGGTGCAATTTAATCGAGAAGGACAACCCACATTAAGTGTTGTTCTGTTCTTCACAGATTCGCTCTCAGAAGGAACCTTTTAATACTGATCCATCACTCATTTGCAGTTTTTACTGCCGAAATAAAGGGATCGCACTCTATTCCTTCAAAACGTCTACACCAAGCTGATCTCTAAAAGAGCGAACGTAGAGGCTGAGGACTTGAGGAAAATAATGATAATTAAAAGAAAACAACTGTTCACTGTGCTTTACAATAGTCTCAGAAAGGGTACATGCTTTCCCTTGAAAACTTCTTTTTAGAATGTCTACTTGTCTTTTCTTGCCATACACAGAGGTCAAGGGCAAGATCAAAGATGTGCCATTATTGCATATCTACGCCAATCTTTGAGTTGTGTATTTTAAAAACGGTAAGGTTTAAAATGTCGCATGATAAATTAAACATCCTGTCAGCCATCAAAGGAGGCAGTTTATTCGAAGAGCTGATGCCATAGTTTCAGCCACTGCTTGTTTTCTTGCATGCATTCCTGAGACCTGTGGGAAATAGTTCAGAAGGCCAATGTAGGACTTTTTTTCTGGGCTACTCGCTGTGCATGGATTTTTTTTTCACTCAATTTTCCCTTGCATGAAGATTTGTTTTTTTACTTCAGCCCCCCCCCCCCCCCCCGCCCCCATAACTTTTCTAATGGGTGTCCCTAAGAACAACGTGCAGCGGTTCCGGGTACCCTTATATTTCACTTCATCTTCACTTAGGGCAAGCCTAGTAACTTTCTTTAGTATGCCATGTCGGTGACAAAGTCTACTAAAAGGCTTCCAGGTGCGCACTCGGTCAGTGCGACTGCAGCCGGGGAAGCCTGTTGGAAGGTTATCAGTGACGACGAATGTAAGAAAAAAAGTATCAACATATGAGCCCAGAACTTTTTTATTGTTAACCCTATCACTCCTGGAGTCAACCCTTGATCCAATACTCACGTGTGGTTCTGGGGTACATTTGTAAGTTGCATAAAACCTAACACCGCGCGTAACTGCTAACATCAGGCGTTAAAATAGTGGCTTTGACTGGAGTGGGCGTCTGGCGTTAGAAATTACGCCACATGTTAAGTCTTAATGCAACTCATCCCTGACTTCTTGAGTCTGTGCTCAAGAAAAAAATACTAAGTGTGATCATGAACGATCTTCGGCAGATCCTAAAGATGATGCTTGGTTTGATTTTGCTCAGTAAACAAAATTTGTAAATTGTCTAAAGTTTGGAACTTGCAAGGCCATGAGAGTGAAAGTGTTAAACTGCATTGACAATTAGATTACTAATCTACAGTATTAATGTACACCATCTTGTTTCACATGAAATCGGCCGCTCGCATTCTTTTCCCCGCTTCCAAATTCTGTAAGTTCTTCAGTTTGCTAAGAATCTGTTTGTCATCTGGTATAGAATTCTTCTCCTCGGCTTGGCTCGACTTACTCTTTTCTATCTCTTTCTTGTCACTAAACTTCTCTTTCTCCTCATGGCGATGTTTACTCTTACTCTTATGCTTATGTTTCTTCTTCTCCTTGTGTTTATGTCTGTGTTTTGACCGATACTCGTCCTCGCTTTCCGAGAAATCGGAATAACGTTTCTTCGTGTCTTTCCGTTTTTCTTTTTTAACGTGCCTTTTACGTTCTACATCTTCCTCATTTTGAGCTCTGTCCTTAAAACGTTTTTCTCCTGACGAAGAACGCGATGGCTCCATTTTACGAAAACTGTCATCATCTTCGCTTTCCGACGACTCTGAGTTACGTTTCTTCGTGTCTTTCCTTTTGTGTTTTTTAATGCGCCTTTTACGTTCCACTTCTGTCTCGTTCTGAACTCTGTCTTCCGCGTGTTTTTTCCCTTGGATAGAATGTGATGGCTTTATGTCACGAAAACTGTCACGTTCACGCTTACGTTCTAAGTCTTCCTCATTCTGAACGCTGCCTTCGACTCGTTTTTCTCCTGGGAGGGAACGCAATGGCTCCATGTTACGTAAACTGGGCGGAGGTGCCGGACCAAAAGTATCAGCAAGTGACTCGAGTTTGTCTATTTCGGAGGACGCTCGCTTTAAATGGTCGGTTTCAACTGCTTTTTGCTCTTCTCCGTTAAGTTTTGCACTGGACAAGCCTTCCTCTAACGTTTTCCGATCAGAAAGCACACGATCGGTCATATTGCTTAACTCAGGTTTTGCATCGACACGGCTGCTCGCATCCTCCTCAGCTGTCTTGTTCTCCACAACATGAATCGATGAACTTTCGGTTTCCGCGTTTTCTTCGCCTTCGCTTGCTTCTGATTCATCCGCAGATGAATCAGCAAATATCGCTTTAAATAAATCCATAGGAGGTCTCTTTGGAGCGAAATCCGCTTCATTTTGCCCTTCTTTTGTGGTAGTTTGTTCTGATTCATTGGACGTTAGATTAGTTGACACATCGCCCGTCGAACTTGAAACAGACACGGGTATAGACGAAGGTCCGACGGAAACCTTCGTAGTTAAGTCGGACGTCACCGACATCGATTCGGAAAGGTCCGTTAAACCTTCAGCCACACCGTCAGATGCCGATGCTTTTCCGAGCTTTTCCAACTGTCGGCCAGTCTTAGAAATTGAAGAAGATTGATCATAAGTTATTGCACGTGGCGCTTGACTAGCTACAGTTTGTGGTGTTATGAAATCTCCAAGTGTGAATTTCGGCCTTCGTATTCTTGGCACACCAACAACATCGCAGCCAGGATATGGGTTCGGTATGTTAAACCGTTTGCATAGAACATGGTTGGGATGCCACTCGAAGTTATCACGAGTCAGTTTCCCAAACATTTTTATTTTGGCAGCTTTAGCTTGATCTGAGGAATCTGAAGATTCCTGAGCTGGCACTTCCTCATACACTGTTCTATGATCATCTGCGTGTTTTGCAGTAGTAAACCTAGCTGCCATTGTTGTGTTGAGGGGGCGGTACAGGGCGGCAGCGCGGGCAAACTCTTCTTTTTCCCGTTCTCGCTCCCATTCTGTCAGTCCACTGCAGACAAAATCACAAATGTTAGTCCATTTACATAGCAAAACGTGAAAGATTACGCTCAGTTTATAGATTTTCTTTGCTTGCTGGTTCATTTTGACATTTTGCTACTGTTGCTATACTGCGGACACTCTTCTACTGTGGGTGCGAGAAGCTAGAATATTAGCAAAAAATTAAAACTGCCGTGAGCAAAAGTAACATACAAAATAAATCCCACCATGACAGACTTTTACCATTACGGCCTTGCTCATAGGATTAAAGAAAGGCACCACGTGAAAAGCGATTCGCACAAATCGATGTTCGTACACAGACAAAATGTGAACGTACATAAAATTAAGTATATCACTTGAAGGAATAGAATACATAGCCTCTCTAAGTTACCTGTCACTGATGTGTTGAGAGACATGCTCTCCTTGTCTGCTTTTCAAGAACTCTTCATACCGAGCCTGTTTGGCAGAATCTTTGGCAAATGGCTTAAAACCACTATGACCAGACCACAATTTTGAAGTCCAGTGAGCTGAAGCAGTCACTGATTGAGCAGTAGGTGATGCAGATGAGGCTGTGCTATGAGGCTTCTGTGTTGTATTCTGTGACAATGACCAAACTCGCTCTTTATCCTCTTTGGACAGATACTCAAAAACTGATTTTTTGGGCACGGGAAGAAGATCTTCCCCCAACATCTCTCCTCTGTCTTTAGCAGTCAATGTCTTTCTCTTTTGCTGAGTTTCCTCTGGGGGTTTTGTTTCAGTTATTGAGTCGTCAAATTTATGAATGCAGCTAAAGTCACGTTGCACTACAGGGGGAGGGAAGGATTTCATGGCCTCCATGGCTTTGGGTGTGGCAGTGAAGATTGACAATGCCCCACCTGAATTAGAACAAAGAAATCAACTCTTTCAGTTCACCACTCAAACAGCAATCTCATTGCCAAGCTCCATACATTTCTTTCAGTGCTAGTTCTAAGAAGTTGTTGCTACATCAATCATCCCATTTATAGAGATGATCTTCTTTATTTTTGTCATCTACCTACTTCAATTGACAACGTACTTTGCTTGGAGTAATCATAATATATTGACCACATTAATTTAGTGATACACAGGCCTACGGTGGGATCTCAAGACACCTTAAGTACATACATATACACATAAATTTATTTAAACTCGGTAAAATCTTCAGTGTATTAAAAAGTGACCATTTTATAATTGAAAAATATATATGCACGTCATTCACTGTTTTACAAGATTGCTGAGTGGCAAACCGATGATTGAAATAGTCGGTTTATTTCCCCTTTGTCTTAATTTGCATTGAATTTCTGTCGAATTTTTTTTCATTTAATTTTGTTGTCTAAAATTGACTTAAATTTCTGATGAATTTTGCTGAAGTCACCATAAACTGCCTTAAGTCACCCAAAGTCAGACGATGTTCTTTATAATCTAAACCTAATCTGCTCGACAATGTATTAGGCAAGGAAAAATTTAAGTCTGATCGAATTAGTGGTAAATCAAAACAAAATCCCGATTGACGATCTTCTTTATCTTTATAACATGTCTGATTCACAATGTATTAATACTGCAAGGAGAAATTAGACATTGATCATTACAAACATGCCTCTGGTATTTTCTTTGGGTGGGCCAGTCCAGCCATGGAGTCCAGTGCTGTGATCTGCTGTCAGTTCTAGGTCATAGTTAGACATATGATCTCTTGTATAGATGTCATCATCATCTTCTTCAAATGCACCGACACCAAATGCCTTCAAAATCAAATGAAAAAAAATTCAGTAAATGAAGTGCTCCAGGAAAAAGTGCCCTATATGACTTTTCAGCCCTAAAAATGTGCGGGGCTTTCATTGCGGGCCACATGTCAAGTGAAGTGACCAGTTGTGAGCATGATTTTGCCCATCCAATTTCAGCATTTCAAGCAAATTTTTTCTTATAAAGAAGTTAAATTTTACAGTGTTTTCCTGCTAGTGAAAACGAATTAAGAATTGACCTGCTGCTCCAAACCTTAGTGAAACCACAGGAAAACATCTTCAAAATTGGGGTTGGGGTAGCCACATGAAACAGGATGTCTTTCAGTTACATCAGTCTCAATCTATCAACATTGCAACAGAAGAAATCCTTTCTCAATGTAAAAATACAAGACTCTTGGAGCAGTTTTCACCTGAGTGTCGACAGTAATGTTGTGTTTGGTTTGGATTTGCTTTACTACACTCCGATTGGTTAAAAAAGCTTGCACCACTTTCTCAACCAATCAGATGAAAAAACCAATTGTGACTCGCCAGCATGAGTTTTCCCACGCTTGATGCTAACTACTTGTATTTGAGTTGACTTATGATTGATTAGAGTAATTAATTTGGTTTTGGTTTGATTATCCTCATTTGAAAACTGCTCTAATGAAAAAAGCCAAAATAACCACTAAAATGTTCTTTCTTGGTGATTTGTACTCTGGGGTCTTCACTTCATATAAGCACATTTTTCTGTTTCACTATTTTTTTTGGACATGAAAAAAGGGCCATGCCAAGACTAAGTACACAGTCGGGAAGCCAATCAAAAGGTGATATTTTTTATTTAACGAACTGTTTAATATGGACAAAGCAATCGTGAAGAAAGAACGTTAGAAAAGTCATGAAAACAATGATTCAGATGAAAATATTGATAAGGACTTTGGGAGAAACATCATGCAAAATGTATTTGCAGGTTAATGTCCTGCTGATCAATGCTATTTATTCATTGTATTTTCAGTAAACTAGACATGTCACTATCAGTGTATAAAGACAACCTTCACAGACCTGTGGCTGAATGACTAGTACAAAATAAATTCTGAAGTCCTGATCAAGTGTTAACCTTCAATAAAAATAGCGACCCAAATCATAGCTGCGAAACACTAGAGTCTCCTACGTAATCACAAGGCTTAGTGTTACTGCCTTGACAGTGATGAAAACTGACGTGTATGAATAATTATTGTAATTGTAAACAGTTGCGAATTATAATAAGCTATTACGACAAAATTAAATTGTACCTGCCCAGAGATGCCTTTCTTTCCTGCTCTGGTTGACACAGGATCAATGCCAAGCCAGTCCTCTCTGCCAAACAGTGCAGTGGATGGGTCCAACCCTTTGTAGCCGAGTCCATGTTTGTCATCTTTTGGAGTAAACATAAATGTATCAACATCTTTTGGTGCAAAGAGAAGGCCAACTGCAAAAACATCCTCTTCTTCCTCTTCCTTATCTACAGCTATTGTTTGTGATGATGATAAACCAGGTGGAAGACAACAGCCATAGACCTACAAAAAAAGATATTTATACTTTTAGATCAGAATACAAGACCATTGCCAATCGTTCATCCTGGACATTTCAACATATTTTGGAGGTGAAGCTTGGCTGTTTTATTTAATGATCCCAAGAGCTATACTGGCTGGGGTCTTGGCCTGTGGTAGGTTCAACAATGCTGTGTTGGTTGAGGGTGAGAGACCTGACAAATATGGAACCCAATCAGATTCAAACCATTCTACAGTAGAACCCTGGTAACTTGAACCCTGAAGGGAAACGAAAAACAGTTCGAGTTAGCGGGGGTTCGAGTTAGCGGGGGTTCGAGTTATCGGGGTCGATTGAATTTTCAATTTGCTATGTTAATAATTGATAGTTAACTGATTTTTCAACACTTCAGTATACAGTACAGTGCTGATTAAACTTATCTCGTCAGAAACTGTAATACGATTATGCATTTTTACGATAATACAGTCATAAGATCGGGAAATGACTGTCAAATACGTAATCTGTTCGTTGCACTAAAAAATCAAATTGCTGTAGAGTTAGTTTTAGTGTTTAAATCCACTACACGACAAGGAGAGCTAATGGGCTATTTCAATGGACCCCTCAATAAGCATCCGTGGTGGGTTGCAAGAACCAGAATTTGAGTTATCGGGGTGAATTTTGATCAAGGGAAACGAAATTTAGTTCGAGTTAGCGGGGAATTCGAGTTATCCGAGTTCGAGTTAACTGAGCAAAAATGACTGAAAAGTGGGGTCAAATCCAAGGGAAATGGGACTTAGTTCGAGTTAGCGGGGGAGTTCGAGTTATCCAAGTTCGAGTTACCAGGGTTCTACTGTATTACCAAAATATTCAATAACTAATACAGGAGATGCACGTACTGACGAGGTAGGACGTCCACACGGGAAAAACTTTGGCCCATGGTCATGAAATAAAACCCGCTTACACCTGGGTCCGTACAGAATAATAAGCCAAACTTTTCTCATCTGAATTGAAGTGTTCAGCAAAATAAACCTTTTATATGCTGCCCTTTATGAACTCAGCTTGGTTGGAAAGCTGGAAAAAATGTGTTGAATAATTAGGTAGCATGTGTGCAGTTGTGTGACTTCTGGTCAAGATTATCTGTAAAAAGCTAACACGTATTAGCTTGTGCAAGAGCCCCTTGTAAGGTCATGGGGAGTGAATGGGTTATAAAGTCGCCAGTTTTGTTAACCTTTTTCTTTGTTCTCCTCTCGCGAGGTCCAACACCTTGCCCTTCCTTCCATCCCATCTTCTTCAACAGGTTAACTCCAACAGACATCTTCACTGGCAGTACAAGATCCTGCAGCATGGACTCGCCGGGAATACTTCCTTGGGAGTCATCGGAAACTATCAACCGCTTACGGCGACTTTGAAGCTCTCTTTCATGCGACAAGAACTCTTCCTTTGCCGTGATTCTTTTAGGAGCGATTCCAAACTCGCCCATATCTTCCTCATCCATAAAATCTTCAGGTCTCTGTGCTCTTTGCTCGATTTTTTTCGAGCGTGATGAGACGAACGTGGAAGGCTGCCATCCTTCTTTCGTACCGACTGTGTTGAAATAACCCGCAGAAAATCCGCCTGTAAAAGCGCCATGAAATCGTCTTCGGCCTTCAGTATCTGTAACAATTTGTTCATGTATCGGAACAGCTTTTTTACGAGGAGCACCTTCTTCCAACGGCTCGAAAGGAGTTCCAAAACATGCAAGCGTATCTTCGTCGTCGCTGTCCGCCATCTTGAATTCTGCTCCAGTAAAACGACGCATATTTTTGAGAGTGAAGCCGCTGATCATCTGCGCGCAAAGGATCATGAGCTAACAACAGCTCGCACGCAAACAATGGTTGCTAAGTTGTGAACAAAGATGGCGGGCACGAAAACACGACTTGGTTGGTTTCGATAAATATTTCAGTTATTCTCCATTAAAAAGGATATTTACGCCAGAATTTCAGGTTAGTAAGGAAATACGATGAATAGTATGCCTATTTCCTTGATTCTATTGTAAAAATCTGAGTAATTTTGATCACAATTTCTCAAATCTTGAACATAAGGATTTTTGGAGCTGCTGAAGTTTTGCAGAGTTGTGGGCCTCTTTTAACCAAAGAGTTTGAAATTTAAAGGTTTGTGGGGGCGGTTATCTTTTTGTAGGAACAAAACTTGTGCATAAAAGGGTACGGTAAGATGGTTATGAAACCGTACCTTATTAGCCCAGGGAAAGACTTAGTGAAAAATATGAGCTTTTATTCAGCAGTCCACTGAGTATTACTTCAGACCTGCCAACCTCCAAAACATACAGATCTGGAGACTTTGAAAAAAGCCCAGAAAAACCTGGAGATTGGGACCTCAAACCTGGAGATTTCCAAAATAATAATTAATATAATAATAATTTTAAAAATAATTTAATAATAAATAATAACAATTTTCCAAAATAATGTGTTAAATGAAAATAAAAATGGTAGATTTCTTGTTTTAAGGTATTCTTTACCTTATTTGTGCTACCTAATGTATTCTTTTGCTGCATTTTTTTAAGAGTCAGTTTCTGTTTTGCTGTCGATGCGAGGCGCCAGTTTGAGTTAACTGTTCACAGCTCTAGCTTTCCCAGAGACGTTAGCGCACCTACGTTTCACAAGAATGAGGTTGGAATTGTACCCAGGTTTCCCTCAAACATTATATGTGACAAATTTGGCCATTTTCAACACGGATCTTTCAATATTGCTTCATAGTACCTGAATTGTTTGGCAATTTCAAGATTTTCTGATTCACAGTGAGATTTGGAGGACAAAATCGTGAGACCCCAGAGTCTCACGGTGAAACTGTGAGAGTTAGCAGTTCTGTTACTTGTAATTGTATGAGAGATTTAATCGTGTATGATGCTTTACTTTTCATTGTTAAATGAACAATCCAATATTTTGGTAAAATTGAAATGAATTATTTTCCCATCATCCATCAGGATTTCAACATGTTGTCGAGTTTGGATGCAGTGCATGTATCTGCAGTATTGGAAGATTGTGTAGATCAGCTAGCAATCCTTGGCCATATCATGCCGCCTTCCCTAGAGGGGAGGTCTGATGCAGCACAGATTGTGGATGACGAACTGGGACAAATTCTACAGGATCAAAGATTCCTTGAGTCTAGATATGAAGCGGTAAGAATGAAAGCTAATGGTGCAGTGAACTGCATCTTAAGGAA
Source organism: Siderastrea siderea (assembly GCA_964030785.1). NCBI lineage: Eukaryota > Metazoa > Cnidaria > Anthozoa > Scleractinia > Rhizangiidae > Siderastrea > Siderastrea siderea. The sequence continues at coordinate 46,771,260 of OZ034975.1, read as the reverse complement.
CTCCTCTTTTGGTATACAGTACAGCCCAAAAATAATGCACGCGCAAGAAGTGGCGCAAGAAGTTCTTGCGCTGCAAGAACACGCAAGCCGGCGCAAGAAGTGAAAGTGCTATGTTTTTGCGGTTTACCCGCAAGAACATTCGAAACGCGAGAAGTTGAAAATATAGCCGCAAGAAGCCGCAAGAAGTTACTAATGTTACCGCAAGGCGCAAGAAGTACTGCGGGTCCAGCCGAAGAAACTTGTAGTGCTCGTGTTAGTGTGAGGTAATTTGCAAAAGTAATGAGAACGAATCTCACGCTCTATTCTCTTTGAAATATCGCTGAGCTTTCGAGCGATTTTTCGCCGCGTTGGCGCGACAATTCGCCAAGTCAAGTGAAAGTTTGCAAGGCTAATCAAAAACTCAAGGAAGCAAATGTTCGAACAACTGAAGTATCGAAGAAAATTCACGTCACAAAATGGAGTATCCGCCAGCTTTCCGACTGCAAGATAAACACCCGGTAAACGTGATCTCCGGCACATGACAAAACATGAACAATTCTTTTAAGTGTGTCTGATACTGTGATACAGGTTCAACTCAGAACTGACTGAATTCAGCTTTTTATTCCATCCAAGAAATAGAAACAAAAAAGTCCAAGAGCTATGATTGTGGCAAACTGCGCGAACTCTTCTTTGACAGGCAAGACAAGACAAGACTTACACGTGCAGGAGGTCATGCCATCTCGTGGGTGAACTCATCAAGAATCCCTGCATCTTTACCACTTTAATTTCCCAGCAAAAAAGGAATACTCGAAGAAATAGCATAGACACATGATTTCAACTACGCATTCGCCTTTCGACAAAGCTTGCTGCCCGGGCTTGCTGTTTTGACGGCTTAGAGAAGTCTGCTCATGCATTGCATTACAAAATGTGACTCATGCAAATCGTACTAAATTTGCATACGGCAGATTTGTGTTTGCTCAGGTTAGAATTGATGTGTCGAATTTCTTTCAGGTCGCGGAGTTTTAGTTTCCTTCAGACTTCTTTGGTTTACTTCGAAGATTTAAAATGTGATATCGACTTCGGCGTAATGAATGGAACTATTTTTACAAACATAATGTGCTTTTCCAATTAAGACTTCGGCTATTATTCCTTCTCATCCGAGTGACGATGCTCATTTCTCACATGTGTGAGCCCAACTAATTAAAAGTGTTTGTCCAAGTTTAATATGTTGGTGGAAGTACAGCAACACTGAACAGGTGAATGTCGGTTCTTTTATAATGTGACTGATGGACTGTGCTTTGCCGTTGTTCCTCATTTAAGTGAAATAAATCGAGTGAAATCTTTCGCGCCGCTAAGCGTACCACATGTCTGGGACTCCGGGACACATAATAAACAATAACATACGCGCGCTTCGTTTGAGTCTCATTTCTCCCTAGCCGTTAAAAAATAACATTGAAGGCGACCAGCGTCAATTTCAGAACCTAGTGAACTCTTTGTCAGATAAAAAATTCTAAACCGAAGAAAAAAACTTACAAGACAAATAAACAACTGATTGCAAGCTACAAAGGCAGCCGATTTCGAACGTGCCTTGCGCTACAAACTGGTCTCTTTTTTACCTTCTCCGGGTTCTGGGTTTTTAAGATGTTAGTGCGAAGAAGTAATTTTGGCGATGGCGATTGTGGGGCAGGCGAAATACACACACGCGTGTGCGCGAAATTTCGAGGTGATGCGACGCGAAGGGAGCGCCGAAAATTAGAAACTAAAGACAAAGCGGGGGAGTTTGACCTTTTACGGCCGAGTGATTTTGCGGTCTAAATTTCATGTCGTCTTTCAAGCCAATTAAGTGCAACCAATGGGATTCCTTCTCTTTGCTCCTATCACTTGCTCCTGTCATCGATAAATTGCGGAAGATGTTATCGCAAATGAAACACTGCGCATTGCTTATTTTGATTCGACCAGATTGAGAGTAAAAATTACAGCCTCTCATCTCGAAGAAGAAGTGAACATTGAGTCTTTTCAGCCGTCAGTAAATTTTTCGTCCCAAGAAGCGGCCCTGTCACACCAAAAGCCCGTCAAACACTTTTACGGGTTTAGCAGTCACCGAGGTCATTTTCTTCGCCTCCAAAAATCCCATCAAAAAAAGAAATAACGTCGAAGACGCTGCAAAAATTTTTCTACTTTTACCGAAAGTTTGAGATCGATGCGAACGAAAATGAAGCTTCCAACGAGCCGGGAAGTTTCTGTTAAAAAAAAAACAAACAAAAAAAACAAACAAAAAAAACATAATTCCAGTGGGCTCTTTTTCTGTACATTGCATTTAATTCGCATCGCGCATAATTGGAAGTGAGCTCCACCGGCAGAGGTTGTTTTCGGCCACTTTCTAAGCTCACATCTAAAAAAATTCGTGGCTAGAGACGTGAAAAACCTCCTTCAACTTTTACCGAAGGTTTTATTTCAACACAGAACAAAACAAACCAGTCAGGGAGCCGGTTTGTTCCGTGCAGACAATACTTTGTTTCGGTCGATCGGTCACGTATCAATGTTAACATTGAAATGAGATCTCAACTTACAGCAAATGAGTAGATTGTGATTTTAACAGCTTTGGACAAACAGTCTTTAGCCGAACCGAATATAATTTTGAACTTTCCTCCCGATTCACCTTGCTATTTCTCAAGCCTGTAATCTGTCTGCCATCTCAGTAAACTGAAACAGATCGGAGTCGATGTTATCACGAGTGTTGACAGCGGCTTGTGTACTGTTGCCAGATTGTTGACAGGTATCCAAGAAAGGGCCAATCAGAGTTTTGCGCTTGGAATGTACGCGCTTAATTCAAACTCCCTGGCTTTGTCTGTAGTCTCTAATTTTCGGCGCTCCCTTCGCGTCGCGTCGCCTCGAAATTTCGCGCGCGCGTGTGTGTATTTTGCCCGCCTCACAATCGCCATCGCCAAAATTAGAGACTACTTGCAGTCTACGAGTGAACATACTTAATTTAAAACCCACCCTGAAGTTATTTGGCAAAACCTACATGGAGTGCACTCTGGTTAAATTAATACTTGACATGAATATGGTGGTTGTTGTAGAGTTAAGTGGCTGATGACAAGTCATCGTACAAAAGAGAGTTATTTACTGTATGCTTTGCCTGAATTGTTAGGGAGAGTCATGGCAACAACTGACTAGAATAACAGGTTTTGAGAGCCATGTCATGCACATAAAACAATTCTAGTTATATGCCAAAAGTCATCCGCTTCCAATCTTATTAAATCATTGATCATCGCTTGCTAGAGTTTTGCAGAAGTCCCTTTAATTGTTGCTTAAATCAGAGTTTGGTGGCAAGAAAAAGTTCCATAAACCTCTGCTTGTTAATCTTACAAGTACATCGTCAGCTTAAGAAATGTCCTGTTAATCTTCAACATACAACACTTGGTAAATTATCAAACTGTAATTTATTGAAGTACGTATTGGTTTAGTGTAACCATTGGGGCTTAAAGGTCATTATTTTTTCTAGCTAATGAGTAACAGAGATGATCCAAACTCCAATAACAAGAGTCAGTTAAAAGTGGCGGATGACACACAAATGCAGTCTGTTGCAAAGTCCTTAAGGGAAAGTACAAATGGTAAGTACAGTGAGTGTCTTATATGAAGGCTTGATTTAGATGGCAGAACTTTTGCTTTTGTAGTTTGTGCTGCTCACGTCACACAACTTGCTTTTGCCTTTTGCAGTCAATATGAATCAACATGAATTGTGTTGGTTTAATCAGACCTATAATATTGTTGCGACAGACACTCATAACATAAAAAAAAAATGTCTTTTTAGAATTTTAAACAGTGTAAAACTTTATGACAATCACAGAGAAAAGTATATTTATTTAGAGATTGTGTAAAATAGAGACTTTGTTATGATTTTTGCAAAACACAGGAAGCTTGAGCTACAAAAGTTGTATGCAAAAGTCATCTGACAACTCATTTTGGTCTGACAAAAGAGAAACCGTGGACGGTGATACAAGATGTGCACTGATGTGAAAATAATGTCTTTTGTTTTCTTTGTTCTCCCTGACAGCCCTTAACAGAAGTTTTAGACAAAACCCTTTGACAAGTGACAGTCTCTCAAAAATTCAAGCAGACAGGTACTCTTCATTTATTTTTACAGTCAATGCGCTTCACGCATGAACGATCACGGATTGAAGATTGCATTCTTCACGTGCGCATTCGTTTCTTAATTAGATTATACGTGTCCTTGTACATAGATTGAAAGATAACGAATTTTTTTCGATTAACGAAATCAATTCTTTGAAAGTTTGCACGCAACAACGGAGATCATGAACATCATGCACTCGGAAGAGAAGTTTCCAAATCTCGGTTACTTCAAGGATGTCATCGTTATCAACACAGAATCTTTTCCTCCACAAGAAAATGGTTCAGTCGTAATCATGATGAACAATTTTATGAACAGCTCCTTTTGTCACTTGATCGTGTTCCGTGAAATATCTTACAACCCTATAAATCACCTTTGAAAAGGTTGACGATATTCGTGCCTTACATTCGAAGGCAAACGTTTACCAGGGTTGTTAAAGCCCCCAAGCGAATTCCTTGCCATTTGGAATTAACTCGTGCAAAATTTAACTATTATGGAAACTGCGTGAAAACCGTTAACTGTAAATTGCCGCTAAAATGTGGCGGTTATTTATACTATGTTGCCGGTTTCCGATTTAATATTAAAGCTTCCTGCACGTATGAAAAGCAAACCAAAAAAACCTCCAGGCAAAGAATAAAGTTGCCTTGTTAAATTAGCAAGTCCTTTGGATTTTCTTTCGAGGGATTACTTTTGTCGATTTTCTCTTTAGGGATTTATTTTGGCCGGCTTTTTGTCCTCGCGATTTTCTTGCGACGCGTTTAAAAATAAGGAAAATATCATGCACTAAGGTACATACGCGAAAATTGGCTAATTACGGTATAAAAAATAACTTTTCAGTTCCTGGTCGGAAACTTCGAATTGTTATTAGGATGTTGTATGAAAAATTTCAAACAACAAAATTAATACTTCGAATATAAAATCCAAGGTTCGCAGAATCGCTAAATTTTTCGGAGAATGAAATCGAAGAATGAACTAATCGATGAATATTTGAAGTTGAGAGTCCATGCGTGAAGCGCGTTGACTGTAATGTTGTCTGTTCAAAACATACTACCTGTATCAAGCTCAAGGAAGAGATTGAGACATAACAAAATTTCATCTTAACTTTTACTTTGTCTTCCAAATATAATTTTATGCTTTTATCAAGTGCACTGCTCTTTGCTTTGCTGATTGTCTCAACACCTCCCTGAAGTCACTAAACCCTTCAAGCCCCAAGAGTGACAAGCATTTAACTTACAGTGTCTCTGGTATCAAATATACAGGTCATGAAAATATAAGAAATGATCACCAGACATGAAATGTGTTGATGTTTAATCAAATTCTCCCAACTAGTAACATAAGAAATATATGGAGAACAGTGAGGAGAATATGGATGTGGATATTGAGGCTTAAAGGGTTAAGGCATTTACCTTGCTCTGCTGACGAACACAATTATATTTCAAAAGGAGTGTACCAAGAGAGTAGAGAAAGATGTTAATTAATTTCCACAGAAAATTTCTTCAAGATGTGATGGAGGATGCGCTGAGTGAAGTTGACACCAAGAAATCATTTGACTCCCTTGTTAGAGCTGTAAATACTGAGAAAGAAAAGAAAGCAGCTCTCCAGCAAACGATACTCAAGTAAGCATGGTTATATATAGAGAGATAGATGTGACAAGATGGGCGTGGATAGTGAAAACTTGTTGCTTTTTTATGTTTTGAGGATGTTGCCTCCTATTACAGAGTATTTTGCACAGTTAATGACTCTGTAGGAAACGTAGATCTTAGCAAGGGCTCAGGCAAGGGCTATTGTAATCCACAAAGAAAATCGTAGGTTAAACCGCATATTTTGTAGATAATTAAGCAATGGTAATATTTATTTATTATAGAATGCTTTAAAATAATAACTGTGATGTATTGCATTTTCTTTCCAAATTAGGCTGAATTATCTGTAAAAAATGCATGGTTAGCTCCAATTTTCATTTAGGATTCCAAAAGCCCTCACTAAGATCTGCTTTTCCCATATAGTCACAAACTGCAAAGAAATAAATTTTGTTAGTAGGTATCAAGTTTCTCAAAACCTGCTAATAAAAGATATTAGTAGGTATCAAGTTTCTTGAACCATAAACAGTAAACAAAAGAAGGTCCTGAAGCAAGAGGGCGAGGGATCCCATTTCCCAGCCCAAGTTTTTCAAATCCATGTTCCAAATTATTCTACTTTCGTCAAAATCCCATTTTCCCAATGGCAGTTTTCCATTGATGAAATCCAAGTTTCAGTGCCTCAAATCCCACTTCCCATTACAAAAATAGGGTAATCCCAGCCCGCATTTTACCTCTGGATGACTCTCACACTTGTTATCGTGTATGTCTGACTAAATAGGGAAGAAGAGAGCCGCAAACTTGTGAAGAGTCTTCAAAGACAACTGATAGAGGTGAAGAAAGAGAAAGAGAGTGAAATACAGGTCAGTCCTTTTTGTTTTTTGTGTCATTAAAGTTGGTTCAAAATCTCTGTGTGCAGCAGCCCCCTCAAAATGTGCTGGCAGCAGGCAGTTTTGCAACCAAAGGTCAGTTACTGTTGGCTGCCTTCTTTACACTGGAGTTCACTAATTAATCATGACTAAAGACAATTACATCTTTGGCCCTTTCTGCTTCTGTTATCCTGTCAACCACTACAAAACATGTTGCAAAACAGGGCAGCAGTCAGGGGCAGTGGAGATGCACTTGTTTAACACCACTAATGTGAGATTTTTTTGACATCCTGCTGTAGCAAAGGAATGAAATGATAGCTCATCTGAAAGATCAGCTGCAGGAAATGAAAGCTAAAACAAGCATGGAAGGAAAATATATCAAGAAAGATGCAGAGGTAAATATGAGCTATACATGATACTTCTCTTGTGCGCTGGTAGTGGTAATGATGTGGATATTGTGTCGTTCCAAAAAATATCCTTACCCACCTCATGGTGGTCTTTGGAAATTCCAAGGGGGAGGGGTACTAGGGTCTCAAAACCCAAATATTTTAAGGAAGATATGAACCTACACTGGAATTTCTGGAGGGGTGGGGGGTAGCGTCAAACCAAAGAACCATCTGTAGGGGGGACATGGATATTAACCCTTTCAATCCCAAAGCTGTCAGTTATGGAGACATTAAGGTGATTCTAACTTTTGTGTCTGTGGATGAAATCCTATGGTGCGACCATTCAGCAGTACTTTCACATGGTACTATTTATATTTAAGTATTTTACAAAATGAAAGTTGAGATTTGTCTTGAATTTTGATTTAAGGCACTCTTGGGAGTGAAAGGTTAATAATATTTGCTGGAACAACAAATGTAATGTGGGTACTAGCCTTTCACTCTATCAGTGAAATCCTGAGCTGTAATCACTTATATCCCTTTTCACACATAACTTTTCTCATTTTATCACAATGAATTTGATAGGCAGTTTCAGGCAGAAACTGCAAGAATGCCTGTAAATTTGGTTGTGTCAGTGTTCAATATGTACAAATGGTTCTAACTTGTGAGTATGTGGATCATGAAATTGTTATAAATGTTATCATTTAAGAAATTCTGAAAAGCCACAATATAATAGCCTTAAGTGAAGCTTTAAGTACAGTGGTGCTATGTTATGGAACGACCTTCCCGGAGAGACTTAAAGAGTGAAATCATTACGGGGGTTTGAAAAGAGTGTCTGGTCTATCTGTTCCTGATTCTGAGTTATGCATCGACAAACTTTATTTTTTATCTCATACATATCATTACACCCCACTTGGAATCAGCACATGTTGTAGTGGCTAGTGGGTTCGATTCCCGTCAGGGACTCAGATTTTTTCTTTGTTCCACCCTCGTGACAAACTGAATGTTCCATCTTTCTCATTTCTTTCCGAGCTTAAAATTTACCATCTTTCTTTCTTTATTATCACACACGGTGCTTTCGACATTGCTGATCCTAGTAGTATGCAGGACGCGTGTCACAATGAACTCAGTAAATATGACCTCGCTTGCCACGAGTCTCCCAGTTGCTAAGTGGTTAGAGCGTCCGACCGGTGAACGGAAGGTCATGGGTTCGATTCCCGTCGGGGACTCAGATTTTTTCTTTGTCCCATGCTCCTGACAAACTGAATATTCCATCTTTCTCAAAAATCATGTAGTCAATCAAGTAGTCATATGTAAAGTCTAACCATTCGAGTGAAAGCTACTAAGCAGTATTTTCCAATGCTACTGTTTATTATGCTGTACAAGGCGATTCTAATTTTTGAGTCTGTGGATGAAATCCTACAGAGTGACCATTCAAATGAAAGCTACTGAGCAGTAATTTCCTCTGGTGCTGTTTATTATGCTGTACAAGGTGGTTCCAACTTTTGAGTTTGTAGCTGAAATCCTAAAGTGTGACCATTCAAATGAAAGCTATTGAGCAGTGCTTTCCTGTGGTGTTGTTTATTATGCTGTACAAGTTGGCTCTAACTTTTGCGTCTCTCTTTGAAATCCTCAAGCATGACCATCCAAACGAAAGTTACTGTGCAGTACCTTTATCTAGTGCTTTTGTATCAATAGAATTATGCTATTCAAGGTGAATCTTACCTACATTTCATTAAATCCTGTTGCAGTAATAACTTGTTTGCAATTATGTATACATGTAGGTTCGTGTCAGCTGCACACAAAAAAGATGTCAGCAAGGAGAGAATGATTTGAAAGAAGAACTTGAGGTAGGAGCAGTACAGTTCAGTGTTTCTTAGTTGATGTATATAATTGTCAAATGGACTGTCCTTAAATCACAGTAACAGAACCTTACATCTGGGTAGCATTGCACTGTGTCAGGAGAAGGAGTTTCTGCACTTCACTTGTTTCTCTTATTGTTTTGTGTAGGAGTATAGTGGTACCACAGAAAAAAAAACTGTTTTCGATTGAGTAACTAAATGTAGCTTCACTGATTTGCCAAAACATCAATATTACTGTCTAACTAAACTGTGATATCGAGTTTTGTATAATTGAGGTATGTGACAACTGTAGATCTGTCCTTCTGATTAACTTAACAATCACATTTTTAAGTGATGTTTTTTTCGCAGCATCCTGAACTTCCAGCATGGCCATTGACGGGTTTCTTCATTTCAGTCTTTTTGTTTCTGTCTCCTCTTGCTACAGACACTGCGCTATAAAATAGAAGAAGAAGTGCGGGTTAATGCTGAAATTGAGACGTACTTACGACAACACCATCAAGTAAGTATAATAATAATAATAATAATAATAATAATAATAATAATAATAATAATAATAATAATAATAATAATAATGAAGGTTTATTGCATACATGTAGTCGCACTAAATGTGAATTAATACATGTTAACAATTTTAGAAGTAGAAAATATAAAATACAAAAATACAATAAAATTATCACATATCTCAAACTAAGATAAGAGGACTGGGGTTACAATTGCTCAAGAACTGTTCTTAAAATATAATTAACATGACCACTCATCAAAGTAATAACTCGGACCTATCACAAGAGGAACAAACAACACAATAAAACAAATCATGACAATTCAAAACTCGAAGCAAATACATTTACGTGCAACTACGTCAGTCGGGGGGGGGGGTCCTCGGGATTTTTGGTGGGGGTGTGTACCCATTTTCAGACCAAAACAGCTCAAAAACCATACCCCCCGGGGGCTGCACATACCTATATAGCTTTATAGTACAACGAAAAATTTTGGCGTGCTGCCATTGGTGGAAATCGATCACGTGACGCGATAGTGTCTCTCCTCAGCCGGCGCCCATCAGCGCTAGTGCCCGTTTTGGGCAAATTTCGCTCAAAATTTAGTGTTCTACAATAAAAACAACAGAGTCCGTCTGTCTCAGACCCTATGTGTGATAGGTTCCCTCGGAAATTTTATGTTCAAACTTCAAATAACTTCTAATATTTGTTGTGAACATCAAATTTCCTCGGGCAACCTATCCTTCGACAGAAGAACTCTATTGTTTAAATATAGCGTTTTTCCAACAATCACATGAAGCCAAACGCAATCACTTTGAACACTCAAACGAATCTCGTTGAGCATTAACTCAGAGGTTTACACTTTGCAACATGAGTTAACTATCATAAGCCCGGGCCATTGCGTGAAGTAAGATGAAGGTATTAATGAGACGAGTTCGGGTTGTTCATAGATACTGGAAGAAAAGGTGGAATATTGGATGGAAAAATATGACCGTGATGTGGAACAAAAACAGCACGAATTGGACGTTTTGAAGGTTTGTATTACTGGATTTCCTATTTGGTCTCTTCCCCTTTAACCCTGGTTTTCATGTGTCGGAAAAATCAAAGACGACTGGGAATTTCGCTGTTTTCCGGCCGTCCCAGATTTTGCCAACTTGTGAAAACAAGAAAACGTAGGCATCGGATGATCGGGGATAAATCGGGAAAAACGGGAGCGATTCTATTTTTCCGACCCTTGCCAGAGTTCTGCGATGATTGGGAATGTCGTGGTCGTGTTTTCACAAGTCAGGGTCAGCGCCCTACTGCCACACTGGCCAGCCTGCACATTGATTGTCCCTTAAAACTTTTACATTTGTTAGATGGATGTATATGTTAAGGCTTTAACTGTCAGTGCATCTACTGGTTTGAAATTGCCGAGTTAAAGTTATCCACTAACACATTTGACGTGATAATGTTTTAATTGTATTCTGTTGTAAATGGAATTTGTTCTCGAATTTGATGTTGTAGGCTTCTAAAGCTAATGACCTCGCAAAGCTTCAAGACCTCACGCAAAAGGTGAGGAACTCTTCACAGACTGTGAATGATACATGAAACTAGTCAACAAGATTTGATGCTGCGTTCCGCAGTGGCACTGAGAGAAATTTAAAACCCCCCAAAATTACTGGCAACCGAGTTATCAGCGTAGTGGTCAAGTATTTATGCTTCAGTCTTTCGAAGGATTGTGGATCGAGTCTCTTTCTGTCATTTTGTTGTTTCATGTTAAATGATATACGCAAATGTTAATAAGTTGTTCCCTTAGACGTGAAATATTGTTCTACAAGTTGTCCGTCTCCACCCAGGTGGATCCGGTACTGATGAATCGTAAAATAAACATACAAAACGTTCTGAACTAGCATCCCATACATGGTACAGAAATCGCGTTAAGCTCCAGCGGTGTGGGCCTAAACCTTCTATAAGTTTATATGGAGGCGTTTTAAAATAATGATAAATAATAGTATTTAAATTTATAGCCCACAAATTAGCATCTAGAGATCATCAAATGCGCGTTGCTATACTGATAAGCCACATCACTGGTCGAATTTCCTCTTAGAGTTGTCTTAATGACAACAGCAAGCACTGTTCTGTTTCCTTCACAGTACTCTGAATACGAAAAAGTTGTGATAGAAGATCGTGTTGCTAAGGAACAAGCCAGAAGAAAAGCTGAACAGGAAGAGGAGGAGCTCAAGGCCGCCATCAAGGTGAGTTAAAGCAAGAGCCAAAGCTGCACAAACTGTTCACGCAAATGTTCTAGTAATGATTTGCAGTTTTTTTTTTCGAAAAATAGACGTTTCAAGGCTGTTGCCTCTTCCTCGGTGACGTAAGACACAAATGCTCTTATTACAGCAGCTTTCCGTGAACTAGGTTTGAGACTGTTCTCATCCATGGTGTCGTGTTTTTTTTTTTCCTGTGACAGGTATATACCCCTGTTTGAAAAAAAACGTTGGTGGGTAAAAAGTATAAACGCTACACTATGCGACATAATAGAATTCTGGGAAGATATCACTGGCAAGCTTATTATTCCGTTTCTTGGCGTACTCCGTGGTTTTAAAGATATTTTCATTCTCGAAATATTTCAAGAGTAAACGATGGTATGCTGTGTTATTAACGAGGCGGTACGCACCTATCGGAAGGCTTAACAGGATTGGCTGAGAAGACAAAAGAACAAACAATAAAACAATGACCCTAGCCCTTAAAACAATAGAGGTGCGTGATATAGGAAGCCAATAAAATTACAGGTTCCGAAGAGGTGCGTGGCTTATGTTATTAACACGTGCACAGTGTCGTCTGAGAATGGAAGCGAGTTCTTACGCTTCCCAGAATACCATACGGCCGTATCATTCAAGGCTTATGCTTTTTACGGCCGACTTAGACGGAACGATTTTTGCTTGCAACTGTTGTATGCGGCTTGCTCACGTCTTGTCTGCAACACGAATCGTGTCGTCTAAATCAGACATACAACATCTTTACCACAGTTGCACACAATCCAAAAATGTCATAGGATTTTGAAACCTGTTTTAAAACCCTACGACAGTCGTATTCACGAGGTGTTTTGCGATCTTTGCCTGACGCGGGCAGCGCGCTTTACAAAAGTCGCATACGACAGTCGTAAGCAAAAATCTTACCGTCTAAATCGGCCCTTGCGCGACGTTTCCTCAATTAGGTGTATGTGGGTACTGGTGACGTAGTTTCTCTAGAAACTGTGGTCTAGCGTTGGTGGGGAAGGGAATTACTTTTTTTCATATTAAATGGGCTACCATAAAGAGATTCAAAAGCTGGCGCTTCGAGCGTTAACTCATGGAGCAAATCATTATCTATCTAGTATCCCATAATGACACTAAAGCGCAGTCAAGTATACGACGTCAATCGAGAGAAGACGTGTTTACTTCAAATACCATTAATTACAGCTGTTTGAATTATTTAATGACCAGGTACCAAAATGATAATAAGGATTAAATGTTAACAAATTAGAATCAATAATGTATATACAAGGCTAAAAAAGATAAAAACGGGGGTATAAACAATTAAAAGGAACCAAACGTTTTCGACAAGTATGTCATCATCAGGGTTAAAAGGCCGTTCGTGATTTGCATGGTTTCTATACTCAGGTTATTCCCGAAGGGAACAACTGCGCAACATAGCAATTAACTTGTTTGTTCAAAGTTGGGCTCCTTTGTTGGATAATTAGGCCCTCGATGATCTTTCTCTTAAAGTAAGATCTTGCTGAACAAAGGACTCTCCACTGGAATGAGTGACTTGGGTTTTCCAAAAGGTGACGTACTGGTTCCGAGGTGTGGCAGATATTTGAATGTTCAGTTATTCGCACTTCAAAATTTCGCATTGTTTCACCTACATAGTTTTCTTCTCTCTCAAGTGCCCAATACTAAACAAAATTAAGAACTGTTATAATTGTTAATCAACGCTATTCCTAACCTCAATTCACGAGTTTTCAAATTAAAGCTACTGAGCGATACTTTACAGAATAAAAGTCATTAGTATCTACCAAACCAGTGGATAGTGTTTTTCGCGCGCTCTGATTGGCTACTCAAACTCGGGATAGCATTTGCTATTCACCTCCCGGCATTTTTCTGTATTTCGCACGCGAGTTTTCCCTCATTTCTCAGCAAAAAAGGAACTATTTGGTGCTGGTTACCCACTGGTTTGGTGTATACTAAAACAATTATTCACCTCAGTGTCGGTGAATAGTCCACCACTACTCACCTCCACATCGGTGAATAATTGTTAATTATTCTTTTCGGCTTTGAACTCCAATAAATAAATTCTATTATTTCTTTTTTTCAGCTGCAGTCATGGTGGCGTGGTACCATGGTTCGGAAGCAACTGGGACCTTACAGCAAGAAAAAGAAGAAGAAAGGAAAAAAAGGAAAAAAATCCGGAAAGAAAGGTGGAAAGAAAAAGAAGAAGTAACTTGGCAAACAGCTTTGTCCAGTTTCGCTATCCACATTTGTACATAATCAACATGTTGTAACAGCTCAAGCTAGTGTAAATTTTTGAATAAATTATCGATTTAAAAAATGTACTTATTCCTTTTTTGACAGAAAATAGCAAAAGATATCTGCGGTGTCTGTAGCCCATAACAGCGCAACCTGAAGCTTATATACATGTGTGGAGTATTCCTATTTTTGCCGCATTAAGGTGATTCCCAATAAGTCAAGTAACGTAAAATTGCAATAAAAATTGGGGAACACTGTCCTGATTAAATTTATACAATAAAAAATGGGGGTAACCGTGCTCGATTAGGAGAAAACGACCATTTATTTCTCTGAACAACTCAGTTTCCATGGAAAACCTACCGAGTTAAGAACACAAGCGCGCTCGTGCGCGCGCTAATCAAGCAAAAAATGATGCGCAGAAAGGACGTGTACTGCAATTGAATGGAATCACCTTAAATCACATTCACAAAGCAATTGACCAATAAGATGTCTTAACGAGCGGATCCGTTCGGATAGTTCGCAGTTGTTTTTTAGATGTTACTTCTATTTTGTCTCTGCTGTCTTTGTTGTTCAGTGTATATCAGTGTTATCAGCAGCAGGATTTGGTTGCATGATAGAGAGCGTCACCATTAAATGGGTAACAGGCAGCTCAAAATTAAAGAATAACGGGGAAACCACGAAAATGTAGTCCGGCATTTGAAAAGAAATATGCTATCATAAGTCTGGGAAAGCTTTTTTTTTTCGTAATAACAGAATGAATGTAGAAGAATACTTACATAATTAAAGAGAAACAGACGTTCGGCTAGTTTTTGCGTGTATATAAGCTGTTTGAGTTTATTTAAAAACTTGTGATTGACAAAACTTTACTTTCGTGTCAGAAATCATGCCAACATTACACCTGTGTAAACATTCTACTAATTGAATTATGAACATCAAATTTAAATAGCTTTCGTGTCAGGAAAACCTCACGAATATGATAGTCCTAAAAGGCTAAGCGAGAGAAAACACGAAACATTTTTCCAGCTTAATGACAAGGATTTCAAGAATCTTTCTGGTGATCATCAAAGAACAAACATCATTTGGGAAGTTCAGAATAACGAGTAAATCGTCACATCAATGTCATAACCACGAATACATTCAACTGTGGGAACTACGAAACTAAACTGCGGACATGAAATACAGAAACCAAGAAAACTTCAATAACGGTCGATTCTGGAGAGCTTAATAACGGGAAAGAGTCAGGACTCTTCTGGCAATGATGCATGGAATATTTTTAAAATTTATTAAATACGCACGTACGGGGAAAATCCTGACTGGCCGATAATTCCGAGCAACATACACTATCTGTCAGCTCAAAGTAAACCACATAAGACTCAAACTAAATTCTGTCAATAAAGTCCTTGAACTCTGTAAGGTGTGGATGATTTTTTGGTAGTTTATAACTTAAACCCGTACCCGTACACAATCGCCTTTCGTGGACTTCATTAATTATGACCAATTATCTCCCCCAGACAACTTAATATGCATAAAGAAATGTTTCCACTTGTAGATCAGAAACATCAACACACAAAGACTTCTTTGCCATCTTTTCGACAGCAACTAAACTTAACAACCAATTACTTTCCTCGTCCAGCTGTTCCTAACCCGCTGGCGAACGCCAACCTAAACTGAAGACCAGCGAGTCCTAACATGCCCCTGAGTAAACTTTTCCTTCCGATTCCTTCCTGCGTTGTCTTTGCAAATCAAAATCTACGATATTTTCGAGGATCCAAACACTCCGTTTAATTCTTCATCCATAGAGACTGCGCAAAACTTGGTTAAAAGCCCCTCAAAACTTGTCTATTACACCTCGAAGGATTCTACTTTGAATGGCTTTGTGGGCTTGTTGCCAAAAAGTTAACACACTAACACTACTCTTTACGCCAGGACAGCCCCAATAGTTCTCAGTTGCTATAGCAACTGCGAACTAAAAACGAGAAAAGTACCCCGGACCAAGGGCGGGATTTTCAATTAAGGCACTTCAAACAATAAGACCGCGGCTTACTTTCGGAGTGGCCATGAGTTTATTGCCAAGTCTCATTGTCCTATGCAGTAGTATTCATGGCATTCAACAAGAGTTGTATGGATGTTAATCCATTTGTCACACCTCATATTTTGTTCGCCATTCATTCTGCGGTAGAAGAAGAAGTAGACCCGAGAGAAGTAAATGCTTTGTAAGAAAGACATGTGACGCGAATATTGATCAAGAGGTTTTAGCTGTAAGGTGAATCTTTTGGAACTGAAAAGTCATCCTTTCCCCCTTTATTTGCAAAACCTTGCAAAGAGTACCCTGCGAATACAGCCGCCTCTCATCGCTGCCGGCCGCTAGGGGCGGCTGTATTCGCAGGCTACGCAAACAATAAATAAATAAATAAATAAATAAATAAATAAATAAATAAATAAATAAATAAATAAATAAATAAATAAATAAATAAATAAATAAATGTCGCATTCCAAGAGCCCTATTACGGACTCTGTATGTTAAGCCCGGGTAACATTAGAATGAGAGTTACCGAGAATTGCAGAGTGGCGATAGTTCAAACTTTGGCTCTCGTTTGGCTTAAAACTGGCCTGCGTTCTCGGTCTGGAGATCCTTGTGCGTTCACGAAATTTGAATCTCCTCAAATTTCATTAGAATCCATGGAAGTTAAAGCTCTCGCTCTCGTTTGGCCTCTCTCGTCGACTCTCTTGCGCTTTAAGTTTTTCACTCTTTAATATCAGATCTCCTTCACTCGCGTGCTCTCATTTAGCCAACAGTACAATGTTCCCTCACAACCACTGCATTCTACTTAATCTCATTATACCAAAGCTATATACAGTTTGGTCATTGACATCGTTCATGGCCGACTGTTGTAGGGGTTTAAAACGGGTTTCAAAATCTTACTAACAACATTTTTCACGTTGGGACTTAGTGTTCGCTTTGACAAAGAAAAATAACAGTCTGGTTTCTATTGAATAATACCCTCTCCCCCAATTTTTCATTTTATCTTAGAGTACAGAACTGATTTGCAAAATATTGCTGAGTTTGAAATCACTCCCGTCTCTTCCCGGTGGTAAAACCAATTTGGCTAGGCTATCAGTCAAGGTCTTAGAATAACTGAGGAAACTGTGACCTTTGCAGTGGGAGCCCGGATAATCAGAGTCGCTATATATTTACAATGAAACCGGAACACTAACAGTATGGGCTGCCTGTGGTTTGAGTGCAACTTTAACGATTCTTTACATTATACCAACCATACTCGAGTCTCGATAGAAGATAGGCTTGTGTTGGATGTTGTATGTGGAATAAGGTTTCGAAGCAGGGGAATTCTGAATTTAATTTTGTTTCTACGTTCTGGATCTGCTACTTCAACCTGGAGACATGAATTTTGAACGTTTATTGTGGACAAAACTATAAACGTCTGAACTCCATCAGCCTAGAAATAGATCGATTTGCACATTCAGTTGTTATTGATGTGATATTCTATGTTTCAAAACTCTTGATAATCTGATGCTTAATTAAATTAAGCATCAGATTATCAAGATTTGTGAGACATATAATATCACATCAATAACAACTGAATGTGCAAATCGATCTATTTCTAGGCTGATGAAACTTGCTGTCTAGAAGAACTATTAAGGGAGGGTTCATAATTTATGTAATTTATTTTTTGGGGGGGGCACGATTTTTTCCTCTTAGGTTTTAGGGGGGGGGGATATCGAAAATTTCGCCCGATGTGAAAGAAGGTATAAGGGGGGGGGGGCCATAATAAAAAATTCCATGAAAACCGCTACCATCAGTTTACTCGTATTTAGCAGAAGGATCTGTAAACGAAGTTCTAATAAACTCACACTGATATTTGCTTTCTCAGAACATTTATAATTCCGTATTCCTCTCTTCTGCGCAGAGGACTCTTTGCATCACTAAGAGGCGGGGACGGGGAAAGACAAGGAGGGAGACTGCGCCTTTCAATCTTCCCATCGTCCCCCGTGCGCTTGTTAATTTTCAATTTTTATTTGAAATTTTATTAATGGAATACCAGCGGGAGCCTCTGCAGAGGAGAGAGTCCGTGTTCTTAAGTTAATATTCCAATTGGTGGTGAAGCTAGACGGCCTCAAAATGTGCCAATTTGTAAAAAACTCAACGGAAAGCAATTGACTCCATTGCAAGGTAATATTTTAAACCTAATTTGTACAACCTTAAGGCATTTTAGAAAGCTAAATTCTATTTGTATGATGCTAGTACACTGTGTGTGTATCAACACATTCTGTGTGTATTTTCAGGTGAAATATTACTGGAATGATGCATCAACAATTAAACCAAATGGCCATTTTTAGCTGGTTTAGAAGACTGCAGTGAATGAATAAACTAATTAGTAGTTTTGCTAATTAAACAATTGTCATAATGCGGTTAATTTTGAGACTAAAAATGTCTTGTTTTAGTTAGCAGGGGTTTTTGGGTGGTGGTGGTGGAGGAGGAGGATCATGGTATTTTGCCCACGGTTGTGAGTTATGCAATGACGGGGGGGAGGAGGGCAGGGAAAAAACACACCAAATAATAGGGGGGGGGGGTTCAAAAAATGGAAGGGAAAAATCTAAAATCACCATAACCTCTACGTAAATTATGAACCCTCCCTAACGACTGTACAAGTTTCACTGAAACGCTCTTGCTTGAATGGCTATGGCTATACTCCATCAGAGTACCCTGATCGCGCGTACGGCAATTTTTTTCTAACTTTTCTGTATGAAAAATAATTATTGTTAAGCATAGAAAACTGATGTATATTCTCAATTCGAATCGTCCGAAATGTGCCAGAACCGCCAAGATTTTTTTGTCCCAACCTGGGTTTTACGCGCAAAAATGAATTGAAGGTCCGAAAATTTTCGCGCCATTCTGAGCGTAGCGATGGCCCTGGGAACGAGGTTAAATTTTTGTCACGCTAACCCAAGGGGAACTTTGGTGCGTGACGTGACGATAACGCACTTTATATTGAAACCATGATCTCTTGCCAAGTTTATTCCCCCTAATTACAAAGTCTTCATCATTAAATATTACAAACACTAACATAATAAAACTCTCACTCTTCATGGTTTCTAGATTTAAAAAATTTCCCCTGGAATACACGAGTCTGTTGTAGTTATTTCTTCTGCTTATATCATACTCTTACAACTTCCGTTGTTCCGCGAGAAATTAATTACTGTCCTCCACAACTGAGCGTATTTTGAATTTTGACCATCTCGAACGTTCTGTGACACAGAAACTGAAAACAAATCTGGGATTCCCCTAAAGCTGAAACAAGCCGGCTTATTTAAATTTTAAGGCAACAAATTGAACAACAGATCCAATTCTCAAAGCAAAATGTTGCGTTACATTTCACAGTTCTTAGAATTCAATCGCACGTAGCATTCGTGGTAATCAGACATTAATTACCGCTTCACCGTTCTATGTAAGTTAAGGGGACTTATAAGAATTTCTATCCGTCAAAATGCCCGAGGAAAAATGTTGAAACTGCAATTTTAGATCGCCAAGAAAGCAATGCTGTTCCAAAAAAAAATAATACATTCGTAGACGAAACATGATATTTTAAAATGCAAATGTAAAAATTATCATGACACTTTGTTAAGGACCCAACCTCCTCTCGAAGACGTAACTGACGTAACGAACGCCTTGCGAGAATTGCACTTAACCGTGGCCGGTGGATTCGATTTTTCGTTCGTTTCAGCATCTTTCTCCATCTAAACGCCTTCTTCAGTCGATTTAAAACAAATTGATGTATTGACGAAAAAAGGGAAAACCCCGTAATTTCAAATCGTATGGAAATTTGCGAGAACCTGTAAAAACCATGACGTGTGTTAATTTTATTGGGAAAAAATACAATTGTCATAAACTTGCCTCGGCAAGTCCCGCTTCCATAGGCAAAATTTAAACCGGGGAAATTCTTTAAATGCAGCACTCTACCTTTCGATTTTAAAGTTTTATTTAAATCAAAAGCATTTCTCATAATCATTGATATTTTTTTTGTAGACGATAAAAATTCTTGTTATCGCCAAATTGATTCGAGGCGACTTAGAGAAACGTTTTCAAATGTGTGATAGTAATGCTTGATGTTTCAGCTTTAATGTATTTATTTAGGATTCTTAGTTTCAGGCGGCTTTCGGTTTTGAATAACTTTTTTGTAAATAAAAGTTATTGCCATTATCAGGACACCGTTATTTTTATTTTAATGCAAATAATACTTAAGTTACATAATGTCTTTTACAGAATAGAGGAGAACGGCCTCACAAGGTTTGTCAATAGAAATCTTTCCAAAATCGCCTTTACTAAAATGATCATAATTTTGCGAACCACTGATGAAACGATCGATGATTCAAATTCTTTCACATGTGGATTATTTTCACGCCCGCATAAAACAGGCCAAATACATAATGAATGTAAACTAATTACGCAGGGGAAAAATACAAACTCAGCAAATTGTGAACTGCAAATCATTTTATTCAGACACAAAAAATATGGATTAAGGTTGCGATATCAATATTGTAAGTTATAAACATTGAGTCCCATGCGAACGACGGAAATGTCCAGGAACAAACAAACACCTGAAAAATACATCATTGCTCAGGAACGTTTTCAACTTTAACACACTGAGTAGCACTAGTTATGCTTTGTCCATACTTGATAAACAATAAATTTCATAAGACTTAAAATATTCCTTGCCATGTGAATGATTTTCCTTGACATGGAATTGACATTTTAGGAACGAAAGTGAACGACAGTGTCCATTTCAACACGTGCTCTGCGTTCCTCTTGCCTTTGGATGAACACAAATTACCCTTGACCTAAGCTTCTCGAGTTCAGAGGATTTCATCCATGATCAAGACAGCCTTCAGAGTCTTCATTTCCACGCTACGTTTTCCGATCAGTTGTCATTCTGAAAGATATAAACACGTGATAATGTAAAATCTTCGAGATACACAAAACTGCAAAATCCCGCCAAAGATATATAAACAAGATCGCCAATTTCGAGATGTAATATAAAGTAATTGTGAACCGCGGAAAGATGCATAATATAAATCGGCAAATCTATACAAATAGCTTCTCGCTAATATTAATAACAGAGTAAAAGACAATAACCTAAGTTAACAACTTCCAATCGTAGGGGATAAAATGGGCAAAATTGCTCGTGAATGAGAACATAACGTACCTTACGAGTCTTCCTCATCGCTCGTTTCTTCAAAGGAAAAGTTCAGTCTGCTCTGTGGTTTTGCCTTCGCTTTGTCGTTATCTGTGAACGCAGAATTGACGCAGTTTAGTACCTAGTTGTACGAAAGAAACGACAGAGGCAGCAAAATGGATTCAACCGAACGAGACAAGTACTCACCGTTGCCGTGGTATGTCACATCACGGCTCGAGTTTCCCTTTGGCCCTGTCAGAAGGCACGCATAAGAGAAGGCAATCGCTTGAAACTTCCACTCGTCCGGTTTTCCCTCCAGAAGTTTCTCTACTTTGGGATCCATTGCGTTTGGCTGAGAAGCAAGACTGGCAATTCACTGAAGCTTTGAATCTTAACAATGGCATATAAACACTCAATTCACGGGAAAAAGCCCAGCCACAAGGGAAATTTGTACTTGAAACAATGAACCAATCAGGTTTTCTGGCGTTGCGTGGGGTTTTTCGTGCCACTGAAAAGTGCTTGACAAGCAAAACGGAGACAATAGAGTTTCGAATGCGTCCGTTTAAGCTTAATATAACAGCCAATCAACATTTACCACTTCAGACAGCTGGTAAATACGTGCTAGAAACTGAAAATGTGCTTTGTGGGGATTATTGCAAAAGTAATTAATTTGCACGCGATGCGGTTCCCACGCAATGAAACTGAAATTCAAAAACGAGATTTTGGCCCAGGGAGAATTTTTAGTTTCTAACGACTATCCTTGTACAGTACGCAGCTGTCTTCCAGAGCCAAAATGATCACTAAAGAGAACGAGTTTTGGTCAGAGCAGCATTCCGTGATGTTTAGCCAACAGAACGGTTTAGTGAAATCGTTTTGTGTCGGTGAAGTGAAGGCCACGCAAGATAAACATCGCCTGTTATAGTCCTGACATTAACACCATGAGGGTTCGACACTGGAAAACGCTTTCAAAGCAACTCTGAAAATGCTGCGAAGGCAGTTATTTAATAACCTCCAAAAGTGCTTTGTAGGCACGAAAGAGAAATCAAACAGCCAACGGAAATGACTTTGCATAATAAGTCGCCAAAACACAATGCTGATATCCTTGAGGGGATAAAAGTGCGCTAAAAATGTCTCTTAAGGAGATATTTAATACCGTCTAAAAAGGTTTATTGGCGAGTTTCTACCGGTAAGAAAGACATGTTGACAGTGCGCATTAATAAACCCGTCAACTAAACAATTATATTTCCGTGGTGGGGAAAAAAGTATGCGCTGAAAACGCCTCGTTAGCAGATGTTTATCGCCTCGAAAGTGCTTTATTGGCGCGTTTTATACCGATAAGAAGACGCGTTGACAGTGCGCATTAATAAATCCGCCAAAACTAAACAATAATATCGTTTTGGGGACAAAGTAGGCGCGGAAAATGCCTCGTAAGCAGATATCTAATCGCCTCAAAAGTGCTATGTTAGCGCGTTTTTGCCGCAAAGGAAATAAGCAATTAGGGCAGATAAAATTGCATCACTGAATAACGCGCAAAACAAAGGCGGGGACCGTAAAAGCGCGCTTAAAATAGATCACCGTGCGTCAAAGCCACCTGAAGCGTGATTGATTGGAAGGCGAATGAAAGAAAGAGCGGATCAGAAATTCAGAGTGCAATAAAACAAAACCATCGCCTTCGACCTTTGCGCATCGCAGTAAGAAAATGAATGTCGACGAAAGGAATAACCGAGATAACTGCGGAATCATTGATTTCCTTTAATTGCGCGTTCTCGCGCTCTTTACAAGCGTCAACAGTCGCTAAATCGAATGTTATTCCACATCGATCGAACATTCGATCGATCGAACATTCAATCAGGAGGGAAAGTCCCTTAGATGTTGCCTCCCGCCTCCCGCGTTTAACAAGCTAACTATTCGCGCACAAATGGACTTTCAGTGTGGTTTAATTTCATGTGCAATGTTTCCCTGAAGTGGACTAAAGAGGCGCATACTAGGAACCGTGTGTTACTTCTTCAAATTTTGCTCTTGTTTAGCGAAGAACAACCTTGATGGCGTTTGTTACTGACATCATTATTGTCGATTTTTCCTAGAAAGGGGAAAACAGTGATGTAATTTCTCAGTTCTAGAGGTAAGAATCACGTGTACAGAGAATGCTTTTTAACTTTCAACCAATTAAACGTGGCAACGCAGTGTATGTCAGTCATTAGTGGTCAGTCAAATATGGCCTGCGCGACGTGCGCGCAGCCTTATAAGAGCAGGCAGAGCAAGTCTTCGTCCGCCATTTGTGCTCAGCTAACAAAGTATGGATCCTTACAGAAACCCAAGACGCTCACAGGCTCGGCCTAATCAAAGCCGAGAACCCCGTTACCCTGTACCGGAGCCAAATATTCAGAGAGTAGTACAAAATCCTAACGTAAGTTCTAAGGGAATTTCACTTTTTTAGATTTGAATACGCCGAGTGACACAGGCGGTAATGGAAGCGCCATGTTTAGTCTGTTGCTTCGTCTATCAGAGCATCTAACCTGACAGTTTTCTTTTAACTCTAGAATTCTGCGTACCCGTGCCCTCAAATGACGTGGGAACAGTTGAGGTAATCCATATGATTTTAGAAACGAGAACTTTGTATTATATGAGCACTGCAGATTAAGATTTTAAATACGTTTTACGTAAGGAAACATTTTTATACCTAAACAGAGTTGACGCGCGCGCAAACAAAAAACAGTATCCTAGAAAGCAACATAATGAAGCTGTCTTCATCGCTTTTGAAGAATGTGATGTATTTCAACTTCCCAATTTCGTAGCATAACGTCAAATCGTTAACGAAGAAATAAGGAATTCTAGCGATTTATCGACCAAGAATCTTTGTCACTCAAAATGTGCTTACGAAGCAACTATGACAAAGCAAACCGCCACCGAAGTGTCGATTCAGAGGAACATTTGAAGGCACCTAAACAATAAACAGCTTTAAATTCACTCTTTAAAGTTACGGTAGAAATCGCTCACGTAAACCTTTTTTATCGAGAAGATGTTTCTCTTTTTTTTGTCTGGTAGAACAGCACGCTTCTTCCTAAATATTTCAAGATGGCGCTTTAGTCTTTGAGAGAAGTTGTGGTTTTGGGCGCTGATTTAAGCGTTAAGATTTCAAATGTTTAATTTCAACTTTGATTGTTTTAGATGTTGCACGTTAACATATAGCCATTTTAATAGAATCACTACGTTCATCGCTACTTTAATTAAAGCGTAGGGAAGAAATTGATGGGCTTTCATCGACGCAGCTTTACAGTAAACCTACTCGCTTACAAAGTAACTGACCACCTATAAACATTTCGTTAGTTGCTTTACGCCTATAGTCCTATGTATGTCAAGTCAAATCTGCAACTTCAAAAGAAATATGAGGTGCTCCTCCATTTATCAAATGACATCTACTTTTAAAATGGAGGACTTTTGGAGTGAAAATCTTAATCTTCTTTCACTACCAGTTATTTTTATCATTTTTACTGCTCTTACACTCTAACATTTTCACTACTCTTGAAATAGAAGCTAAATCTTGAGCGATTCAACTTGCAAGTTTATAAAATGCATTTTAACTGTTGAAACAAAGAAACTTGCATAGAAGACGAACAGAATTTTTTGACGTGTTATCAGGGGCATGACACCATTAGACATGAGCTACTTTTTGTCGTTCCTTCGATACTTATAATGTCAATTTAGAAATAAGTCATCATTACTATAAGTTCATGCATTTACCTGAAACAGTTAACGATATCAATGCTAAAATAGTACAAAACATCTCCATTTGATGTTCCGAAAAGGGAAAGAGGTTTTAATACATAATTTGGAGACATAATTTATTATTCTATTTTTCTGTTTGCACTAGTTGATGTTTAAACATTTATTGTGACCAGACTACTACTTCACTTTGGAGCACAAGTTATTATAACTGCCACTCATACTACTATAGACTTCAGTATAGTCTCTTCTCAGTTGCACTCTCTGTGTTCACACTTGTTCTAGGCATTGATTCTTAGACTGTGAGGATCACGCACATAAATAAGGACTGTGTTACAGCCAATTGTTATCCTGTTACTTACTTGCTCGCTCGCTCACTCATTCACCATTTCACTCATCCATCCAACCATTCATTTTGTTATTTTCTATAACGTGTACTACTTCTCCTTTCAGGCAACAAGAAGAAGCTAGAAGAAGATACCAGAACAAGTGAAAAGAACAGAAGCAAGAGTAGAAGAGTAGCATTTAAAGACAAGTTGGTCGCTAAAAGAGTTAAAAGCAAGAAAAGCAAGAGTTGAGATTTAAAAGGAAAATCACTATTCCTCATTTATTGTGAACAATGTAAAGTTTCTAGTTATCAGTTATATAACCTTGTAGAACTAAGGGGACTTGTAGCTTTCTTTAGTCAAACCAACGAAATGTAGTTTTGTGTCATTGTCAAAATAGCATTAAACATTGTTGAAAGGAAAAAATACTGTCTAATTCAGTGGAATGTGACTCGCCAGGTTGGGCCAGTAATGCATTTACAGTCACTTGCCAGTGACACTAAAATGAGCCTTCAAAAATTCTTTCCATCCTCAGCTGTGAATATCAAATCTCCTTACCGATTACGTTACATTTCTTATATAGTTAGTTGAGAGATATCTGAGACATATAAGGATAAAACTAAGAGAAAACTGAGTAAAGATAAATTCAGATGGTCCATTTCCACTTAAAGTGAAGTGACAAGTTACTGTTCTTCTGAAACAGGATGTTAAAAACTCGTAGCACACCCCCAATCTCATTGCATTTAGTTACATTTCCTTATTAGTTCAGGGGATCCATTTGTAAACTTTGACAGACAGAGACCAAGCAAGGAAAGTGTATCTCGGTTTTTCTTGTAAGTCGCGCTTGAACCACCGCCCCTTTGATCTCAATCCGACGCGAGGTGCAAGTATTTGCGTACCAAATTATGTCAGCAAGTTGCGCACTTGTTAAGCTTAGAAAATGTTGGCATTGAGTTTCCTTTCGCTTTTTTTCATGGTCAAACAGCTTATTGAAAATGAATGCAATATCGAGCTGGACCAAACTAGTGATCTTAAAAACACACTTGCTGTGCATAAGCTGCACTGCAGTTGGTGATTATAGGAGATAGGCCACTTCTGACTGAACGACACGTGAAGAGAAGTTGCAATCTGTCCACTCGTGGTGACTTGTTAGCATATAGCCACATCAAGCGCGTGTTACATGATAAGCGCACCTTGCGCAGTTCCATGCCAGCAAGTGGCATCACGCTGTTAACAGGGGATTGACAATTTTTTAATAAACGCTGAAAAGCGCTTTCACAGCAACTTTAAAACTGCTTCGATAGCAGATATTTAATCACAGCAGAACTGTGCTTTGTTGGCACCAAAGTTAAAACGGCAGTCATCGAGAAATAATTTGCAAAATAACTCGACAAAACACAAGAATGGTGTAAATAGAGGCACTGAAAATACTTCGTAAACAGATACTTAATCGTTTCGAAAGTGCTTTATTGGCGCGTTTTCTCCGCAAAGGAAAGACGTAATTAGGGGAAACGACTTTGCATTAATAACGCGCCAAAACAAAACATAACTCTGCGGTGAATATAAAAGCGCGCTTAAAATAGATCATCGTACGTCAAAGCCACCTGAAGCGTGATTGATTGACAGGCGAATGAAAGGTAAGAGGATCAGAAAATGAGAAACAACAAAACAACAAAACGTCGCCTTCAATCTTTGCGCATCGCAGTAAGAAAATGAATTTCGACGAAAGGAGTAACAGAGATAACTGCGCAACCATTTATTTCTTTAAAATGCGCGTCCTCGCGCTCTCAGCAAGCGTCAGCAGTCGCTAAATCGAATGTTATTTTCACATCGATCAAACATTCGGTCGGTCGAACGTTCGATCAGAAGGGAAAGTCCCTTGGATGTTATCTCCCACCTCCTTGGAACAGAAACGAAGGTTTATGGCGCGTTTATCAAGGTAACATTGCGCACAGCGATGGACTTCCTGTATGGTTGAATGTCATGTGCAATGTTGGGAAATGGACTACAGAGGCGCATGCTAGGTATGTCACGCCTTCATATTCTGGTCTCATTTTGTGAAGAAAAAGCGTCTTGGCGCATCTTACTGAGATCATATTTGTCGATTTTTCCTAGAAAAAGGAATACGATGATGTAATCTAAAGGTAAGAATCACGTGTAAAGAGAATGGTTTTCAACTTTCAGCCAATTGAAAATGGCTACGTGGTGTAAATAATTTTCCCTTTGTTTGCGCGCCACAAGCCTATAAAAGCTGCGTCTTCTCCTAACCCCAAACCTGAGATAGAAAACTGTCTACTCTGCTAATAAACTTGTCTGAGTACAAAGAAAAAGCTAAACAATTGAAAATGCCTGGAAAATCCGGTGCAACTGGAAACTCTAGCAGAGATTTGGGATGGAACCAGTCTAGCAAACGTTCAGGCAGAGACTATAGGGACTCTAGTAGTCAGAATACATCGAGTGGATCAAATGGATCGGGTAGATGTAAGTAAAATTATGATACGTCCCTTGTTTGGTTTTGATTCAACTAATGAGATTTTTCTCTTTGCTGTTTCAGCATACTTCTCTTTCTGCACTATTCTGTGACGAAAGGTGAGGGTATTTCATCTTTTCTAAACAAACATCACGCATTTGTATTGATATGATCGTTCTCTTCCACAAAGCGCATTCGCGCACCTTTTGTAAGATTCATGACCTTTTTAGTTGATTCTACAATGCGCTGGTTTATGTATCAGGATTTAAGCGTACTAACGATTAAAAGTTGAAAATACATGGAATCTGTACCGAATCTAAACATAGCGTTGTTTATTTATCGAGATGCTTAGCTAGCGTATTTTCAGTTGTCAATTAAACGAATGGCCTGCGTTGCTGATCCCATATAAGACTAGCAAGAGCACGTGTTGTCCGCCATTTGAGTTCACTTCTTTAAGCAAAGAGCGGGACGGGTGTATTCTACACGAACTATGCCTCCAAAGAAAAAAGAAAAACCACCACAAGCCAAGGCCAAGGCTAACCAAAGTGCCGACCTAGAGTTACCGATAGAGTGCGTAGTGCAAAATCAGAATGTAAGTGCTAAGTGATATTCACTTTAGTTTCGAATTCGCCAAGTAACTCAAAAATTCTGAAAATAACGCGTTAGGTTGGGGTGAAAAGAAACTCAATAACTCGCCAGTATTTTAAGAAACAGTTGTCCTAGCGCGAATTAAAAGAGCTCTCATGAGACGGAAATCTCAAGAACAGGGTACCAAATGTTCTTACTGTAAATTGCTTCGTTCAACAGTTTACAATCTGACCTACTTGTTTCCTTTCGTGTTAGGTTGAAGCGTCCGCTGCAACATGCCAACAGTTAAGGTAAACTAAATTAAATAACGAGAATTTGTATTGCAAAAAGGTCTGTTATAAGAGTACGGTAGATAAAGATTCGAAATAGATTTTCGTCAGAAAACATTTTACCCAAACAGAATTCACGCGCGCGCGAACAAGAAGCAACATAGTAAAGCTGTCTTCCTCGCTTTTAAAGAATGTGATGTATTTCAACTTTCCAATTTCGCATCACGTCACATCGCTAACGAAGAAAAACAGGAATTCTAGCGAATTATCGACCAAGGTTCTTTGTCGAACAAAAAGTGCTTATGCGAAGCAACTGCAAAGCACATCGCCATTGAAGTATAGTTTCAGAGGAACATCTGAAGGCAATTAAACAAGAAACAGCCTTAAATCGATTCCTGATAGTTACCGTAAAAATTTCTAACATAAACTATTTATTTCTAGAACGAAATGATCGTTTTCTGTCTGTATAGCCTTGCGAAATTAACATTCTTATCCGAACGGCATGCTTCTTCATCAATATTTCAAGATGGCGCTTGATTTAAGAGATGCTGTGGTCTTGGGCGGAACCATGCCACTTAATTATGACTTGAGATTTCATATGTTTAATGTCAACTGCGTTTCTTTTGAATGTTAGACGATAATATAAAGGTAATCTTTATCGAATCTTTACCTACGTCGCAACTTTTATCTGATTTCAAGCGTCGATCACTTTCATCGAAGCAGCTTTACAGTGAAACTACTCAGTAGCAAAGCAAATGACTCCCTGAAAACATTTTAGCACGCAGTAGAGTCCTGTGTATGTACAGTTAATGTTCTAATTTCAGTGTTTGTAAATAACTCCTTACATGCAAAGTGTGACTG
Source organism: Siderastrea siderea (assembly GCA_964030785.1). Taxonomy (NCBI): domain Eukaryota; kingdom Metazoa; phylum Cnidaria; class Anthozoa; order Scleractinia; family Rhizangiidae; genus Siderastrea; species Siderastrea siderea. The sequence continues at coordinate 46,742,050 of OZ034975.1, read as the reverse complement.
TTCAAATGAAAGTCCTTAAGCCGTAATTTCATATAGTGCTCTTCAATTTGAAATTGGGAACATTGGGAGTGAAAATGCTAACTCTTTTTCAAAACTGGTTGTTATTATCCTTATCATTGTAACTACCTAAACCAAGACCGATTTTGACTTTTCGAGTTTATAAAATGCGATACAAAGAAAACTGCATGGAAGACGAACAACATTGTCAGTCTATATGAACTGCCAGGGGTATGACATTGTCAGACATGAGCTACTTTCTCTCGTTTCTAAAGTCGGTCAGGCTTATTACAACGATAAGTTGAAAGTCATTGGTACGACAACGACATGATGAAGTCAATACTTGAAGAATATAATGAAGTTACAACTAAAATTAAAGCAAAATATTATCATTTGAAGTTCCAGAAAAGGAAAGAGATTTTAATTGAAAAGTTTAATGCATGATTTATTATTGTTATTATTATTATTATTATTATTATTATTATTATTGTTGTTGTTGTTGTTGTTGTTGTTATTGTATTTTTAACTCATTGTGTTAGTTTTTGTTCTAACCTTTATTGTTAAGTAGACCAATACTTTGGAGAGTCAGACAAATCAAAGAGATACTGTTACTAGTGCTGTTACTGTCGCTGTGACTGTTACTCACTCACTTAATCATCCATCCAACCAAACGTTTTTTCTACAACGTGCGCTACTTCTCTTCCCAGTGAACAAGGTGGACAACAGAAGGAAGGCCAAAAGAAGAAGAAATGAAAGGAGCCTTAAAATTTATCTTAGTGAGACTGAAAGAGGACTTGAAAGAGACCCTAGTTTTTCGTTTGTTCTTCATTTGTAGCAAAAAATAGATCAACCAATGTAATTTCTTGTTAAAATAAGCATTAAAGAGGTACTTTAAAAGAAAAAGTCTGTCATTCATTGGAATGTAACTAACAAGGTACGCGTTTCTCGAAAGCCCCGAAAACTGTTCGGGCCCCGAAGAACTATTTGTAAAAGTATGAACCGTTAATTCAATAAAACTGTTATTTTAACATATCTTTAAAATACAAAAAAATGTTAAAACTTATAGAAAAGTTTCATGCTTAGAAATTTCTCTGTTTTTGAGATATAGCGTGAATGATCATGGCCGAAATCGGCCCAGAGAGTTTCAGGGCTTTCGATCAACGCAACCAGGTCCTCAGCTACGAAGATCAAGTCTCTTTGCCGATAGCAATAGATTTCTTTTTAAGTAAGTTGAGAGATTTCTGAAGCACATCAGGATAATGTCCCTGAGTGGGTGGTTTCCTTTACTTTCATAACCTGTCTGCGTGACAATTTCAAACGTCCAGCAAAAAGCATTTATTCAGCATGTATGAAGACAAAAGGACGTGAAATAAATCATACTACGCCTTGGGACTCCCAAAATTAACCCGCAGCAAAGGCACACTTGCCGCGTAATACAGACTTGGTCAGAAAAAGAAGAGTGAGTAAAGATAAACTCAAGTGTGCCATCTCCGTTCAGTTTAAAGAAACAAGTAACTGCTCTCCTTAAAAGAGATGAATTAAAAAACTCGTAGCCCCCCCTTCCCCCCCCCCCCCCCCAGAAAAATGTCATTGCGCTGTAGGTTCATTTCATTAACTGTTCAGGGGATCCATTTGTAAACTTTGATGGAGCGGAGAAATTGTATCTTGGTGTCTCTTGTAAGGCAGAGAACAGCGCTTCAAGCAACGCCTATTCGATCTTAATGCCACGCGAGATGCAACCAGTTTCTTGGCACATTATGTCACGACTTGCACACTTATTAAGCTAAGAAAATGCTGACATTTAGTTTCCTTTTGTACCTTTTCATGTTCATTGACCTTGTTGAAAATGAAAGCGACATCGAGCTGGAACAAACTAGTGATCGTAAAAGCACACTTGCTGTGCATAAGTTTCACTGCGGATCGTGATTATCGGAGATAGACGACTTCTGAACGAGAAGAGAAGCTGCAATCTGTCCACTCGTGATAATTTCTTGTTAGCACATAGCCACATCAAGCGCGTATTACATGGAACATGGAAAGCAATGCGTTAAGACCACAGCGGTCACTCTCACAATAATTCTAATAAATCAGGCCCAAAGACAAAACCGGTTTTCAACACCATATCAGTTGCATACTATTCTATACCTGATGAGCGCACTTTGCGCACAGTTACATGTCAGCAAGTGGCATCACGCCTTTAACAGTGAACGGACAATTTCCGAATCAACGCTGAAAAGCACTTTCACAGCAATACTGAAAATGCTTCGAAATCAGATATTTATTCACACCAGAAATGTGCTTTCTTAACACGAAAGATGAAACAGGCAGTCAGCGAGAAATAATTTGGAAAATAACTCGACAAAACACAAGAATGGTGTAAATAGAGGCACTGAAAATGTCTCATAAGCAAATACTTAACCGTCTCGAAAGTGCTCTATTGGCGCGTTTCCGCAAAGAAAAGACGTAATTAATAATGCGACAAAACAAAAAAAATATGTCTCTGTGGTGACCGTAAAAGCGCGCTTAAAATAGATCATCGTACGTCAAAGCCACCTGAAGACTAAATGATTGACAGGCGAATGAAAGACAAGCAGAGTTGAAATGCAGAGTCTTATATAAACAAAAAAGTAGCCTTCAATCTGCGCAGAGCAGTAAGAAAATGAATTTCGCCAAAAGGAATAACCGAGATAACTGCGCAACCATTAAGTTCTTACAATGAAACAACAGATCAGTCTTCCTGCACTTGGCGATGAGGATAAAAAATCACTTTTACGGAATAACGTGAAGGCAAAAGTTAGCATCTGCCAGAAGTGGAGTAATCGCTCCCTTCAACATGGCGTATTCGCGCGTTATCTCCCAACAACTCGTAACCTTCCTTAGACCTTTAAAACCACTTCAATTGCTACTAAAAAGCGCATTCTTCTGTACCAAGATTAGTTACCGATTAAAAGTAGAAAATTTATGGAAACTGCATCAAATCTAAACAAAGCTTTGTTATTTATCGAGATGCTTGTTCAGCATAATCTTGGCTGTCAACAAATGAAATGCTCTGTGCCGCGCCTCCCGGCATAAGAGCACATGTTGTTCGCCAGATGAATTCAGTTAAAGATTGAAGCAACCCGCATAAAGTGCTCATCCCATTTGCCTTGCTGTCGTGAACGATGCCACCAAAAGCAAAACCCCAGCAACCTAAGGATGCTGATTACCCCAGACCACCGCAAAACGAACCAAGAGTTGCGCATTCGCCATGTAGGTGCTTTAGTTTTCGAGCCATGCATTGAGCGACACTGAAAGTAATGGGATTATCAGTACCATTTCTGTTACTTGCTTCTTTCATTAGTAAACCACCTGACCTACTGTTTTCCGTTCTATTATAGCATGGCGGGACAGGTGCACTATACTGTAAAGAGAAAAGGTAATGTAAGCTTTAAATTGTGTATGAAAGCAGTCACGTTGGAAAACATCGTTTGGCGTAACCAGTCTGATCAAAATGGCGGATTTGAGGGTGCGCGCCGGCCACGATGTAATCTTAAGCACATAACCTTGATGCAAAGCTGTTATCGCCGCTTTTAAACAATGTAATTCCGGAATTTCGCATAACATTGGATTCATAGCGGAGAAATAAGAAACACTCTTCATCGATTAAACACTGGTTACAAAACAGCTATAATATATAAACTACATCACCACTCAAGCAAGCTTTTTGTTTCAAAAGGACCATGTGCCTATAACAAACTCGTTTACACACCGATTGCGTTCGTAAAAAAAGCAAATGTAAACCTATTTTTTTCTAAAACGCAGTCTTCTTCGTTTAAGCATTTTCGGATAGCACTGCGTTTAAAACTGTCAGTCTAACAGCGTGTTCTTCTTTTCATTAGTTATTCAAAATGGCGAACTGAAAACGTGTTTCTCGGTACAGATTCATGCCTTAAGATTTCGTGCGTTTAATGTGAACTGTATTTCCTTCGGATGTCGCATGTTAAGATACAGTAATTTTTTACCTTTGTCAATGCCTATATCAATAGCGTCAAATTAGAAAATAATTGGCGCGCTTTCATCGAAGCAACTGTGCAGTGCAGGAAATCACTACTTGCATAGTAAAATAGCTGATTTCTTGTAAACATTTCAATTTTTCAATCAAGAATCACTGAAAATAAACATTTATATTTGTAAATCGTCCTCATTTTCCCACTTTTGAAATTTTCGACTATTGGAGGGGAAATGTTATCCCCACGTGCACCCACAACTACAAGAATGTGCTTTGCTAGATCTTAAACTAACTTGCAAGACAAAATATCATTTCAACATTACAATTTTTTTAAAAAGCACATCGTTGACTTTGCTATTAAGTTACCTATTTTCTTCAACTATAAGAGACTAAACGTTAATATCGTTACTCTTCTTTGCAGATACGCATTGAGGACTAAAGACACAAGATGAAATTAATATACGTTATCTGTTTAATTTAAATTTAATGTAATTGTTAACGCCTGCTTGACGTGACAAGTTGCCTTCTCAGAAAAATTGTTACCAAGATTTACCTTTATCAATGTGACACTTATTTTAGCCTGAAACTAAGTTGTTAATCAACTGTGTTATTTTAGCTTTCCAGTTATAAAACCATCTCAATTTCGGTTTTGGTATTTGTAGCACCTACTTTTAAAAAAGATGATTTCTGTGTAACCATGTCCTAAGAGTTTCATTAAAACGTTTACAAAAATGCGTCTGATTTAATGGAATCAAGTAACTCAGGAGGGGAGGGGTGGCTTCGTAGAGAAATGAAAGGATAATGAATCACCAACTAAGCAGTTTCTCTAAAATTCTTCAAGGCTCTTTTCAATTCACAGTTCAAAATATCAATTACCCCTCATGATCAATTGCCCTACATTTCTCTCAAAGTTGGTTGAGAGTACGTCAAGAAATTATCCACTAGTGAATGTTTTTCATTTCAGCTTGAGACAAAACATAGTAAGCCAAAATAAAATTAAGACGGTCTGAATTGAGAATTTACACGGTAAATTCGAAGACAAACGTAGAGTATACAACCTGCGCTAACGCGTTTTCTAACAGACACTAGCTCCAGAAATAGCACACTTGCCGCGTGAATGAAGACCTTAGCAGCGTCTAAGAGTGTCGCTTCCTTTCTTGGGGGATTGGTTTTAGTCCAGCCCAAGAATTCTATAAGATTTTCCTAACAGTTAACAGGCCGACTATAGACCTGCATAGAGAGTACACTGTAAATGCAGAAGTATTGTTTTAGGCAGCCTTTCGGCACCCCCCCCCCCCCCACTCGACCCAAACAATGAAGCCGTTGCAGTGAGCAAAATAAGTACCACTTTGGGGAATGACTTGGCTGTCCTAATTAGGGCCATAATAGTCCTATTTACAGGGGCTTGGCTTGCACCAAAGGGCTGTTACGGTTTCTAGTGAGGACGCTTTCCCCTAGCTGAGACCGAAATAGCTCCACAGAGGGTCGAATCAACCCTAGGGAAATCAGGGCTTGTTTGGCATTGGGGGGCTGAAACAGATCTTTCAAATTCACAGTGCACTCACTTATAGAGTACGAGCAGTCTCTCTTTCCGCTCAGGGATAGTCGAGCGAAACGAGCAAGCGGGGTGGTGTAGCAGCTGTCGTAAGGTCTTCCACGATTGGTCCGCTAAACAATAGAACAAACAAAAGAAACAAAGAACGAGGCGTAAAAACAATAGAGCTGCTACATATAGCGGTCCAATGCAAATACAAGCTTTTGAGAGGTGCTACACTACTGACCAAGCGAGCGAGCGCGAATTTGCCTGCCGCATTGTAATGTGACGCGCGCGAAAATCGCCTGCCGCGTTGATACGTGAGTGCTCGCTACACTCACGTATCAACGCGGCAGGAAGGCGGCAGGAACGCGGCAGGCGATTCCCGGCTCGCTACACTCGGCTTGACACGCGCGTCACGTAACAATGCAGCAGGCGATTTTCGCGCTCGCTCGCTCGCTTGTTCGTTCCTTGAGCGGAAAGAGAGAGTGCTCGAAGTCTAACTCACTTAACGTCAAGTGTAAAGACACACCGTGAAGGAAAAGAGTAGGCTTCGAATTAACGACCTATTCACTGTAGCTTGTGAACAGGCTCGTTAGTGAGTGATAGATCGCAGAAAAATTCAGCATAAAAATTTCCCGTGCGCGTAACACGCGCGTTAAGACGCCATAATTTCTCGCAATTCACACACGCGTTCTGGGTACGCAACAAAAAAAATACATACAGCGGCGTGTTATTAATTACACGTAAATTCTTCAAACTTTCGTGTAAGCTTTCAACAGAAGCAAATTTGCTTTGATCACTTAAGATGATCTATTCATTTAAGAGGTTCAAAATGAATTGCAAATCCAGTGACGCAAATCAGTGATCCAAAACCAAATTGCCACTTTATAACTCTACGCGGTGTGTGGTTCGTGAAAAAGGTGACTGGTAAAAGATACGTAAAACGACAGTCCAATCCAATATGCCTAACTCTTGTATCATGCATGGTAACCACGAAAAGACAAACAGCTGAGTTGACTGCGTAATATGAGAGCAGAGCAAAACTGCGGCTATCAAAAAGATCGAGCTAACAGATAAATGCGCACACAATACCCATTCAAAAGAAAAGTCCACGATAACCAGTCACGAAAATAAACGTGACAAAACAGTTTAACTTCAATAGCATGAAAAACCTCTGTTTGTTTTCGGAACCAAAAGTCTTAATAAACTGCAACTTTTGAACACTTGCTGCTAACAACATCTCTCTAATCTTCAGTTGACTTTGTTTCTTTTTTTTTTTTACTCGGCGCGAGGAAATGTTATCATTTCAGACCTACACCGTTCACATTTCAGCATCAAGGCCGAAAGCGTAAACAGCAGATCAACAAACTGAAAGAATGAAAATAAAGAACCAAGATATATGCTGGTGGGAAAAAGAAGAGAAAAAACTACTGATAAATAAAAGAAGTGCACTGATATGTTATATTGCTACGTCGAAAATGGCGATCGAAGCGCACTCGATTCGAAAATAAATCAAATCTAACCTAACAGAGTCCTTGATATCCGTAAAATTTTGATGCAGACTTTCTCTTAGCTAAACAGAGCTTGTTATTTGCAGCGCGTGAGAACAAGGGTGCTCTATTTTATGACTCAGTTTTCAAGTTGCATTACTAATTATAGAACAATAGATTACGCACTTTTCATCACTGATTAAAAGGCGATTTCAACATGGCGGGGATTCAGTGAAGCTAAGAGGAGGAAAATTTCTAACAACAAGTTACCAAAGCTTTCAACTATGCCGGGATATTAATAGCGCTATTAAAACAACTGGGTGGTCTGCTTGACGTACTTCTTGGACAACATAAGTTGCAACAAGCGAACGATGAGGACAAATTTCTCATATTACAGAACTCTGCAGGGCTTTCGTTACTTTTTTTTTAAATGCGGTGCCGCCCTCGGAAGAACCTCTTAAACTCTTTCACTCTCATTAGAAATCACAGCAGGAGACCTGGCATTAGGCTAACTGTAAGATGGAATTTAATCCATGAAGATCATAGCGATCGGTCTTACAATAATCCTAATGAAGCAGGCACAAAGACAAGTATGATATATAACACCACATACATCGCATAATTATCTAAACTAAGGTACCTCATGAGTGCACTCTGCCGCAGTTACACGCGTCCAAGTGTTTTCTTCTGTTTCACGTCTAGTTTATCTTGTATTTCAAAAGAATCTTGCTAATTATAACTCTCAGAAAAAGACGCACAGTTCTGTTGCAGTTGTTGCAAACGCACTGTTGTCGAAAGCGTCATCAATGGGCGTTACCATACCGATAGTCGTGACCCAAGAAGCCAAGAAGCGTTCCCATTGGTTAATTAACCTGTCGTGGAATGCGAATGTACGTGCGCTCGCTACAATTGGTGCGCTTTCCTAAAGGGTTACTGCTAATTCGCGAAAAAATAATCCGTTAGCAGAAAAAACGCTAAAGCGAGAGCAGTGTCAAATTAAGGCATTACAAAAAACCAAAGAATCACACTTAGACAGGCATTGAAAACTAACAACTTAAAAGACGCTGTGCTGCAAAATCTGGCCGCATGTAAAGTTTTAGAAAATGGAAACCAATAAGAATTCTGAACATATTAAGGAAAATTTTAATCAATTCAAGGACTCTTCGTTGAAAAATGAAAAGAGATTGACCAAAAAAGAGAAGCCTTCAAGTATTGTGTTTCCTGGGGCATAGTCACGAGGATTTCGCAGATTTCTGGTCAGAACTGTGCTAGCATTATAGGTAGCTAACTTTATCCATGCCCAACTGTGTTTGAACATTTAAAGGAACATATTAACTTAATTTCATTAAGAGAAAACAAACCATGACCATTTAATATCGATTTAATGTCAACACGCTGAAAGAATTTGAAAAGTTTAGCCTAATTTTTTCAAATTGCAATCCATTTCCATCCGTGCCATCCGTAGCAACAGACGACAGAAAATAGTTTCAGTGAAGTAATATGGTCTTTGGTAACAAAACTAGACCATTATTTCTGGGCGTTTATTGATGTGAGGACATATTTTTTATTTTTAAAGTGAACTAAAATAGCGTGACCATGCCCCTTTAAAGAATCACTGCAAATCAAATAAATCGACTTATCTGCTAGAAATATTCTCACAACCTCCAATTTAGATCAAATCTTTCTGCCATAAAGCAGATCAAGTTTCCTTGATGAATGTCTTACTAAGGCAGGATTAAAAACTAGGACTTTCCTTGTTCTACCATCGAAGTTCTTTTCGCTACAACGGAGCTAAAGAGTGGAATGAATTACCAAGCAACCTTAGGAAGGAAACGACGCGAAGCATCCTTTTTGAAATGTAAAAGAAGGGTCTAATCCTGTATTTTTGCAGCCAGTAGATGTGAATGTAGCGACCTGTAGTTCAACATGTAAGGACATATATAGTTTATTCATATGTTTAATCAATTCCTATATATATTCATATATTTAATAAATTAGTTTAAATTTAGTCAGAAGCTTCCCCCCCAAAAAAGCCCAGCTTGCCCCCCAAAACTATTGTTCATGTTAGCAAATATCAGAGCTAAATGTAACATTGTCCGAATGTGAGCACAACTAAAAAATAAAATAAAATACCACTGTAACAATATCTCAAAATTGTGTCTCAAAATGTATCAGATTGCATGTCAGTGCATATTCATTTCAAAACATTTTGGGGGGGGGGGGGGTGGCATGCTCCCGGACCCCCCTAGGAAGCTCCAAATGATAAATACTAGATAGAACCCTGGGCATGGACACTTTGTTGAAAGAAGTTGCATCCATACTTTTTCCCAGCTGGTGGAGCCCAAATTGCTGTTTTCTTCCAATGATATTTCACTTCTATTCAGTTATAATTATTGCAATAGCTTGGGAGGAAGGGAAATGCATTCTGAAAAAAATTCTTGACAAGTGTGTTTGTGGAACAAACTGAAACAACCAACTGCCCTAACGCTATTTGAAGTATTATAAAGACTCTTTTGGGTGTTGTAGCAGCCTATGCTATTTAGTTTAATTTACACTGTCTAGTAATTCAATGGTTCAATGTTCCAGAATTTCAAGCAACAACTATTTCTAGTAGCACCAAGCATTAACAAAGAATCTACTGGTAGTGTGAAAGAAAAAACGAGTTTTTAGCTAAGAAACTATTCTTTTGTGTAAGTTCTTAATGCAAGTACATACATTTGTGTAATGTTTCTACTTACAGAGAGTTTGTACCTTTAAGTTAATTACACATTTATGTCAATTACAAACTTTAGAAAGGCTATTAATAATTTTCCCTCACTACTAAGATGACCCAGGAACATTCTCCTTTTTCCTTACAGTAAGGGGGGAGGAGTTGGGGAGTGGAGGGGGGTGTAGGGCTGAACTCTGTAGAGCAGGGTAATGGAAAATTTTATACCTGCTTTGGTCAAAACTTACTCAGTGCACAGTATAAAGCAACACCATTATAACAAAAATACTATTTTTATATCTGTGACTTCTTGCAATAACTAAACTAGTTTAAATCCACATGACAAGACTAAAAATACATGTTGAGTGCTGCATGAACAATGTGAGATCATACTGTTTCTACACCAACTACAGTGTATGTGATAACAGGTCCTTTCCTGTACTATAAATCAGTGCTTAGCCCTAAAAACTATGATGTCATTGAGCATTTAACCCCACATAAGTTTACTAGATTTGTTGTTTGGCAATCAACAAAAAAAAACCCTGCTAAAAAGAGGTTGATGTCAACAGTAAATATAAAGATAGGGGTTTAATAAAGAGAAGGGGAGGGGTACTTGTTTAAATCGTAAAATTTTAGAGAAAGCTCAATTTTTTTCTCCAACTATAATTACACCACTAACTAAAACAGAACAAGAAAGGTTTGTGCAAATGACTGTTATATAGCCACAATGTCATCTATACCTTCACTCAATGACAATACTGATAAGAGTGGGGTGGGCATATTGTAAAATCTGACTTCTGGAGGGGGGGGGGGGGGCATGATGGAGGGGTATTAATAATCATAACAATGTTAAGGTATCAGAAAGTGGAAAAATTGCCATTTTTCATAATTTGACTTTTTAAATAGATAGATTTCCATACGATCTTTCATTAAAAAAAAACTGCATAGAAAATGTTATATCTGCTGATGGTAATTGCGCGTAAAAGATTTTTTGCATGTTAATTGCTTAATTGAGCGTTGACAGGTTCTGTCATATGGAAAATTAGCGGGGCAAGAAGTCACGTGACATCAAAGCACACATGCGAAGTTGACATGCGATCAATGCGCTTTGGTGATGCCTGGCAAAAGAAAGAGATCTTGCCCGTTTTCTTCATCAAAACGGAGGCGAAAGAAAGCTAAGAAAAGTTTCAACCAAGAATGTGAAGCCATTTTAGCTGCAAGCGACAGAGGGTCGTATTACAACCAGCAGGAATGGCTCAAAGTAGTTGGAAGAACATGTAAACAATACTGGAAGTGAGCGCGCAGGCGGTCGACCAGATGAGCGCGAGCCGCGCAAAAATACAGCTAAATGAATCCGTGGAGGTTTTCCGCGTTTTATTTTGTCTTCCATACTGATTTCCAGTGAAGAAGCAAAATGACTGCCATCGTAACTAAAAGAAAGTAAATCATTATTAGGGACTGAATAGAAATTAAAAGTAGCCGCCAGCACATAGCACGGTTTGAAGTCGGCAGTCAAACTCTCGATGATGACGCCCACTCGCTCATCTGCCGTGTTTGTTTTTGTTCGCTTGGACATTATCGGCGACTTTCTGCAGGCCTTGGGCATCGTTAATTGACCTGGTCAGAATTTCGAAGATTAGTCACGATTGTACGTTAACTCCTACGTCGAAATTTGAACGCCGTTATGGTAATCAAACGATAATTTTGCGTTTACTAACCTGAGAGTTGTGGCTTCACACGTGCAGAAAGCGGTAATAATTCAGGAGAATTATTTGCCGCCTTCACGGCAGTTTGTGCCCGTTCCATGTTAACTGTCATAGTCCCATTGTTAGAGAAAATTGATGCCTCTACGGTGTCTCGTGAGGTGTTATAATCCCGAGTATAATCTCACTACTCTTGGACGCAGCCGAAATTATATTTTCCTTGTTTTTCGAAAGTAAAAAATAGGCGAGTTGAACGTGCATTTTGAATTCCAAGTCAGCAGCCCCTGGACCAAATTGGTTGAAATTTGGAGAGACTGTTGTCAGATAATTTTCCCACAATACCGTGTTGGCGAATTCTTTTTATTCCTCTCATTAAAAAGTTATGACTTTTTTCCGCAGGCAGTTCTATTTTTTTCCCTTTTCTAACTTTATCTTGTAGTAAAAAAATAACAAACGCACGTGTCAAAAATCTGAGACACAGTTTTGGAGGTCAATGTGTGAAGAAACGAATGCCATGTTAATCGTTTTCTCCTAGCTAATTTTAGCGGGCGTATAACTTGATTTATGCAGACATGCAGTTTCGTAGACATATTCAGATTTTTGAAACACGGTGAATTTTAACCATTTAAAATCGAATTTTTTATAATCTGTAATTATTAAGCTTTCAAAAAATGTATGGTTTATAGGGGTTTTTGTTAAAATAACGAGCGCTAAAGCGGACCGCGCGCGGACAGTAAAATGGGTTATACTGATACCTTAAAGTCATTATCCAATCCTTATTGAAAACTTTCTTCTGATGAATTATATGACTTATTATGAGGTAAAGTTTCACAATCTGTGTGAACTCCACATGTGAAATGTGACTTCTACAAGCCAAATGTATTAAGAAGTTCTTTTCAGCTTAAAAGGAATCAATCTGAGGGGGAGGGGCACTCAATAGAAAGGAGGATTACAGCTGTAAGAGAGCTTTTATGTTATTATGCTGTCCTTCTTAAATACTTTACAAATGAATTGTAGCTGATTATGAGAAAGTATTATGAGGTACTCACAGATTGCAGGAAGAGGTAACCATTTCTCTCTCTTGTCTTGCTAGTATTACATGTGATAACATTGCATAACCACAAACTTTCCCTGTCAACAATAATTATTTTTAAATTAGTAGAAGTTGATGAAAAAGTAAAAAGGTTAAGTCATTTGCATCATTTCACCAGAACCAATAACACACCTAAGTAAAGGAAGACAATTTAGAGCAAAGTTTCTTATCTAGCTATCTTATCTAACTTTAAGGCTATCCTAAGATCCCATTGTCCAATTACTTCCCAAACTGGACAGCACATGCCCCTGTACACAACGTAATGAATGCCTAATAGGGCTTTATATTGTCCAATATTGAAAATCATTGGATCAAAAACCTTTCCTGATTGCCAAGTTTGACTTAACCATAACTTTATAGTCCTCTGAATTTTTATCGTCCAATTATTTTCTAAATTGGCCAGTATGTGGTTCTATATTACAGTTACTATTGAAGAAACAGGGCAGCAGAGTCCATGCTCCAAATTGTCTCTCCTCATCCACATCTATTCGAATGTGTACTAGTGAATTAGGTTAACCTTGTGATGAAGCACTGGCCACATCCCATTCAAGGAGTAGTAAGTTTCAATTAATTTAAGGACAGTTTTGACTCAAAATGCAAAAAATCCCTGTGACGTATCCTGATCAAGCTCCAGCCATGTGGTGCAGCTAAGGTCCAAGTTAATTTTACCTAATACATTAGTCACAAATTTGCTTTTAACAGAAAAGTCTCAAACTCAGTAACCAGGGGATAAATGCTCAAATGCAATAAACATCACATATGCACCTTAACATAATGGGATATACTGGCTATATGATTGCACTGTAGTATTTGAGTTTGCAGGCTCATTTCCCAAAAAACCTACTATGGAGAGTGAATTAGCATGCAATTCACCCAAATCTTTAAAAAAGATGCAAAAAGAAATGTATCAATTTACTCTGAAACATCAATGCATTGCTCACCATTCTAACTCGGAGAATATGATCAGATTTAAGGACAGTGCCTCCTTTTGTTATTCCACATACATTTTGCAAATCTCAAGCCTCCCACACAGATGCTCTTAAGGTTCCATCACACCGTCCTCTGGGGGAGGAATGCAGGACGAAAACCTTAGAGCGTCTGCGTGGGAGGCTAGCAGATCTCGGGATGGTCAGAGAAACTTGGGTTTCTTAAGGACAGTACCAGTACTGATACAAAGGTATCTTTCGGCAGTTTATAACTACTGCGAATAGGCAGATCCAAAAAGAAAATTGGGGGTAGCCATGCATTTTTCAGAGATAATTGAGCTTAAATTTAGAAACAAAATGTCATACATTGTCAGAATTATGGTTGTTTGATTATCTCTGAAAAATACGTGGTTACCCACAGTTTCATTTTGGATTCCAATAGCCCTTTGCAAAGATCTCCTTTTCCCACATGGTCAAAAACTCTGCAAAAATACCTCTGTTTAGGAGGCATCGTCCTTAAAGAAATTTTCTCCTTCCTTCATGATCAAATGACTTATTCCTACAAACACTGTAACTGACTTTTTTAGGAGAAATTAGATGCGATCACTATTAAGACTGGCCTCAGTGGAACAGCTCCGTAAGGATACACCGCGGTGTTTGTGAGACGTTGTCGTATAACACAATTTTTTTAGACTGATTTTTGTACTTTCAAACTGAATTAGCATAGGGGATGCTGAATACCTGAGGCAAGTTTACATATTCTTGCTGAAGGCTTCGATCTGCAAATTAACCTCTGCTCGGCAAGTCAGCTTCGACCACATGCAAGTGTGATTTTGGCGGTTTAACAGGGCTTAAAATACGAGTCCACGAGACGTTCTCAGCTTTTTAAACCTCAAAAACAACAAAGGCAATTCACTGCACGTCATCCTTTAGCGTAGGATGGAGTAAATCACTTTTAAAGCATGCATTTCAAAGGGAATTGCTTACCTTTATCAGCGCTTGCGAGACGCCACTCGACTCAATCGCCATGCTTTTGCGCTCAAATGTCAAACCAACCTCGCTTTCACGTGCATTGTTTATTCATTTTATTTCAACCAATGCGCATCGATGGCAAAAATAGTAACAAGGTGAAAAGAGTGGTGAAAAATAGCAAAGAACTGAAGATAGCAAATATCATACGATCAATTGTTTACAAGAAGTCTAGAATTAGTTGGATTTCACACAGCGGCGTGTCCTCGTTGTTTTGCCCTTAGAAAATCAGTATTCTTTCCGATGATTGGAAATTCTTCGAATTGAATTAAGACGATTTCCGCTCAACGTTCGAGCAGTAAGTGCAAAAATTAAGTTACCAAAAAAATACTTGCAGCACTGTCACATTTTGAGAACAGATAAGAAGAACTTATCGTTACTTTTGCTCCCGACCCCGCGAGAGAAAATTGGATTTGAAGTTATCCATATTTCAATTAAAAAGACGCTTCCTGTCAGTTCAAAACAAAATGGCACCCGTTTTTAGCATACTTTTACGAGATTTGAAATTAATTTTCTTGAGAGTGCTTGAGAATTTCATCGCGGGGTCACTTGGGCAAGTGAACTAGAGTGAGATGTTTCAAATAGCATTTAAAATGTTACCGTGCTATGAGTAGTTTTTTAGTAAATATTTTTTGCACTTATTGCTCGAAGTTGAGCGGAATCCGTCTTAAATGCTTAATCAACACTACTACTAGAAAAGGTTATACAAATAATACGACTTAGAATTTTTACGTGTAAGCTATTATTTTCTTATTTTCTTTATTTTTCGAGCGTTTAGGCGAAAACTAATATGCAAAAATATGCAAACAGCGATCTGCGCCCAGTGTTTACAAGTAAGAAAATTGCCGAGGAGATCAAAGTAGCAGAAGCCAAACCACCGTTAATAAATCAACAATGCGTTGTGTACAAGTTTAGATGTGATCTGTGTGATGCAGATTATGCTGGATATACACGCCGACACCTTTTTCAGCGCATTGAGGAACACAAGCACTCTGCTATTGGAAAACACTCGCGCGACGCTCACAATCAGATGAATAAAGACCTTCAGAAACAATTCACCATTCTTAAGAAATGCCGCGGAAAGCTGAAATGCTTAATTTACGAAATGCTCTTTATCAAAGACAACAAACCTAAACTGAACACTCAATCTGACTCAATCAAAGCAAAACTATTTACCTAATTAACACCCTCTACATTCCACATTGTATTTTTAATCACATGCAACAAGACTTCAACACGCATTTTATTATATAAGGAACTCACAAGAATCTGACTTTTGGTTATACGAATTTGAAAATGATGAGTGAGTCATCGAAACGTCATTCGAAACTACTATCGCTAATTTTTATTCTTAATTGTTCATCCAAAACCTCTGTTATTGAGAGGTAAGCTGCATAGATCTAGATCTAGGTACCATAAAAATTATGTCCTTTACATAATGCATCGTCTTATTCGGTAGCTTGCATGTAGGCTTTCTTTCTGATACACGTCAGTGCTTACAAAGTAAAATTTACTCTCAAAATCATTTTGGGATATTTTACAGCAGCACCCTATCTTGGCTACTACGATTCTTACACCTTTTCCACGCTGTTCTTTTTGTTCGTTTGTTTGCTTGTTTTTCAGAAATCGGTAGGACAGCCACACGTGCATTTTTTTAAAGCTTTGTGCGTTGTTTCTGTTGAAACGTTTTCTCCATTTTCTCCTGGCTTTTTCCAAACGTTTCAACCAATGAAATAGTTAACTCTGACTGCACGTGCAGCTTTTCTCCATCTTTTAATATGCTGCCTTTCTAAAAGAGTAAGGGGCTACACATGCTAATTACCACCAGCCAGGTCCTTTGATTTCTCTGCCTTCTGGACTAATTCCAACGGTAACGCTAAGGAAAATGCCCTCTAACAAACAACCCAATACACATTATTTTTCCATGATTTTTCAAAATTCTACAAATTTGTCTAACCTGAGCTGAATTCTTGAGGATGGAATGAAGCTCAGATAGGAAGGGGGAAGTTAGGGAATTTATCGTTGTTTCCACCATCTCCACAAAAACCAGAATTTGAACATTTCTCATTGTCGTTTTGCAGAGGAGATGGCAAAGAAATTTGCCAAAACGTATAACACATATGCTCAGCGAGTTTTTGAGGCATTTTGTTTAGCGGTGATTTTATTACCGTCCGCCTTCGTGGTTTCTTAAGTCCCAAAACAAAAGTGAAGTTATCGGGTAATTGATCCTTTGGCTAAATTGATTAAGTTAGATTATTACAAGTCAACTGGCCCATCTGGTCAACACTGACCATGAAACCCCCTGGTTGGGATTCTGATCAACCAATACTTTACTCAAGCCAACACATCGTTTGCTGTACATTTACACTCCTTGGTGGAGAAAACAATGTTCAGTGATGTGTCTTCTCCATTCAAGGCTGTCCCCATTAGGTGTTGTGTGATGTTTTTTGCCGATGTCATTAGGGACCGGTCAATAAGTATAGGTGGGAGTGGGCCGGAGCACAGAGGGGGTGGGTCACCTCGTTTTCAGCCTTCCCAATAGGGTGGGTCAGGCTATTTTGAGCCTCACAAAGGGGTGGGTCATCATATTTTAAGCCTTTGTACATTGAAATACTGCAAACTCCCAAAGCCTTCTGTTAGCCTAGGGGCATGAATGTCCTTGCAAAATCTACATAAAACTTGCAGGGAGTTTGGAAGTTTTCAGTATTACTTGTTGAAGACAATTCAGTCGACATTCAAGTAGTATTATCATATAAATCTTCCAGAGTCACAAACAAAGTCACTAATATTATAATATTGCAAATGTATCTACAGCAGAAGCTCAACATTACATTTGGTGGTGAACATCTACCAACAATACTGTAACTTCCAAGTGGCTAACAATAAACATAAACAATCATAAATGTAAATATTATATCAATAAAATATTTCTTCTGTATTAGAAATGATCTCTTTTATCAAAATTATCATATAAACTTTTTTCTCAAAATTTTCATACCAACATTACGTTAAATGTTTTAAAAATAATCTCTTTTCTCAAAATTATCATATGAACTCTTTTCTCTAAATTTCATACCAACATTGAATATTTTATAAAAATGTCAACAACTTGATCCTTTTAAATATTTAAAGTTTTTTCTTGGATGATGACACCATAAGAAAAGCAATTTTACCAAGACTATTTCTATTACAATTTAATGTCTTATACAAGGACCCTAAAAAAAACGACACGAACATGAACATGAACATAAAAAAAATACTTAATGTGTCCATAGTCCCATGACAAACTTTCCATTTTTCTGAAAAATGAGGACCAGGCCTTGAATATAAATGAATAAAAAGAAGACTGCTGTCTTCTTACAATGTAAGTATTTATGTCAAAAATATATTTCAAAGTATCACTGTTTAAACACTGTCTGGTGAAGCCAGTGTTAGTAGCTAGTAGTTTTTTAAATTTCAAAATGTTACCAATCTTCAAACTCTGAGTACATGTGTGCTGTCATTAACTCCGCTTGCTCCTCAGTCATCACTTCTTCGAAGTCTGCAGAGCCATCACCTTCTTCTTCATCTTCATCACTTTCACTTCCACTGACATTTATAGGTTCAACACTTCCAGCCACTGTATCACTCTCGTGATCACTGCTGTCACATTCACTGGATGAACTTTTCTTCCGCAATGCCTCTTTAACTGCCGGTTTAAGATGTTCCAGAAATTGATACTCTGCAGATTCTGTCATCCTTTTGCTGTTTAAAAGGAATCTAATCCATTTCACTTATCGAAGGCTCAGCAGTTGCACCTGACTAACATCTAAAGTTTCCACAGGTCCAGTGAGTGAGTAGCCTGGC
The DNA here is from genome assembly GCA_964030785.1 of Siderastrea siderea. Classification (NCBI taxonomy): domain Eukaryota; kingdom Metazoa; phylum Cnidaria; class Anthozoa; order Scleractinia; family Rhizangiidae; genus Siderastrea; species Siderastrea siderea. The sequence continues at coordinate 46,723,734 of OZ034975.1, read as the reverse complement.
GAAATTGCTGAAAGAATCTTGTTAACATTTGCTTCTAACCGTCTCTGCTTTCTTGTGCGTGACTTGGCTTTGCCTTCCTTCACTCTCCTGGCTTTGGTCTTCAATCCTGTTGTCCACTTTAATTTATACACTGCTGATGTTTCTGTTTTAAAGATTTAACTTTCTCCGTCACTTCAGAGGTCTTCTTTATAAGACCGTCAATCCTTGTAATGCACTTCTCATGGAAAGTATGTGCAAATTCAGTGCCAGGTTTCAATTTATTGGTGACTTTGCCAAATAGTTCATCATCTTCCTTCAAGAGGGCATCTTTCTTGCCACTTAGTTCAGTACTCAGTTTTTCCAAAGACTGAAGGTTGCTATTTAGACTGCCAAGGTCTTTCACCTTGAGTTGGTAATCATGCTGCAAACACCTCCCAACAGCAGCAGGGTTGGTATCATTACAGATACTCTGTAGCTTTTCATCATCCTGCTCTATTTTTTCCACAGCTCATACTGCCGCCTTCCTTCTTGATGGTATTTTTTCACAAAGTCCTTCTGATTTTTGGCCAATCTGAATTGGCACTTAAAAAATGCTGGAAGGACCTTGTCATTCATGTATCTAATATAAAAGTGGTCATTTTAATTTAGTATCTAATACAGCTGTATTAGTATTTTAATAATGTCTGTGCATATTTAACATGTGAAATTAACTGAAATAATTAATTAAAAGAGGATATGGTCAAAAAACATGATGTGTTGTCGTGATCTGGGGGGTGGGTCATGTTATTTTCAGCCGATACCCTGGGGTGGGTCAGCAGAATTTATGCCCACATAAGGGGGTGGGTCATGCATTTTTCGGCCACAGCTTTTGCAGCTGCTCCGGCCCACCCCCCCCCCCCCCCCACCCCATACTTATTGACCGGTCCCTTAGAGAGCGAAAACCAGCCTTTTATTCGGACAAAACTTAATAACTTTAGAAGGCTTCCTACAAAAAAAGGACAAAACATCGACCACTAGGATCAAGGTTCAATAGACTTACTCTAAATTGCTCGCATTTTCTTGGGGACGAAAAGAAAAAGTGTTTTCCCCGTTGAGATGTGTGTTCGTGTGGCGCTCGATAATGTAAACCACGCAGAACCAGCCAACATTTTGTTTCATATGCATCATTCATAAACAGAACAAGCGATCTGTTCGAGTCTCGAAGTTCACTAACCATGCTTCTCCGCAAATTTAAAACAAGAGACAAACCTTCCTCTGGTATGTGCACTTTATTCCAAAAAACCTTTGGATTTCTAGACTAGCTAAGCAAATTGCTTTAAAAAAATAAATTGAAAGGTTTTATCGTGCTATTGCTGTGTATCCCTAGAAATGTTTCTGTTATCTTAAATATAATTATTGTCAATTTGGAAGGCTCTAAGAGAATATATACAACCTTGATTGAATCAAAAATGGTATGGTAAAACACATTCGATCCTTGCTTTAGGAGTATGATCTACTGCGTTCTCAAAACTGCATGCAAGATCGCCCAAATGTAAGTAACAAAATTTCATCTGATGGTTTTCATATTTTCCTTGTGTATCACCTGTTGCAACAATCAATTTTATTGTTACTTAGTAGAGATATAATGGCTGTGGTCACATCAAGGCTATTTACTTTAGTTAAGACAGAGATACCTCTAAATAGCTACTCTGGTAATGTGAGTGCTTCACTGTTTGTTTTAACTATAGTGATGACATTTTCACTTTTGTGATCCAAATCAATAAGGAATTAAGGACGGTGCCTCCTAATACAGATGTATTTCTGCAAAGGTTATGACCATGGGGGAAAAGCAGATCTTAGCAAGAGTTATTGGAATCCAAAAGAAAAATGTGGGTAACCACGCATTTTTCAGAGATAATTAAGCTACCATAATTCGAAAAAAGCGTTAAAATACAAAGAATGTATGGAAATTTCTTTCCAAATTTAAGCTCAATTATCTCTAAAAAATGCGTAGTTACCACCAATTTTCTTTTTGGATTCTGATAGCTCTTGCTAAGATCTGCTTTTTCCACATAGTCATAAGCCGCACAAAAATATTGTTGTATAAGTGGGCTAATTCCTTAAGAAACCCAAATATCCTGAGATGCGCAGAACATATGAGTAGTAGCAAAAGGACGCACCATCCTTAAGACACAAAATTCTGTATTAAACAAACGACAGTAAAACGTTAGGAAAGGAAGCTTCCCAGGATAAACATGCGGTTAATTCTTGTTACTGAGGCTGAGTGTTAATTTTATGTGCCAAGTCCCTGCTGCAACCCCATGTTGAAGAAGCTCCCCAACTTCTTCAACTTCTCTCACGGTATGGCAAAAAGTTATTCAGTAGAACTTAAGTTACAGCCAAAAAGCCATTTTTTTATTACAAAAAATTCCACCAAATAACTTTCGCTCTAACGCTTCTATTTGAATTGTCACACTTATTGTTACATGCATGCAAAAAATCAGGATGGGTCACCAAGCAAAATTTCCGGATAAAAACAAATGTTTCATGTACATTATATTTCTGGTTTGCAAGATTTTACACGGCATTTTTAACTTCCGGTATTTTGTGCATGCAACTTATAATAGAAATTTGCATTCACTCAGTTGATGCGTGCATTCTAACTATGTCATGTGTAGGCTATGCGCACGTGTGACTAAAAACCCTTTCGAGCCTCCTTAAGATCACATCATGGTTGACTTTTTCCAAACTTACTAATCATGACCAGTATGCTTGTGATCTTTCTTGCCCCTTTTTAGTCTCTCTTTGAACTTCCAAACACAAAGAAGCATCGCAAGTAAAGCCAATACTTGTAAAGAAGTACTGTTAACTATTTGACTATTATCACTGCTGCTCAACAAATGTCATGGCTGAGATCACTGGCTGAGTGAGGCCTGGTGGCAAGGACTGGACAGCATCAAGAATATTGGCTGTGATGCCATTGATCCTGAAAGAAAAATGCAAAATAACATTACTAAGACTACTCAACAGAGACAATATAACATGAGTAATGTCCGTTTCACACTCCTTATGTTCTCTGACCCCTTTCACTTCAATAAATAAATCCAGTTTTAGACGCCTTGTGCTATGCTAAATATTGCTCATAAATAAATGAATTAACCATCAATTTTTGGCTCATCTTGCTCTAGCCACAATCTGCATTCTGCTCCAACTTTGGTGTGGTGAAGGTTGACTGGGTTTGTCATATTTGCTGTCAACTAACCTACTCTCCAATATAGATTAACCTACTCTCCAATATAGATTAACCTACTCTCCAATATAGATTTCAATACTTCCCATATCCATTCTGCACCCTCCTATGAAATTTTTAACCCACATCCACCCTAAGGATTCATATCTTCCCACATCTCATGTCTGTTTAAATGAGCCCAAACTGTCATCCTACCACCCACATGCTGGCAGGGTTCTATCTAGGGTATTTGAGGGGTAGAAGCTTCCCCCTCCAAAAATATTATTGTTCAATTTATTTAGCAAATATCATAGCTAAATGTAACATTGTCAGAACGCGATCACAACTAAAAAATAAAATAAAATACCACTGTAACATTATCTCAAAATTGCATCTCAAAATGCACCAGATTGCATCTCAGCACATATTCATTTCAAAACATTTCTGGGGGGGGGGGGGGGGGGGCATGCCCCCGTACCCTCCTAGGAAGTTCGTGGCCTTTGGCCACCAGGGACTTCTCCCCCAAACAATAAATCCTAGATAGAACCCTGGCCCTGGACACTTTGTTCAAAGAAGTTGCATCCATACTTTGTCCCAGCTGGTGGAGCTCAAATTGCAGTTTTCTTCCAATGATATTTCACTTCTATTCAGTTATAATTATTACAATAGCTTGGGAGGAAGGGAAATGCATTCTGAAAGCATTCTCGACAAGTGTGTTTGTGGAACAAACTGAAACAACCAACTGCCGTAATGCTATTTGAAGTATTATAAGGACTCTTTTGGGTGTTGTAGCAGCCTATGCTATTTAGTTTAATTTACACTGTCTAGTGATTCAATGGTTCAACGTTCCAGTATCTCAAGCAACAACTATTTCTAGTAGCACCAAGCATTAACAAAGAATCTACTGGTAGTGTAAAAGAAAAAACGAGTTTTGAGCTAAGAAACTATTCTTTTATGTAAGTTCTTAATGCAAGTACATAGTTACATTTGTGTAATGTTTCTACTTACAGAGAGTTTGTACCTATAAGTTAATTACACATTTATGTCAATTACAAACTTTAGAAAGGCTATTAATAATTTTCCCTCACTACTAAGATAACTCAGGAACATTCTCCTTTTTCCTTACAGTAAGGGGGGAGGAGTTGGGGAGTGGAGGGGGGTGTCAGGCTGAACTCTGTAGAGCAGAGTAATGGAAAATTTTATACCTTCTTTGGTCAAAACTTACACAGTGCACAATATATAGCAACACTATTTTAAGAGAAATACTGTCTTTATATCTGTGACTTCTTACAATAACTAAACTAGTTTAAATCCACATGACAAGACTAAAAATACATGTTGAGTGCTGCATGAACAATGCAAGATCATACAGTTTCTACACCAACTACAGTGTATGTGTTAACAGGTTGTTTCCTGTACTATAAATCAGTGCTTAGCCCTAAAAACTATGATGTCATTGAGCATTTAATCCCACATAAGCTTACTAGATTTGTTGTTTGGCGATCAACAAAAAAAAAAAACCCTGCTGAAAAGAGGTTGATGTCAACAGTAAATATAAAGATAGGGGTTTAATAAAGAGAAGGGGAGGGGTACTTGTTTAAATCGTAAATTTTAGAGAAAGCTCAATTATTTTTCTCCAACTATAATTACACCACTAACTAAAACAAAACAAGAAAGGTTTGTGCAAATGACTGTTTTATAGCCACAATGTCATCTATACCTTAACTCAATGACAATACTGATAAGAGCGGGGTGGGCATATTGTAAAATCTGACTTCTGGGGGGGGGGGGGGGCATGATGGAGGGGTATTAATAATCATAACAATGTTAAAGTCATTATCCAATCCTTCTTGAAAACTTTCTTCTGATGAATTATATGACTTATTATGAGGTAAAGTTTCACAATCTGTGTGAATTCCACATGTGAATCCTACAAGCCAAATGTAAGAAGTTCTTTTCAGCTTAAAAGGAATCAATCTGAGGGGGAGGGGGCTTAATAGAAAGGAGGATTACAGCTGTAATAGAGCTTTTATGTTATTATGCTGTCCTTCTTAAATACTTTACAAATGAATTATGGCTGATTATGAGAAAGTATTACGAGGTACTCACAGATTGCAGGAAGAGGTAACCATTTCTCTTTCTTTTCTTGCTAGTATCACATGTCCTCACATTGCATTAAACCACAAACTTTCCCAGTCAACAATAATTATTTTTAAATTAGTAGAAGTTGATGAAAAAGTTAAAAGGTTAAGTCATTTGCATCATTTCACGAGTACCATTCGCACACCTAATTAAGAAAGACAATTCAGAGGAAAGTTTGTTATCTAGCTATCTTATCCTAAGATCCTATTGTCCAATTACTTCCCAAACTGGACAGCACATGCCCCTGTACACAATGTAATGAATGCATAATAGGGCTAATTATATTGTCCAATATCGAAAATCATTGCATCGAAAACCTTCTCTGACTGTCAAGTTTGACTTAACCATAACTTGATAGTCCTCTGAATTTTTATTGTCCAATTATTTTCTAAATTGGCCAGTATGTGGTTCTAAATTATTACAGTTACTATTGAAGAAACAGGGCAGCAGAGTCATGCTAAAAATTGTCTCTCTTCATCCACATCTATTCAAATGTGTACTAGTGAACTGGGTGAACCTTGGGATGGAGCACTGGCCACATCCCATTCAAGGAGTAGTAAGTTTCAATTAATTTAAGGACAGTTTTGACTCAAAATGCAAAAATCCCTGCGACGTATCCTGATCAAGCTCCAGCCATGTGGTGCAGCTAAGGCCCAAGTTAATTTTACCTAATACATTAGTTACAAATTTGCTTTTAACACAAAAGTCTCAAACTCAGCAACCAGGGAATAAATGCTCAAATGCAATAAACATCACATATGCACCTTAACATAATGGGATATACTGGTTATATGATTGCACTGTATATTTGAGTTTGCAGACTCATTTCCCAAAAAACCTACTATCGAAAGTGAATTAGCATGCAATTCACCCAAAATCTTTAAAAAAGATGCAAAAAAATGTGTATCAATTTACTCTAGTGAAACATCCATACATTGCTCACCATTCTAACTCGGAGAATATGATCAGATTTAAGGACAGTGCCTCCTTTTGTTATAATTTCCACATACACTCTGCAGATCTCTAGCCTCCCACACAGATGCTCTTAAGGTTCCATCACATGTTCCTCTGGGGGAGGAATGCGTGACGAAACCCTTAGAGCATCTGCGTGGGAGGCTAGCAGATCTCGGGATGGTCAGAGAAACTTGGGTTTCTTAAGGACAGTACCAGTACTGATACAAAGGTATCTTTCGGCAGTTTATAGCTACTGCGAATAGGCAGATCCAAAACGAAAATTGGGGGTAGCCATGCATTTTTCAGAGATAATTGAGCTTAAATTTGGAAAAAAAATGTCATACATTGTCAGAATTATGGTTGTTTGATTATCTCTGAAAAATACGTGGTTACCCACAATTTCATTTTGGATTCCAATAGCCCTTTGCAAAGATCTGCTTTTCCACATGCCACTAGGGACAGCGCGTCACCCAAGCCGAAAATAGTCTGGACACTAGCTCTGAGGGAGTTGGTACCTAGTGTTCTAAGAAGTAGTAACGCCTGCTTGTTTTTAGCCTTTGGCGGGAAACTTGTAGAATAAAATAAATCGGTTCGCTACCCACGAGTTATATCGTAATTGTTCCTTTGTTCTCATCGTAATGTATCCTTCCAAAGAAATCCGTCGGAAGCAAAAACCGCTTGCCTTTAAACAGGAGACTCAGTGGTTTGCAAAGGGTTTTCATCAGCCTAAAACAAAACGGGAAATCAATGCAGCAACAATCGATGCGTTTCAAGCCATGATCTGGGATGAGCCCCTAGACGATATTTTACCAACGTATGGTGAGTACATATGTTTCTTCCCAGTTTCGTCTTTTAGGATACCCTCAAAGGACTGCAAAAAATGACTATGGTTATGAAATCGCCGCCACCGAAAGGTCACGAAGGCCATCTATTGTTTAGCCGGAGTATTGTTTTCATCTGGTAAACAAAACTGCAGTGGAATCCCGCTTTTTCGAACCTCCCGGTTATTCGAACCAAAACTCATTTCCCTTGAATTTGCTTAAGTCAAACACTGTAATTGTTCCCCCGATTTGTTGAAACTAGAACCATATTCGTGTCTCCCATCCTCGATTTCTTGAATAAAAAACTGGTTAATTAAAACCAATTAAAAAACCGGAAGTAGCTACTTATGCTCCTTGATGTAGATTACAACTTCCGGGAAAAGTACATTGACGTTTTTTTGTTTTTTGTTTTTGTCTTAGCTTCTTTTTTCAAAGCAAGTGTCGGGTAAACGAATGAATGAAGGTGCAGTCAAGAGTCTGCGAAGAATTACCCCATGGTTTTGTTCTACCGAAATGGCAAAATCTTTTCTCTTTTTTTTTTTCGTTTAGATTTTATTTGTTTGTAAAGATCAATACAAGAGCGTTCTTGGAGGTTATAAAACGATACCCCGGTAAATCAATTCGATACCACCTTCAAATTTTTCGAACTCCCGATATTTCACACCAATGTTCTTTTCACTACAAGGTTGAAAAAATCGGGATTTCACGGTATAATCTTTTGAATTTGTCATGAAAGCGTTTCTGCACTGTTTTGCGAAAGAAATGTATAAATATTCTCCTGTCCTTGGGCTGTGCGAGGTTTTTATCAACTGAGAAACCCTGTCTGGAATTTTTCTCGATACCCCTTTCCGCACACACACACACACACACAATTACAAACACACCCACAAACTCCACCTGAATGCACATTAATCCTGCAGAACATAGCGATCAGACATCAGATCTTATTTCTATTTAACATTTAGGTTTAACTCCTGATGAACTCTCCCGCCTTGCTGCATCAGGGAATCTAGGATGGTTATCGACTGACCATGTCACGTGGGTTTTGAGTCAACTCAACACAATGCAGCAGGATATGATGTTGCTGTGTCCTAACGCAGTAGTTAACATACCGAATGAAATGGCCAGGAAAAGAAAGTTGTTTAATTTTGGAACACTGAAGCGGCTAGCGTTGCCGCTTAACGTTGGCAAACGAGCTGATGGAAAGACATTTATCGGTGCCGTTAATGATTCCGGGAATCACTGGGTCCTTGTGATTGTTGAACTGCGGCCATTCAAACGGATCATTTACTGTGACACGCTGGCTTGGGATCCTCCAGCAAATATTGTAGACGTAGTGAATAATTTCACACCCTACATGCCGCGTGTTGGAAATTATGATGACGGGCATCAGATCTTTCCATAGCCCACTCTCCCATGGCAACGTCGCGGTTAGGCCATATGTGTGACTGGAGATGCCGTAACTATCCACTCCAAACCTGTTCCGATATATGTGGAGTCATTGTGCTCATCAACGCAGCTCTGGCGGCATTGAACAGATCATTTTTTCAATACCTTATTGGTCCATACGAGAAAGAAAAAATCTATTTGCACCAGCCAACGCGACACTGTAATTACCTGAGAAGAGTGCTGATGTCTTGGTTTGCTGAAGGCCGCATCGACGTTGATTACATTCTTCCGCAGTCTGATTGGCGCCAAGATAACGTTCCTACAATATCTGACCACTCCTTCTGCCTTCGTCAAGACACAACCATTAATTCCAAGAAAAGACTTAAGTTATCTCTTAATCATCTAGCTCCTTCATCCCATGGGTTAACTCCAGAAGTATCCAAGGACCATTCATCAGCTAAAGAATGTTCTTCCAAATTTTCTGCCGCCTCTAACAACAATGCCCAAACCGATGCGAGGAGTCCTTACCCTCCTACGTCTCCAAACCCATCTGTCGGACCTGGCCCCGGTAAGAGTTGTGCAACAGCCAAGTCACAGTCAAAGACCCCAAGTTTGTCCGCATCTACGACTAATAAGGGTTGTTCACCCCTCAAGCAACAGTCAAACACCCCTATTTTGTCTGCATCTACGAACAACGACTTCACTGAGCAGCCATCTACCAATACAAAACCTCCGAAGTCAGATGTCAGGAAACCCACTTCTCCTCAAGCGAAAAGCTTACCCGAGTCTGGCCCCGTTGATAAAGCCCCAAGTAGATTCCAGTGCGGAGATTGTGGATTGCAGCTGAGTAGCAGAAACTGCCTCTACAAGCATAAAAAGAGAAAGCACGCGTCATCCCATGCTGTCAATAAAGCTATGCGAAGCCAACGTGTCGTTTGTCCTGAATGCAAGGAAAACGAATCAAGGTAAGATTGGACAGCCTATAGTATTTCTTAGAACAAAAGGAAATTTCTGCTTAAGCACAATTGTCTCAAGGCACCGAATAAGGCGGAAGTCCAGACTACTTTGGACAAAATGATTAAGATAAAGATAAATCTTAGTTAGTTCAAGAGCTAAAAAACCAAGCAAACAGCGCAGATCGTGCTGCCCACTAGAAAGTCAATCGTAGAGGACAAAAAAGAAACCCTCTTGCTACCACGAAATTTAACTACTTTATTATGTCTCCTTGTGTCATTCATTAACAGGGACAAAACATTTGCAACGACAGAGGACTTAATCGACCATTTGAATTCTGAACACGGGCATAAAATTGCAAAGGAAAGCCAGACATTCCAGTGCTGGGATGACTTCATGAAATGGAAGACGCAAGAAGAACGAATGACAAAAAGTTGGTTCGTTAAACAGAGAGCAGATAGGAGAACACAGAGCTACAAGACCTCATGGTTTTATTGCAATAGAAACGGAACGTTCAGTTCTAGAGGCAAGGGGAAGCGGGCTTTGAGATCTCAAGGGAGTTCAAAGACTTGTTGTTCATGCCCCGCCTTTATTACGGCAAGGACCGATGCCGTCACAGGTGAGGTGACAGCGGAATACTGTCTACAACACGTTGGCCACAGACAGGAAATCGCATTCACCCGGATATCCACCGACATGCGCTCTCGAATAGCTGCGAAACTCGCCCAAGGAGTGAGTATGACCTCCATATTGGATTATATCAGAGATATGCAAGCGGGACCTCTCACTAGGGACCACCTAACAACCCGCGCAGATCTGAGGAACATTAAACACCAGTACAATATTGACTGCATTCAAAAAGATAGCGACGATGCCACAAGTGTCTCCCGCTGGGTAGAAGAGATGATGCAAGAAAATTACAATCCCATTCTTTGCTATAAACCGCAAGGAGAGGAATCCGATGAGCAAGGGGTCGAAAAAAAATGATTTCCTTTTGGCATTCCAAACGGAATTTCAAAGGGAAATGTTTACCAAGTACGCCTCGAAGTTGATTTGTGTAGACGCTACGCATGGCACCACTGCGTATGATTTCCAGCTAATAACGGTGTTGGTTATCGATGATTATGACGAGGGAATACCTGTGGCATGGCTGATAAGCAACAAAGAATCGGCGGATGTCCTGAGGGTCTTTTTCAAGAACCTCAGAGACACGTGTGGAGATGTCCAAACCGAATACTTCATGAGTGACGACGCAGATGCATACCACAACGCCTGGTCTTCTATTTTTACGAAGCCTGTTAGAAAGCTGTTATGCAGCTGGCACGTGGACAGGAGCTGGCGCCGAAAACTGAACGAACTGATTAAAGACAAAGACCAACAGGTAGAGGTGTATGCTGCTCTCAAGAGCCTTCAAAATGAGCCCAGCGAGTGTAAATTTCGGCGGTCGTTACAACAGTTCCTCGCGTGGCTGAAAGGAATCTCTAAGCCGATGGCCTCTTACTTTGAGAAGGAGTACGCCTCTCGACCGCGCGAGTGGGCCACGTGCTTCCGGGAAGGAACACCAGCAAACACCAACATGTTCGTGGAAAGTTTTCATCGCACACTGAAGGAGATTTATCTGGAAAGGAAACAAAATAGGCGCGTAGATCATCTGCTATCCACGCTGCGTAAAATTTCGCGCGACAAGGCCTATGAGCAGTGGATAAAAGCCGAGAAGGGCAAGGCTACACAAAGGCAGCGCGACAACAACAAGCGACACAAGCAGGCAGAGTCTATACCAGCAAAGTCGATAATCAGAGAGGACGCTGGCTCCTGGCAAGTACAATCCGCCACAGAGAAGAACAAAGTTTACCTTGTGAAAAGAGTTGGCTCCTCTGTTTGCACCTGTCTGCTTCGATGTCCTCTCTGTGCAGCCTGCACGCATTCCTACAAGTGCACTTGTCTCGATTACGCTGTAAGGAATATTATATGTTGCCATATTCATGCTGTCAACCTTGCAGAACCACCCGAAGAGGCAATGACCATTCCAGACGAGGCAGATGATGATGTTGCCGAGAAAAGAGAGTGCCTAGAAAGTCTAATTCAACAAGACAAGGATCCCCAAAATGAAAATGATCTGGAAGATCTCAAACGAAGTGCAATGGCTGAGTTAGCTGAATTGAGCGATATTCTCCAAAGTGCTCCAAGCAAAGATACAGTTCATGCAGCACTACGCCATATCCGCGCTGCTAAGTCAGTTTCACGGGGACTTTCAGTAATTGGCAATGACCATCAGTATGTACTAACAAGATCATTTCCTCCCAACAAACTTGCAGAAAAACAAAAACGGTTCTTTTCAACAAGAAAAAAGTCCCAGGTGCATAGGCCGAAAATCACCCTGTCAGAAGCTACAGTCCAGGAAATGGAAGATGTCGACCCATATGTTTGTGCCTTTTGTCTGAAAGAAGAGCCACCCAATTACACTGAGGGAACAGATTCAGTAGACTGGGTAGAGTGCGGACAATGCCAAGTGTGGGTTCACACTTTGTGCGACTACGTCGAGGATCAATCAAACTATGTCTGTTGCATGTGTCGCCCATGACTAGCTACATTTCATTACAATTCCCCCTAACTGGGAATTATACATACCATAATATAGTTAAACAATAGAGTTCTTCTGTCAAAGGCACTATCGTGTGATAGTTTGCCACAGGGAATTTGATGTTCACAACAAATATTGAATGTAGTTTGAGGGCTTATATGAAGTTTGAACATCAAATTTCCAAGGGCCCCTACCACACATAGGGCCTGAGACAAAAGGACTCTATTGTTTTATTGTACAACCCTAAATTTTGAGCAAAAATACCAAAAACGGGCACTATGCACTGATAGGCGCCTGCTGAGGAGAGACGCTTTCGCATCATGTCTTTGACCAATGGAAGCAAGCCAAAATTTAGCGTTGTACTATAATTACATTTACCACCATGTCTGCATACCTCAGATACCCAAAGGCAGCCGGGAAGGGAGGGGGGGGGGGGTGGAGTGGGGGAGTAATGAGAAGAGTTCCTTATGCTGTCCCTTATTTGTTTTTTTGTTTGAGGTGTTTTACTTCATTAGCATGGCTAAATTGAAGAACACCGTACTAACAATGGACTTCATAAACTAAAGAAGCAAGGCTCATCACACTCACCACTGATTCAAATACATTGTTACTCTGTTATATTGCAATCAACTACTGTAAAATCCTATGGGCTAAATTTCCAATTTAGGATAAGGCGATGTAACTACCCTTGGCCAGTAGTATATTGACAATGTGCATGTGGTTTAACACCTATTTTCATTTCAAATGATCAATCCCAAGGCCCCCAAGTCAGTCCTCAGGCCAACTAACAACCTAAAGAAACAGAGTTTGAGAAGAGTTAAAATGAGTAATGGTATAAAAAATCATGCAATAGAAAACAGCCTGACTACTGCTGCACTTCAAACATTGTCAAGCTAATTTACTGAAATGACGAGAACCAGTGATAAAAGCAATACTTTGTAAGATCATTAGTGAGGTCATTATTCTCAGTTGTTTCCAGTTATTCATCAATAAGCAGTGATGGGGCCTTTATAATTAATGGAAAAATTGGAGACTTGAGTGAGATGGAGAGAACTTCCATCCAGCTTTACAGTACTAATTTTCTGAGATTTTAGTAAATGTTAATCCTTAATTGTTTTTTTTTTGTTTAACATGTTTCTTTTTGCAAAACAGGAGCACAGTTCGTATCAAGTGTTTCTGGTGTGTTGGCTCTTTCTCTATAACAAACGACAAGATGACAAAAATTGCAGGCAACTGGCCTGGGTCTTATTAGTGAACAGAACGAGGTTGATCTCATTCTGAGTTGACATGAGTCTCAATCGTGTATTTGAATTTTAGTTATGGAGGGTTGATTGCTCCACTGTATGAGGGATGTTCATTTGTTGTCATCCAGTCGTTTGTTATATAGAAATTGCCCAAAAAATCATTATAGGGCAATTTTGTTGCTGTCTGTACATAATACAATATAATTGAAATTATAATTAAAAATGTACACAGCATTACTAAACCAAAAGTATTAGTGTAATTTTGACAAAAAACTATCATGAATAAATAAAGTTCTATATTCTATAACATTTCCTCTGCCCAGACTGGCTCCAGAGATAATGTGCGGGAGATCCCCCCCCCCCCCCCCCCACACACACACACACACACACATCACTAGGGGTTATTTAATATAAGGCCGTATTATCGTAGAATGTCACACGACAAATAAATCGGTTTGTATCTTAACACGAAACTTTTAATTCACAAACTTTTTCGAACTTACATATCCCTTTATCGCGGAGACAGTCGTCGCATACATGACACTTTCTAGAATCCAGGAGAATTCAGCAACTTGGTTCATGTACAGTCGATCGAGCATATTATATAACAATCACACGGATGCCCAAAGAATCACGATAATAATACTCTGTCTCTTTTGCCCCTGACGATCCTCTCAGTTGTAAGCTTTCTGTATTACAGAGTAACAAACAATGACAGGAACAGGCTTATCTTCTGTTTGCTAGCAAAATTCGCAAGCAAAAAGGAAATTCAAGCAGGCATATACATTTGGAAACCAGTCTCTCACGGTCTTGAAATTTTGTCGGTCCCAGACTATTTTCGGGCTGGGTGACGCGCTGTCCCTAGTGGCATGTTGCTTTTCCCACATGGTCATAAACTCTGCAAAAATACCTCTGTTTAGGAGGCACCGTCCTTAAAGAAATTTTCTCCTTCCTTCATGATCAATTGCCTTATTCCTACAAGCACTATAACTGACTTTTTTAGGAGAAATTAGATGTGATCACTATTAAGACTGGCCTCAGTGGAACAGCTCCGCAAGGACACACCGCGGTGTTTGTGAGACGTTGTCGTATAACACAATTTTTTTAGGCTGACTTTTGTACTTTCAAATTGAATTAGCATAGGGGATTCTGAATACCTGAGGCAAGTTTACATATTCTTGCTGAAGGCTTCGATCTGCAAATTAACCTCTGCTCAGCAAGTCAGCTTCGACCACATGCAAGTGTGATTTTGGCGGTTTAACAGGGCTTAAAATACGAGTCCACGAGACTTTCTCAGCTTTTTAAGCCTCAAAAACAACAAAGGCAATTCACTGCACGTCATCCTTTAGCGTAGGATGGAGTAAATCTCTTTTAAAGCATGCATTTCAAAGGGAATTGCTTACCTTTATCAGCGCTTGCGAGACGCCACTCGACTCAATCGCCATGCTTTTGCGCTCAAATGTCAAACCAACCTCGCTTTCACGTGCCTTTGTTTATTCATTTTATTTCAACCAATGCGCATCGATGGCAAAAATAGTAACAAGGTGAAAAGAGTGGTGAAAATAGCAAAGAACTGAAGATAGCAAATATCGTACGATCAATTGTTTACAAGAAGTCTAGAATTAGTTGGATTTCACACAGCGGCGTGTCCTCGTTGTTTTGCCCTTAGAAAATCAGTATTCTTTCCGATGATTGGAAATTCTTCGAATTGAATTTTAAAAATGCTTAATCAACACTACTGCTAGAAAAGGTTATACAAATAATACGACTTAGAATTTTTACATGTAAGCTATTATTTTCTTAATTTCTTTATTTTTCGAGCGTTTAGGCGAAAGCTAATTTGCAAAAATATGCAAACAGTGATCTGCGCCCAGTGTTTACAAGTAAGAAAATTGCCGAGGAGATTAAAGTAGCAGAAGCCAAACCACCGTTAACAAATCAACAACGCGTTGTGTACAAGTTTAGATGCAGATAGTTTAGATTATGTGTGATGCAGATTATGTTGGATATACACGCCGACACCTTTTTCAGCGCATTGAGGAACACAAGCACTCTGCTATTGGAAAACACTTGCGCGACGCTCACAATCAGATGAATAAAGACCTTCAGAAACAATTCACCATTCTTAAGAAATGCCGCGGAAAGCTGGAATGCTTAATTTACGAAATGCTCTTTATCAAAAACAACAAACCTAAACTGAACACTCAATCTGACTCAATCAAAGCAAAACTATTTACTTAATTAACACCCTCTACATTCCACATTGTATTTTTAATCACATGCAACAAGACTTCAACACGCATTTTATTATATAAGGAACTCACAAGAATCTGACTTTTAGTTATACGAATTTGAAAATGGTGAGCGAGTCATCGAAACGTCATTCGAAACTACTATCGCTAATTTTTATTCTTAATTGTTTATCCAAAACCTCCGTTGTTGAGAGGTAAGCTGCATAGATCTAGATCCAGTAGGTACCATAAAAATTACGTCCTTTACGTAAGCATCGTCTTATTCGGTAGCTTGCATGTAGGCTTTCTTTCTGATACACGTCAGTGCGTACAAAGTAAAATTTACCCTCAAAATCATTTTGGGATATTTTACAGAAGCACCCTATCTTGGCTACTACGATACTTACACCTTTTCCACGCTGTTCTTTTTGTTCGTTTGTTTGCTTGTTTTTCAGAAATCGGTAGGATAACCACACGTGCATTTTTTTTAAAGCTTTGTGCGTTGATTCCGTTGAAACGTTTTCTCCATTTTCTCCTGTCTTTTTCCAAACGTTTCAGCCAATGAAATAGTTAACTCTGACTGCACGTGCAGCTATTCTCCATCTTTTAATCTGCTGCCTTTCTAAAAGAGTAAGGGGCTACACATGCTAATTACCACCAGCTAGATAGATCCTTTGATTTCTCTGCCTTCTGGACTAGTTCCAAAGGTAACGCTAAGGAAAATGCCCTCTAACAAACAACCCAATACACATTATTTTTCCACGATTTTTCAAAATTCTACAAATTTGTCTAACCTGAGCTGAATTCTTGAGGATGGAATGAAGCTCAGATAGGAAGGGGGAAGTTAGGGAATTTATCGTTGTTTTCACCATCTCCACAAAAACCAGAATTTGAACATTTCACGTTGTCGTTTTCCAGAGGAGATGGCAAAGAAATTTGCCAAAACGTATAACGCATATGCTCAGCGACTTTTTGAGGCATTTTATTTAGCGGTGATTTTATTACCGGCCGCCTTGTGGTTTCTTAAGTCCCAAAACAAAAGTGAAGTTATCGGGTAATTGATCCTTTGGCTAAATTGATTAAGTTAGATTATTACAAGTCAACTGGCCCATCTGGTCAACACTGACCATGAAACCCCCTGGTTGGGATTCTGATCAACCGATACTTTACTCAAGCCAACACATCGTTTGCTGTACATTTACACTCCTTGGTGGAGAAAACAATGTTCAGTGATGTGTCTTCTCCATTCAAGGCTGTCCCCATTAGGTGTTGTGTGATGTTTTTGCCGATGTCATTAGACAGCGAAAACCAGCCTTTTCTTCGGACAAAACGTAACAACTTTAGAGGCCTTCTTACGAAAAAGGACAAACCATCAACCACTAGAATCAAGGTTCAATAGACTTACTCCAAATTGCTCGCATTTTCTTGGGGACGAAAAGAAAAAGTGTTTTCCCTGTTGAGATGTGTGTTCGTGCGTAGCGTTCGATAATGTAAACCATGCAGAACCAGCCAACATTTTGTTTCATATGCATCCTTCATAAACAGAACAAGCGATCTGTTCGAGTCTTGAAGTTCACTAACCATGCTTCTCCACAAATTTAAAACAAGAGACAAACCTTCCTCTGGTATGTGCACTTTATTCAAAAAAACCTTTGGATTTCTAGACTAGCTAAGCAAATTACTTTAAATAAATAAATTGAAAGGTTTTATCGTGCTATTGCTCCATATCCCTAGAAATGTTTCTGTTATCTTAAATATAATTATTGTCAATTTGGAAAGCTCTAAGAGAATATATACAACCCTGATTGAATCAAAAATGGTATGGTAAAACACATTCGATCCTTGCTTTAGGAGTATGATCTACTGTGTTCTCAAATCTGCATGCAAGATCACCCAAATGTAAGTAACAAAATTTCATCTGATGGTTTTCATATTTTCCTTGTGTATCACCTGTTGCAACAATCAATTTTATTGTTACTTAGTAGAGATATAATGGCTGTGGTCACATCAAGGCTATTTACTTTAGTTAAGACAGAGATACCTTTAAATAGCTACTCTGGTAATGTGAGCGCTTCACTGTTTGTTTTAACTATAGTGATGACATTTCACTTTTGTGATCCAAATCAATAAGGAATTAAGGACGCTGCCTCCTAATACAGATGTATTTCTGCAAAGGTTATGACCATGGGGGAAAAGCAGATCTTAGCAAGACTTATTGGAATCCAAAAGAAAAATGTGGGTAACCACGCATTTTTCAGAGGTAATTAAACTACCATAATTCTAAAAAAGCGTTAAAATACGAAGAATGTATGGCAATTTCTTTCCAAATTTAAGCTCAATTATCTCTGAAAAATGCGTGGTTACCCCCAATTTTCTTTTTGGATTCTGATAGCTCTTGCTAAGATCTGCTTTTTATTGGTAGTCATAAGCCGCGCAAAAATATTGTTGTATAAGTGGGCTAATTCCTTAAGAAACCCAAATATCCTGAGATGCGCAGAACATATGAGTAGTAGCAAAAGGAGGCATCATCCGTAAGACACAAAATTCTGTATTAAACAAACGACAGTAAAACGTTAGGAAAGGAAGTTTCCCGGGATAAACATGCGGTTAATTCTTGTTGCTGAGGCTGAGTGTTAATTTTATGTGCCAAGTCCCTGCTGCAACCCATGTTGAAGAAGCTCCCCAAGTTCTTCAACTTCTCTGACGGTATGGCAAAAAGTTATTCAGTAGAACTTAAGTTACAGCCAAAAAGGCATTTTTTTGATTACAAAAAATTCCACTGAATAACTTTCGCCCAAATGCTTCTATTTGAATTGTCACACTTATTGTTACATGCATGCAAAAAATCAGGATGGGTCACCAAGCAAAATTTCAGGATAAAAACAAATGTTTCATGTACATTATATTAAAAATGCCTGCATCCTTACTATGTCATGTGTAGGCTATGCGCGCGTGTGACTAAAAACCCTTTCGAGCCTCCTTAAGATCACATCATGGTTGATTTTTTCCAAACTTACTAATCATGACCAGTCTGCTTGTGATCTTTCTTGCCCCTTTTTAGTCTCTCTTTGAACTTCCAAACACAGAGAAACATCGCAAGTAAAGCCAATACTTGTAAAGAAGTACTGTTAACTATTTGACTATTATTGCTGCTGCTCAACAAATGTCATGGCTGAGATCACTGGCTGAGTGAGGCCTGGTGGCAAGGACTGGACAGCATCAAGAATATTGGCTGTGATGCCATTGATCCTGAAAGAAAAAATGCAAAATAACTTTACTAAGACTACTCAACAGAGACAATATAACATGAGTAATGTCTGTTTCACACTCCTTATGTTCTCTGACCCCTTTCACTTCAAAAAATAAATAAATCCAGTTTTAGACGCCTTGTGCTATGCTAAATATTGCTCATAAATAAATGAATACCATCAATTTTTGGCTCATCTTGCTCTAGCCACAATCTGCATTCTGCTCCAACTTTGGTGTGGTGAAGGTTGACTGGGTTTGTCATATTTGCTGTCAACTAACCTACTCTCCAATATAGATTAACCTACTCTCCAATATAGATTAACCTACTCTCCAATATAGATTTCAATACTTCCCATATCCATTCTGCACCCTCCTATGAAATTTTCAACCCACACCCACCCTAAGGATTCATATCTTCCCACATCTCATGTCTGTTTAAATGAGCCCAAACTGTCATCCTACCACCCACATGCTGGCAGGGTTCTATCTAGGGTATTTGAGGGGTAGAAGCTTCCCCCTCCAAAACTATTATTGTTCAATTTATTTAGCAAATATCAGAGCTAAATGTAACATTGTCAGAATGCGATCACAACTAAAAAATAAAATAAAATACCACTGTAACATTATCTCAAAATTGTGTCTCAAAATGCACCAGATTGCATCTCAGCGCATATTCATTTCAAAACCTTTCTGGGGGGCATGCCCCTGGACCTTCCTGGGAAGTTCATGGCCTTTGGCCACCAGGGACTTCTCCCCGAAACAATAAATCCTACATAGAACCCTGGCCCTGGACACTTTGTTCAAAGAAGTTGCATCCATACTTTGTCCCAGCCGGTGGAGCTCAAATTGCAGTTTTCTTCCAATGACATTTCACTTCTATTCAGTTATAATTATTACAATAGCTTGGGAGGAAGGGAAATGCATTCTGAAAGCATTCTCAACAAGTGTGTTTGTGAAACAAACTGAAACAACCAACTGCCGTAATGCTATTTGAAGTATTATAAGGACTCTTTTGGGTGTTGTAGCAGCCTATGCTATTTAGTTTAATTTACACTGTCTAGTGATTCAATGGTTCAACGTTCCAGTATCTCAAGCAACAACTATTTCTAGTAGCACCAAGCATTAACAAAGAATCTACTGGTAGTGTAAAAGAAAAAACGAGTTTTGAGCTAAGAAACTATTCTTTTATGTAAGTTCTTAATGCAAGAACATACATTTGTGTAATGTTTCTACTTACAGAGAGTTTGTACCTATAAGTTAATTACACATTTATGCCAATTACAAACTTTAGAAAGGCTATTAATAATTTTCCCTCACTACTAAGATAACTCAGGAACATTCTCCTTTTTCCTTACAGTAAGGGGGGAGGAGTTGGGGAGTGGAGGGGGGTGTCAGGCTGAACTCTGTAGAGCAGAGTAATGGAAAATTTTATACCTTCTTTGGTCAAAACTTACACAGTGCACAATATATAGCAACACTATTATAACAAAATACTGTTTTTATATCTGTGACTTCTTGCAATAACTAAACTAGTTTAAATCCACATGACAAGACTAAAAATACACGTTGAGTGCTGTATGAACAATGTGAGATCATAAAGTTTCTAAACCAACTACAGTGTATATGTTAACAGGTCGTTTCCTGTACTATAAATCAGTGCTTAGCCCTAAAAACTTTGATGTCATTGAGCATTTAACCCCACATAAGCTTACTAGATTTGTTGTTTGGTGATCAGCCAACAAAACCCTGCTGAAAAGAGGCTGATGTCAACAGTAAATATAAAGATAGGGGTTTAATAAAGAGAAGGGGAGGGGTACTTGTTTAAATAGCAAATTTTAGAGAAATCTCAATTATTTTTCTCCAACTATAATTACACCACTTACTAAAACAGAACAAGAAAGGTTTGTGCAAGTGACTGTTTTATAGCCACAATGTCATCTATACCTTAATTCAATGACAATACTCATAAGAGCGGGGTGGGCTTATTGTAAAATCTGACTTCTGGGGGGGGGGGGGGGTGCATGATGGAGGGGTATTAATAATCATAACAATGTTAAAGTCATTATCCAATCCTTCTTGAAAACTTTCTTCTGATGAATTATATGACTTATTATGAGGTAAAGTTTCACAATCTGTGTGAATTCCACATGTGAATCCTACAAGCCAAATGTAAGAAGTTCTTTTCAGCTTAAAAGGAATCAATCTGAGGGGGAGGGGGCTTAATAGAAAGGAGGATTACAGCTGTAATAGAGCTTTTATGTTATTATGCTGTCCTTCTTAAATACTTTACAAATGAATTATGGCTGATTATGAGAAAGTATTACGAGGTACTCACAGATTGCAGGAAGAGGTAACCATTTCTCTTTCTTTTCTTGCTAGTATCACATGTCCTCACATTGCATTAAACCACAAACTTTCCCAGTCAACAATAATTATTTTTAAATTAGTAGAAGTTGATGAAAAGTTAAAAGGTTAAGTCATTTGCATCATTTCACGAGTACCATTCACACACCTAATTAAGAAAGACAATTCAGAGGAAAGTTTGTTATCTAGCTATCTTATCCTAAGATCCTATTGTCCAATTACTTCCCAAACTGGACAACACATGCCCCTGTACACAACGTAATCAAGGCATAATAGGGCTAATTATATTGTCCAATATCGAAAATCATTGGATCAAAAAACTTCTCTGATTGCCAAGTTTGACTTAACCATAACTTGATAGTCCTCTGAATTTTTATTGTCCAATTATTTTCTAAATTGGCCAGTATGTGGTTCTATATTACAGTTACTATTGAAGAAACAGGGCAGCAGAGTCCATGCTCCAAATTGTCTCTCTTCATCCACATCTATTTGAATGTGTACTACTGAACTGGGTTAACCTTGGGATGGAGCACTGGCCACATCCCATTCAAGGAGTAGTAATTTTCAATTAATTTAAGGATGTTCGCGCTAATTGTGTGATCTGCGCATCCTTACTGCGCACGCAATCCACTTCGCGATGTCATGCCACGTCATGCATTGAGCGCATGTGCACGTAATCAACGCATAATAGGGCTATATATTGTCCAATATTGAAAATCATTGGATCAAAAAACTTCTCTGATTGCCAAGTTTGACTTAACCATAACTTGATAGTCCTCTGAATTTTTATCGTCCAATTATTTTCTAAATTGGCCAGTATGTGGTTCTATATTACAGTTACTATTGCAGAAACAGGGCAGCAGAGTCATGCTAAAAATTGTCTCTCTTCATCCACATCTATTCGAATGTGTACTAGTGAACTGGGTGAACCTTGGGATGGAGCACTGGCCACATCCCATTCAAGGAGTAGTAAGTTTCAATTAATTTAAGGACAGTTTTGACTCAAAATGCAAAAATCCCTGCGACGTATCCTGATCAAGCTCCAGCCATGTGGTGCAGCTAAGGCCCAAGTTAATTTTACCTAATACATTAGTCACAAATTTGCTTTTAACACAAAAGTCTCAAACTCAGCAACCAGGGAATAAATGCTCAATTGCAATAAACATCACATATGCACCTTAACATAATGGGATATACTGGTTATTTGATTGCACTGTAGTATTTGAGTTTGCAGACTCATTTCCCAAAAAACCTACTATCGAAAGTGAATTAGCATCCAATTCACCCAAAATCTTTAAAAAAGATGCAAAAAAATGTGTATCAATTTACTCTAGTGAAACATCCATACATTGCTCACCATTCTAACTCTGAGAATATGATCAGATTTAAGGACAGTGCCTCCTTTTGTTATAATTTCCACATACATTCTGCAGATCTCTAGCCTCCCACACAGATGCTCTTAAGGTTCCATCACATGTTCCTCTGGGGGAGGAATGCGTGACGAAACCCTTACAGCGTCTGCGTGGGAGGCTAGCAGATCTCGGGATGGTCAGAGAAACTTGGGTTTCTTAAGGACAGTACCAGTACTGATACAAAGGTATCTTTCGGCAGTTTATAGCTACTGCGAATAGGCAGATCCAAAAAGAAAATTGGGGGTAGCCATGCATTTTTCAGAGATAATTGAGCTTAAACTTGGAAAAAAAATGTCATACATTGTCAGAATTATGGTTGTTTGATTATCTCTGAAAAATACGTGGTTACCCACAATTTCATTTTGGATTCCAATAGCCCTTTGCAAAGATCTGCTTTTCCCACATGGTCATAAACTCTGCAAAAATACCTCTGTTTAGGAGGCACCGTCCTTAAAGAAATTTTCTCCTTCCTTCATGATCAATTGCCTTATTCCTACAAGCACTATAACTGACTTTTTTAGGAGAAATTAGATGTGATCACTATTAAGACTGGCCTCAGTGGAACAGCTCCGCAAGGACACACCGCGGTGTTTGTGAGACGTTGTCGTATAACACAATTTTTTTAGGCTGATTTTTGTACTTTCAAATTGAATTAGCATAGGGGATTCTAAATACCTGAGGCAAGTTTACATATTCTTGCTGAAGGCTTCGATCTGCAAATTAACCTCTGCTCAGCAAGTCAGCTTCGACCACATGCAAGTGTGATTTTGGCGGTTTAACAGGGCTTAAAATACGAGTCCACGAGACTTTCTCAGCTTTTTAAACCTCAAAAACAACAAAGGCAATTCACTGCACGTCATCCTTTAGCGTAGGATGGAGTAAATCTCTTTTAAAGCATGCATTTCAAAGGGAATTGCTTACCTTTATCAGCGCTTGCGAGACGCCACTCGACTCAATCGCCATGCTTTTGCGCTCAAATGTCAAACCAACCTCGCTTTCACGTGCCTTTGTTTATTCATTTTATTTCAACCAATGCGCATCGATGGCAAAAATAGTAACAAGGTGAAAAGAGTGGTGAAAATAGCAAAGAACTGAAGATAGCAAATATCGTACGATCAATTGTTTACAAGAAGTCTAGAATTAGTTGGATTTCACACAGCGGCGTGTCCTCGTTGTTTTGCCCTTAGAAAATCAGTATTCTTTCCGATGATTGGAAATTCTTCGAATTGAATTTTAAAAATGCTTAATCAACACTACTGCTAGAAAAGGTTATACAAATAATACGACTTAGAATTTTTACATGTAAGCTATTATTTTCTTAATTTCTTTATTTTTCGAGCGTTTAGGCGAAAGCTAATTTGCAAAAATATGCAAACAGTGATCTGCGCCCAGTGTTTACAAGTAAGAAAATTGCCGAGGAGATTAAAGTAGCAGAAGCCAAACCACCGTTAACAAATCAACAACGCGTTGTGTACAAGTTTAGATGCAGATAGTTTAGATTATGTGTGATGCAGATTATGTTGGATATACACGCCGACACCTTTTTCAGCGCATTGAGGAACACAAGCACTCTGCTATTGGAAAACACTTGCGCGACGCTCACAATCAGATGAATAAAGACCTTCAGAAACAATTCACCATTCTTAAGAAATGCCGCGGAAAGCTGGAATGCTTAATTTACGAAATGCTCTTTATCAAAAACAACAAACCTAAACTGAACACTCAATCTGACTCAATCAAAGCAAAACTATTTACTTAATTAACACCCTCTACATTCCACATTGTATTTTTAATCACATGCAACAAGACTTCAACACGCATTTTATTATATAAGGAACTCACAAGAATCTGACTTTTAGTTATACGAATTTGAAAATGGTGAGCGAGTCATCGAAACGTCATTCGAAACTACTATCGCTAATTTTTATTCTTAATTGTTTATCCAAAACCTCCGTTGTTGAGAGGTAAGCTGCATAGATCTAGATCCAGTAGGTACCATAAAAATTACGTCCTTTACGTAAGCATCGTCTTATTCGGTAGCTTGCATGTAGGCTTTCTTTCTGATACACGTCAGTGCGTACAAAGTAAAATTTACCCTCAAAATCATTTTGGGATATTTTACAGAAGCACCCTATCTTGGCTACTACGATACTTACACCTTTTCCACGCTGTTCTTTTTGTTCGTTTGTTTGCTTGTTTTTCAGAAATCGGTAGGATAACCACACGTGCATTTTTTTTAAAGCTTTGTGCGTTGATTCCGTTGAAACGTTTTCTCCATTTTCTCCTGTCTTTTTCCAAACGTTTCAGCCAATGAAATAGTTAACTCTGACTGCACGTGCAGCTATTCTCCATCTTTTAATCTGCTGCCTTTCTAAAAGAGTAAGGGGCTACACATGCTAATTACCACCAGCTAGATAGATCCTTTGATTTCTCTGCCTTCTGGACTAGTTCCAAAGGTAACGCTAAGGAAAATGCCCTCTAACAAACAACCCAATACACATTATTTTTCCACGATTTTTCAAAATTCTACAAATTTGTCTAACCTGAGCTGAATTCTTGAGGATGGAATGAAGCTCAGATAGGAAGGGGGAAGTTAGGGAATTTATCGTTGTTTTCACCATCTCCACAAAAACCAGAATTTGAACATTTCACGTTGTCGTTTTCCAGAGGAGATGGCAAAGAAATTTGCCAAAACGTATAACGCATATGCTCAGCGACTTTTTGAGGCATTTTATTTAGCGGTGATTTTATTACCGGCCGCCTTGTGGTTTCTTAAGTCCCAAAACAAAAGTGAAGTTATCGGGTAATTGATCCTTTGGCTAAATTGATTAAGTTAGATTATTACAAGTCAACTGGCCCATCTGGTCAACACTGACCATGAAACCCCCTGGTTGGGATTCTGATCAACCGATACTTTACTCAAGCCAACACATCGTTTGCTGTACATTTACACTCCTTGGTGGAGAAAACAATGTTCAGTGATGTGTCTTCTCCATTCAAGGCTGTCCCCATTAGGTGTTGTGTGATGTTTTTGCCGATGTCATTAGACAGCGAAAACCAGCCTTTTCTTCGGACAAAACGTAACAACTTTAGAGGCCTTCTTACGAAAAAGGACAAACCATCAACCACTAGAATCAAGGTTCAATAGACTTACTCCAAATTGCTCGCATTTTCTTGGGGACGAAAAGAAAAAGTGTTTTCCCTGTTGAGATGTGTGTTCGTGCGTAGCGTTCGATAATGTAAACCATGCAGAACCAGCCAACATTTTGTTTCATATGCATCCTTCATAAACAGAACAAGCGATCTGTTCGAGTCTTGAAGTTCACTAACCATGCTTCTCCACAAATTTAAAACAAGAGACAAACCTTCCTCTGGTATGTGCACTTTATTCAAAAAAACCTTTGGATTTCTAGACTAGCTAAGCAAATTACTTTAAATAAATAAATTGAAAGGTTTTATCGTGCTATTGCTCCATATCCCTAGAAATGTTTCTGTTATCTTAAATATAATTATTGTCAATTTGGAAAGCTCTAAGAGAATATATACAACCCTGATTGAATCAAAAATGGTATGGTAAAACACATTCGATCCTTGCTTTAGGAGTATGATCTACTGTGTTCTCAAATCTGCATGCAAGATCACCCAAATGTAAGTAACAAAATTTCATCTGATGGTTTTCATATTTTCCTTGTGTATCACCTGTTGCAACAATCAATTTTATTGTTACTTAGTAGAGATATAATGGCTGTGGTCACATCAAGGCTATTTACTTTAGTTAAGACAGAGATACCTTTAAATAGCTACTCTGGTAATGTGAGCGCTTCACTGTTTGTTTTAACTATAGTGATGACATTTCACTTTTGTGATCCAAATCAATAAGGAATTAAGGACGCTGCCTCCTAATACAGATGTATTTCTGCAAAGGTTATGACCATGGGGGAAAAGCAGATCTTAGCAAGACTTATTGGAATCCAAAAGAAAAATGTGGGTAACCACGCATTTTTCAGAGGTAATTAAACTACCATAATTCTAAAAAAGCGTTAAAATACGAAGAATGTATGGCAATTTCTTTCCAAATTTAAGCTCAATTATCTCTGAAAAATGCGTGGTTACCCCCAATTTTCTTTTTGGATTCTGATAGCTCTTGCTAAGATCTGCTTTTTATTGGTAGTCATAAGCCGCGCAAAAATATTGTTGTATAAGTGGGCTAATTCCTTAAGAAACCCAAATATCCTGAGATGCGCAGAACATATGAGTAGTAGCAAAAGGAGGCATCATCCGTAAGACACAAAATTCTGTATTAAACAAACGACAGTAAAACGTTAGGAAAGGAAGTTTCCCGGGATAAACATGCGGTTAATTCTTGTTGCTGAGGCTGAGTGTTAATTTTATGTGCCAAGTCCCTGCTGCAACCCATGTTGAAGAAGCTCCCCAAGTTCTTCAACTTCTCTGACGGTATGGCAAAAAGTTATTCAGTAGAACTTAAGTTACAGCCAAAAAGGCATTTTTTTGATTACAAAAAATTCCACTGAATAACTTTCGCCCAAATGCTTCTATTTGAATTGTCACACTTATTGTTACATGCATGCAAAAAATCAGGATGGGTCACCAAGCAAAATTTCAGGATAAAAACAAATGTTTCATGTACATTATATTAAAAATGCCTGCATCCTTACTATGTCATGTGTAGGCTATGCGCGCGTGTGACTAAAAACCCTTTCGAGCCTCCTTAAGATCACATCATGGTTGATTTTTTCCAAACTTACTAATCATGACCAGTCTGCTTGTGATCTTTCTTGCCCCTTTTTAGTCTCTCTTTGAACTTCCAAACACAGAGAAACATCGCAAGTAAAGCCAATACTTGTAAAGAAGTACTGTTAACTATTTGACTATTATTGCTGCTGCTCAACAAATGTCATGGCTGAGATCACTGGCTGAGTGAGGCCTGGTGGCAAGGACTGGACAGCATCAAGAATATTGGCTGTGATGCCATTGATCCTGAAAGAAAAAATGCAAAATAACTTTACTAAGACTACTCAACAGAGACAATATAACATGAGTAATGTCTGTTTCACACTCCTTATGTTCTCTGACCCCTTTCACTTCAAAAAATAAATAAATCCAGTTTTAGACGCCTTGTGCTATGCTAAATATTGCTCATAAATAAATGAATACCATCAATTTTTGGCTCATCTTGCTCTAGCCACAATCTGCATTCTGCTCCAACTTTGGTGTGGTGAAGGTTGACTGGGTTTGTCATATTTGCTGTCAACTAACCTACTCTCCAATATAGATTAACCTACTCTCCAATATAGATTAACCTACTCTCCAATATAGATTTCAATACTTCCCATATCCATTCTGCACCCTCCTATGAAATTTTCAACCCACACCCACCCTAAGGATTCATATCTTCCCACATCTCATGTCTGTTTAAATGAGCCCAAACTGTCATCCTACCACCCACATGCTGGCAGGGTTCTATCTAGGGTATTTGAGGGGTAGAAGCTTCCCCCTCCAAAACTATTATTGTTCAATTTATTTAGCAAATATCAGAGCTAAATGTAACATTGTCAGAATGCGATCACAACTAAAAAATAAAATAAAATACCACTGTAACATTATCTCAAAATTGTGTCTCAAAATGCACCAGATTGCATCTCAGCGCATATTCATTTCAAAACCTTTCTGGGGGGCATGCCCCTGGACCTTCCTGGGAAGTTCATGGCCTTTGGCCACCAGGGACTTCTCCCCGAAACAATAAATCCTACATAGAACCCTGGCCCTGGACACTTTGTTCAAAGAAGTTGCATCCATACTTTGTCCCAGCCGGTGGAGCTCAAATTGCAGTTTTCTTCCAATGACATTTCACTTCTATTCAGTTATAATTATTACAATAGCTTGGGAGGAAGGGAAATGCATTCTGAAAGCATTCTCAACAAGTGTGTTTGTGAAACAAACTGAAACAACCAACTGCCGTAATGCTATTTGAAGTATTATAAGGACTCTTTTGGGTGTTGTAGCAGCCTATGCTATTTAGTTTAATTTACACTGTCTAGTGATTCAATGGTTCAACGTTCCAGTATCTCAAGCAACAACTATTTCTAGTAGCACCAAGCATTAACAAAGAATCTACTGGTAGTGTAAAAGAAAAAACGAGTTTTGAGCTAAGAAACTATTCTTTTATGTAAGTTCTTAATGCAAGAACATACATTTGTGTAATGTTTCTACTTACAGAGAGTTTGTACCTATAAGTTAATTACACATTTATGCCAATTACAAACTTTAGAAAGGCTATTAATAATTTTCCCTCACTACTAAGATAACTCAGGAACATTCTCCTTTTTCCTTACAGTAAGGGGGGAGGAGTTGGGGAGTGGAGGGGGGTGTCAGGCTGAACTCTGTAGAGCAGAGTAATGGAAAATTTTATACCTTCTTTGGTCAAAACTTACACAGTGCACAATATATAGCAACACTATTATAACAAAATACTGTTTTTATATCTGTGACTTCTTGCAATAACTAAACTAGTTTAAATCCACATGACAAGACTAAAAATACACGTTGAGTGCTGTATGAACAATGTGAGATCATAAAGTTTCTAAACCAACTACAGTGTATATGTTAACAGGTCGTTTCCTGTACTATAAATCAGTGCTTAGCCCTAAAAACTTTGATGTCATTGAGCATTTAACCCCACATAAGCTTACTAGATTTGTTGTTTGGTGATCAGCCAACAAAACCCTGCTGAAAAGAGGCTGATGTCAACAGTAAATATAAAGATAGGGGTTTAATAAAGAGAAGGGGAGGGGTACTTGTTTAAATAGCAAATTTTAGAGAAATCTCAATTATTTTTCTCCAACTATAATTACACCACTTACTAAAACAGAACAAGAAAGGTTTGTGCAAGTGACTGTTTTATAGCCACAATGTCATCTATACCTTAATTCAATGACAATACTCATAAGAGCGGGGTGGGCTTATTGTAAAATCTGACTTCTGGGGGGGGGGGGGGTGCATGATGGAGGGGTATTAATAATCATAACAATGTTAAAGTCATTATCCAATCCTTCTTGAAAACTTTCTTCTGATGAATTATATGACTTATTATGAGGTAAAGTTTCACAATCTGTGTGAATTCCACATGTGAATCCTACAAGCCAAATGTAAGAAGTTCTTTTCAGCTTAAAAGGAATCAATCTGAGGGGGAGGGGGCTTAATAGAAAGGAGGATTACAGCTGTAATAGAGCTTTTATGTTATTATGCTGTCCTTCTTAAATACTTTACAAATGAATTATGGCTGATTATGAGAAAGTATTACGAGGTACTCACAGATTGCAGGAAGAGGTAACCATTTCTCTTTCTTTTCTTGCTAGTATCACATGTCCTCACATTGCATTAAACCACAAACTTTCCCAGTCAACAATAATTATTTTTAAATTAGTAGAAGTTGATGAAAAGTTAAAAGGTTAAGTCATTTGCATCATTTCACGAGTACCATTCACACACCTAATTAAGAAAGACAATTCAGAGGAAAGTTTGTTATCTAGCTATCTTATCCTAAGATCCTATTGTCCAATTACTTCCCAAACTGGACAACACATGCCCCTGTACACAACGTAATCAAGGCATAATAGGGCTAATTATATTGTCCAATATCGAAAATCATTGGATCAAAAAACTTCTCTGATTGCCAAGTTTGACTTAACCATAACTTGATAGTCCTCTGAATTTTTATTGTCCAATTATTTTCTAAATTGGCCAGTATGTGGTTCTATATTACAGTTACTATTGAAGAAACAGGGCAGCAGAGTCCATGCTCCAAATTGTCTCTCTTCATCCACATCTATTTGAATGTGTACTACTGAACTGGGTTAACCTTGGGATGGAGCACTGGCCACATCCCATTCAAGGAGTAGTAATTTTCAATTAATTTAAGGATGTTCGCGCTAATTGTGTGATCTGCGCATCCTTACTGCGCACGCAATCCACTTCGCGATGTCATGCCACGTCATGCATTGAGCGCATGTGCACGTAATCAACGCATAATAGGGCTATATATTGTCCAATATTGAAAATCATTGGATCAAAAAACTTCTCTGATTGCCAAGTTTGACTTAACCATAACTTGATAGTCCTCTGAATTTTTATCGTCCAATTATTTTCTAAATTGGCCAGTATGTGGTTCTATATTACAGTTACTATTGCAGAAACAGGGCAGCAGAGTCATGCTAAAAATTGTCTCTCTTCATCCACATCTATTCGAATGTGTACTAGTGAACTGGGTGAACCTTGGGATGGAGCACTGGCCACATCCCATTCAAGGAGTAGTAAGTTTCAATTAATTTAAGGACAGTTTTGACTCAAAATGCAAAAATCCCTGCGACGTATCCTGATCAAGCTCCAGCCATGTGGTGCAGCTAAGGCCCAAGTTAATTTTACCTAATACATTAGTCACAAATTTGCTTTTAACACAAAAGTCTCAAACTCAGCAACCAGGGAATAAATGCTCAATTGCAATAAACATCACATATGCACCTTAACATAATGGGATATACTGGTTATTTGATTGCACTGTAGTATTTGAGTTTGCAGACTCATTTCCCAAAAAACCTACTATCGAAAGTGAATTAGCATCCAATTCACCCAAAATCTTTAAAAAAGATGCAAAAAAATGTGTATCAATTTACTCTAGTGAAACATCCATACATTGCTCACCATTCTAACTCTGAGAATATGATCAGATTTAAGGACAGTGCCTCCTTTTGTTATAATTTCCACATACATTCTGCAGATCTCTAGCCTCCCACACAGATGCTCTTAAGGTTCCATCACATGTTCCTCTGGGGGAGGAATGCGTGACGAAACCCTTACAGCGTCTGCGTGGGAGGCTAGCAGATCTCGGGATGGTCAGAGAAACTTGGGTTTCTTAAGGACAGTACCAGTACTGATACAAAGGTATCTTTCGGCAGTTTATAGCTACTGCGAATAGGCAGATCCAAAAAGAAAATTGGGGGTAGCCATGCATTTTTCAGAGATAATTGAGCTTAAACTTGGAAAAAAAATGTCATACATTGTCAGAATTATGGTTGTTTGATTATCTCTGAAAAATACGTGGTTACCCACAATTTCATTTTGGATTCCAATAGCCCTTTGCAAAGATCTGCTTTTCCCACATGGTCATAAACTCTGCAAAAATACCTCTGTTTAGGAGGCACCGTCCTTAAAGAAATTTTCTCCTTCCTTCATGATCAATTGCCTTATTCCTACAAGCACTATAACTGACTTTTTTAGGAGAAATTAGATGTGATCACTATTAAGACTGGCCTCAGTGGAACAGCTCCGCAAGGACACACCGCGGTGTTTGTGAGACGTTGTCGTATAACACAATTTTTTTAGGCTGATTTTTGTACTTTCAAATTGAATTAGCATAGGGGATTCTAAATACCTGAGGCAAGTTTACATATTCTTGCTGAAGGCTTCGATCTGCAAATTAACCTCTGCTCAGCAAGTCAGCTTCGACCACATGCAAGTGTGATTTTGGCGGTTTAACAGGGCTTAAAATACGAGTCCACGAGACTTTCTCAGCTTTTTAAACCTCAAAAACAACAAAGGCAATTCACTGCACGTCATCCTTTAGCGTAGGATGGAGTAAATCTCTTTTAAAGCATGCATTTCAAAGGGAATTGCTTACCTTTATCAGCGCTTGCGAGACGCCACTCGACTCAATCGCCATGCTTTTGCGCTCAAATGTCAAACCAACCTCGCTTTCACGTGCCTTTGTTTATTCATTTTATTTCAACCAATGCGCATCGATGGCAAAAATAGTAACAAGGTGAAAAGAGTTGTGAAAAATAGCAAAGAACTGAAGATAGCAAATATCGTACGATCAATTGTTTACAAGAAGTCTAGAATTAGTTGGATTTCACACAGCGGCGTGTCCTCGTTGTTTTGCCCTTAGAAAATCAGTATTCTTTCCGATGATTGGAAATTCTTCGAATTGAATTAAATGCTTAATCAACACTACTACTAGAAAAGGTTATACAAATAATACGACTTAGAATTTTTACATGTAAGCTATTATTTTCTTAATTTCTTTATTTTTCGAGCGTTTAGGCGAAAGCTAATTTGCAAAAATATGCAAACAGTGATCTGCGCCCAGTGTTTACAAGTAAGAAAATTGCCGAGGAGATTAAAGTAGCAGAAGCCAAACCACCGTTAATAAATCAACAACGCGTTGTGTACAAGTTTAGATGCAGATAGTTTAGATTATGTGTGATGCAGATTATGTTGGATATACACGCCGACACCTTTTTCAGCGCATTGAGGAACACAAGCACTCTGCTATTGGAAAACACTTGCGCGACACTCACAATCAGATGAATAAAGACCTTCAGAAACAATTCACCATTCTTAAGAAATGCCGCGGAAAGCTGGAATGCTTAATTTACGAAATGCTCTTTATCAAAGACAACAAACCTAAACTGAACACTCAATCTGACTCAATCAAAGCAAAACTATTTACCTAATTAACACCCTCTACATTCCACATTGTGTTTTCAATCACATGCAACAAGACTTCAACACGCATTTTATTATATAAGGAACTCACAAGAATCTGACTTTTAGTTATACGAATTTGAAAATGGTGAGCGCGTCATCGAAACGGCATTCGAAACTACTATCGCTAATTTTTATTCTTAATTGTTTATCCAAAACCTCCGTTGTTGAGAGGTAAGCTGCATAGATCTAGATCCAGTAGGTACCATAAAAATTATGTCCTTTACGTAATGCATCGTCTTATTCGGTAGCTTGCATGTAGGCTTTCTTTCTGATACACGTCAGTGCGTACAAAGTAAAATTTACCCTCAAAATCATTTTGGGATATTTTACAGAAGCACCCTATCTTGGCTACTACGATACTTACACCTTTTCCACGCTGTTCTTTTTGTTCGTTTGTTTGCTTGTTTTTCAGAAATCGGTAGGACAGCCACACGTGCATTTTTTTTAAAGCTTTGTGCGTTGATTCCGTTGAAATGTTTTCTCCATTTTCTCCTGTCTTTTTTCAAACGTTTCAGCCAATGAAATAGTTAACTCTGACTGCACGTGCAGCTATTCTCCATCTTTTAATCTGCTGCCTTTCTAAAAGAGTAAGGGGCTACACATGCTAATTACCACCAGCTAGATAGATCCTTTGATTTCTCTGCCTTCTGGACTAGTTCCAAAGGTAACGCTAAGGAAAATGCCCTCTAACAAACAACCCAATACACATTATTTTTCCACGATTTTTCAAAATTCTACAAATTTGTCTAACCTGAGCTGAATTCTTGAGGATGGGAAAAAGCTCAGATAGGAAGGGGGAAGTTAGGGAATTTATCGTTGTTTTCACCATCTCCACAAAAACCAGAATCTGAACATTTCATGTTGTCGTTTTGCAGAGGAGATGGCAAAGAAATTTGCCAAAACGTATAACGCATATGCTCAGCGAGTTTTTGAGGCATTTTATTTAGCGGTGATTTTATTACCGTCCGCCTTCGTGGTTTCTTAAGTCCCAAAACAAAAGTGAAGTTATCGGGTAATTGATCCTTTGGCTAAATTGATTAAGTTAGATTATTTTAAGTCAACTGGCCCATCTGGTCAACACTGACGATGAAACCCCCTGGTTGGGATTCTGATCAACCGATACTTTACTCAAGCCAACACATCGTTTGCTGTACATTTACACTCTTTGGTGGAGAAAATAATGTTGAGTGATATGTCTTCTCCATTCAAGGCTGTCCCCATTAGGTGCTGTGTTATGTTTTTTTGCCGGTGTCATTAGACAACAAAAACCAACCTTTTATTCGGACAAAACTTAATAACTTTAGAAGGCTTCTTACAGAAAAAGGACAAAACATCGACCACTAGGATAAAGGTTCAATAGACTTACTCCAAATTGCTCGCATTTTCTTGGGGACGAAAAGAAAAAGTGTTTTCCCTATTGAGATGCGTGTTCGTGTGTAGCGCTCGATAATGTAAACCATGCAGGAACCAGCCAACATTTTGTTTCATATGCATCCTTCATAAACAGAACGAGCGATCTGTTCGAGTCTCGAAGTTCACTAACCATGCTTCTCCACAAATTTAAAACGAGACAAACCTTCCTCTGGTATGTGCACTTTATTCAAAAAAACCTTTGGATTTCTAGACTAGCTAAGCAAATTACTTCAAATAAATAAATTGAAAGGTTTTATGGTGCTATTGCTACGTATCCCTAGAAATGTTTCTGTTATCTTAAATATCATTATTGTCAAATTGGAAAGCTCTGAGAGAATATATACAGCCCTGATTGAATCAAAAATGGTATGGTAAAACACATTCGATCCTTGCTTTAGGAGTATGATCTACTGTGTTCTCAAATCTGCATGCAAGATCGCCTAAATGTAAGTAAAAAAATTTCATCTGATGGTTTTCATATTTTCCTTGTGTATCACCTGTTGCAACAATCAATTTTATTGTTACTTAGTAGAGATATAATGGCTGTGGTCACATCAAGGCTATTTACTTTAGTTAAGACAGAGATACCTTTAAATAGCTACTCTGGTAATGTGAGCGCTTCACTGTTTGTTTTAACTATAGTGATGACATTTTCACTTTTGTGATCCAAATCAATAAGGAATTAAGGACGGTGCCTCCTAATACAGATGTATTTCTGCAAAGGTTATGACCATGGGGGAAAAGCAGATCTTAGCAAGAGTTATTGGAATCCAAAAGAAAAATGTAGGTAACCACACATTTTTCAGAGGTAATTAAACAACCATAATTCTAAAAAAGCGTTAAAATACGAAGAATGTATGGAAATTTCTTTCCAAATTTAAGCTCAATTATCTCTGAAAAATGCATGGTTACCCCCAATTTTCTTTTTGGATTCTGATAGCTCTTGCTAAGATCTGCTTTTTCCACGTAGTCATAAGCCGCGCAAAAATATTGTTGTATAAGTGGGCTAATTCCTTAAGAAACCCAAATATCCTGAGATGCGCAGAACGTATGCGTAGTAGCAAAAGGAGGCACCATCCTTAAGACACAAAATTCTGTATTAAACAAACGACAGTAAAACGTTAGGAAAGGAAGCTTCCCGGGATAAACATGCGGTTAATTCTTGTTACTGAGGCTGAGTGTTAATTTTATGTGCCAAGTCCCTGCTGCAACCCCATGTTGAAGAAGCTCCCCAAGTTCTTCAACTTCTCTGACGGTATGGCAAAAAGTTATTCAGTAGAACTTAAGTTACAGCCAAAAAGCCATTTTTTTTATTACAAAAAGTTCCACCGAATAACTTTCGCTCAAACGCTTCTATTTGAATGGGAGAGTTGAAAACACTGACTCCCAGTCCGCGGACTACCCACTGACCCCGACTCCGTAGACTACCCTACGGACTACTCCGCGGACTACCCTATGGGCTACCCCTGTGGACTACCCTAAATAATCAACCAAATTTGCTTTTACGGGGGAAAGAGATACAACAAACCTACCTGCGCTACTTACGCCGTCATAAACAGCCGCCATCTTGCTATTCGCCCGTTTCCTCGACCCAGTCTTTTTTCAGTCTCGGCCCATTCTTCAACACACCGGTGGATGTTCGGCAAGTGTTAGGTGAATATTAATCGTTTTAATATTTTTCAAATGTTTGCCGTCGACATTAACATTTGCTAAAAAGCAGCTCTTTTAAACCTTAATTCCTTACTGTTAACACGAGTAAGTGTTAGCTGGCATGTATACCAGATAACAGTTCGAGGCTGTAAGCAACATCTTGCACTGTAAGTTTCATTCCACATTGAATGTCAAAAAATAAAACAATTATAAAAAAGTGCTTAAGATTGACCCGTGGGTCTTGCTCTTGCATATAGTTCTCACTGCATGATGGATGACATCAGCGATATCATCAGTCCCTCGTGAAATACGTGCCAGCCGATGACAGCTCATATTTCATAAAATCAGTCAATCGATGTCCACCTTAAAAATTTATAACCCAACAACCACGGCAGTAGTCTCCTACATAGCCGTTTTTAGTGGCGGGGAGAGCGTTGCGTGACGACACTAAAAACGGCTGCGGAGGAGACTACCACGGCAGGAGGCAGAGCCAATTTTGGAAGTCGCCACTTTTGAATACAACTCGCCTAGAAGTCTCCTAGGTGGAGGATCGAGAAGTACTGGGCGCGAAGTTAGGCTGCAATAAGAAGGACTGGGTTGAGGAAACGGGCAAAAGCAAGATGGTAGCTCAGTGTTTACGATCGCGTAGGTAGCTCAGGTAGGTAAAAGTAAATTTGGTTGATTATTGAGGGTAGTCCGTGGGGGTAGTCCGTAGGGTAGTCCGTGGAGTAGTCCATAGGGTAGTCCGTGGAGTCGGGGTCAGTGGGTAGTCCGCGGACCGGGGGTCAGTGTTTTCACCTCTCCCCTATTTGAATTGTCACACTTATTGTTACATGCATGCAAAAAATCAGGATGGGTCACCAAGCAAAATTTCCGGATAAAAACAAATGTTTCATGTACATTATATTTCTGGTTTAGTAGATTTTACACGGCATTTTTAACTTCCGGTATTTTGCGCATGCAACTTATAATAGAAATTTGCATTCACTCAGCTGATGCGTGCATTCTAACTATGTCATGCGTAGGCTATGCGCACGTGTGACTAAAAACCCTTTCGAGCCTCCTTAAGATCACATCATCGCTGACTTCTTCCAAACCTACTAATCATGACCAGTCTGCTTGTGATCTTTCTTGCCCCTTTTTAGTCTCTCTTTGAACTTCCAAACACAGAGAAGCATCGCAAGTAAAGCCAATACTTGTAAAGAAGTACTGTTAACTATTTGACTATTATCACTGCTGCTCAACAAATGTCATGGCTGAGATCACTGGCTGAGTGAGGCCTGGTGGCAAGGACTGGACAGCATCAAGAATATTGGCTGTGATGCCATTGATCCTGAAAGAAAAAATGCAAAATAACATTACTAAGACTACTCAACAGAGACAATATAACATGAGTAATGTCTGTTTCACACTCCTTATGTTCTCTGACCCCTTTCACTTCAATAAATAAATCCAGTTTTAGACGCCTTGTGCTATGCTAAATATTGCTCATAAATAAATGAATGCCATCAATTTTTGGCTCATCTTGCTCTAGCCACAATCTGCATTCTGCTCCAACTTTGGTGTGGTGACGGTTGACTGGGTTTGTCATATTTGCTGTCAACTAACCTACTCTCCAATATAGATTAACCTACTCTCCAATATAGATTTCAGTACTTCCCATATCCATTCTGCACCCTCCTATGAAATTTTCAGCCCACATCCACCCTAAGGATTCATATCTTCCCACATCTCATGTCTGTTTAAATGAGCCCAAACTGTCATCCTACCACCCACATGCTGGCAGGGTTCTATCTAGGGTATTTGAGGGGTAGAAGCTTCCACCCCCCCCCCCCCCCGAAAAAAAAATTTTTTTTCAATTTATTTAGCAAATATCAGAGCTAAATGTAACATTGTCAGAACGTGATCACAACTAAAAAAAATTAAATAAAATACCACTGTAACATTATCTCAAAATTATGTCTCAAAATGCACCAGATTGCATCTCAGTGCATATTCATTTCAAAACATTTCTGGGGAGGGGGGGGGCATGCCCCCAGACCCTCCTAGGAAGTTTGTGACCTTTGGCCACCAGGGACTTCTCCCCGAAACAATAAATCCTAGATAGAACCCTGGCCCTGGACACTTTGTTCAAAGAAGTTGCATCCATACTTTGTCCCAGCCGGTGGAGCTCAAATTGCTGTTTTCTTCCAATGATATTTCACTTCTATTCAGTTATAATTATTACAATAGC
Source organism: Siderastrea siderea (assembly GCA_964030785.1). Lineage (NCBI taxonomy): Eukaryota > Metazoa > Cnidaria > Anthozoa > Scleractinia > Rhizangiidae > Siderastrea > Siderastrea siderea. The sequence continues at coordinate 46,685,347 of OZ034975.1, read as the reverse complement.
TTGGGAGGAAGGGAAATGCATTTTGAAAGCATTCTCGACAAGTGTGTTTGTGGAACAAACTGAAACAACCAACTGCCCTAATGCTATTTGAAGTATTATAAGGACTCTTTTGGGTGTTGTAGCAGCCTGTGCTATTTAGTTTAATTTACACTGTCTAGTAATTCAATGGTTCAACGTTCCAGTATCTCAAGCAACAACTATTTCTAGTAGCACCAAGCATTAACAAAGAATCTACTGGTAGTGTAAAAGAAAAAACGAGTTTTGAGCTAAGAAACTATTCTTTTATGTAAGTTCTTAATGCAAGGACATACATTTGTGTAGTGTTTCTACTTACAGAGAGTTTGTACCGATAAGTTAATTACACATTCATGTCAACTACAAACTTTAGAACGGCTATTAATAATTTTCCCTCACTACTAAGATGACCGAGGAACATTCTTCTTTTTCCTCACGGTAAGGGGGGAAGAGTTGGGGAGTGGAGGGGGGTGTAGGGCTGAACTCTGTAGAGCAGAGTAATGGAAAATTTTATACCTGCTTTGGTCAAAACTTACACAGTGCACAATATATAGCAACACTATTTTAAGAGAAATACTGTCTTTATATCTGTGACTTCTTACAATAACTAAACTGGTTTAAATCCACATGACAACTCTAAAAATACATGTTGAGTGCTGCATGAACAATGTGAGATCATACAGTTTCTACACCAACTACAGTGTATGTGTTAACAGGTTGTTTCCTGTACTATAAATCAGTGCTTAGCCCTAAAAACTATGATGTCATTGAGCATTTAATCCCACATAAGCTTACTAGATTTGTTGTTTGGCGATCAACAAAAAAAAAAACCCTGCTGAAAAGAGGTTGATGTCAACAGTAAATATAAAGATAGGGGTTTAATAAAAAGAAGGGGAGGGGTACTTGTTTAAATCGTAAATTTTAGAGAAAGCTCAATTATTTTTCTCCAACTATAATTACACCACTAACTTAAACAAAACAATAGAAAGGTTTGTGCAAATTACTGTTTTATAGCCACAATGTCATCTATACCTTAACTCAATGACAATACTGATAAGAGCGGGGTGGGCTTATTGTAAAATCTGACTTCTGGGGGGGGGGGGCATGATGGAGGGGTATTAATAATCATAACAATGTTAAAGTCATTATCCAATCCTTCTTGAAAACTTTCTTCTGATGAATTATATGACTTATTATGACGTAAAGTTTCACAATCTGTGTGAATTCCACATGTGAATCCCACAAGCCAAATGTAAGAAGTTCTTTTCAGCTTAAAAGGAATCAATCTGAGGGGGAGGGGGCTTAACAGAAAGGAGGATTACAGCTGTAATAGAGCTTTTATGTTATTATGCTGTCCTTCTTAAATACTTTACAAATGAATTATGGCTGATTATGAGAAAGTATTACGAGGTACTCACAGATTGCAGGAAGAGGTAACCATTTCTCTTTCTTTTCTTGCTAGTATCACATGTCCTCACATTGCATTAAACCACAAACTTTCCCAGTCAACAATAATTATTTTTAAATTAGTAGAAGTTGATGAAAAAGTTAAAAGGTTAAGTCATTTGCATCATTTCACGAGTACCATTCACACACCTAATTAAGAAAGACAATTCAGAGGAAAGTTTGTTATCTAGCTATCTTATGCTAAGATCCTATTGTCCAATTACTTCCCAAACTGGACAGCACATGCCCCTGTACACAACATAATCAAGGCATAATAGGGCTAATTATATTGTCCAATATCGAAAATCATTGGATCAAAAAACTTCTCTGATTGCCAAGTTTGACTTAACCATAACTTGATAGTCCTCTGAATTTTTATTGTCCAATTATTTTCTAAATTGGCCAGCATGTGGTTCTATATTACAGTTACTATTGAAGAAACAGGGCAGCAGAGTCCATGCTCCAAATTGTCTCTCTTCATCCACATCTATTTGAATGTGTACTAGTGAACTAGGTTAACCTTGGGATGGAGCACTGACCACATCCCATTCAAGGAGTAGTAATTTTCAATTAATTTAAGGATGTTCGCGCTAATTGTTTGATCTGCGCATCCTTACTGCGCACGCAATCCACTTCGCGATGTCATGCCACATCATGCATTGAGCGCGTGCGCACATAATCAACGCATAATAGGGCTATATATTGTCCAATATTGAAAATCATTGGATCAAAAAACTTCTCTGATTGCCAAGTTTGACTTAACCATAACTTGATAGTCCTCTGAATTTTTATCGTCCAATTATTTTCTAAATTGGCCAGTATGTGGCTCTATATTACAGTTACTATTGGAGAAACAGGGCAGCAGAGTCATGCTAAAAATTGTCTCTCTTCATCCACATCTATTCGAATGTGTACTAGTGAACTGGGTGAACCTTGGGATGGAGCACTGGCCACATCCCATTCAAAGAGTAGTAAGTTTCAATTAATTTAAGGACAGTTTTGACTCAAAATGCAAAAATCCCTCCGACGTATCCTGATCAAGCTCCAGCCATGTGGTGCAGCTAAGGCCCAAGTTAATTTTACCTAATACATTAGTCACAAATTTGCTTTTAACACAAAAGTCTCAAACTCAGCAACCAGGGAATAAATGCTCAAATGCAATAAACATCACATATGCACCTTAACATAATGGGATATACTGGTTATATGATTGCACTGTAGTATTTGAGTTTGCAGACTCATTTCCCAAAAAACCTACTCTGGAAAGTGAATTAGCATGCAATTCACCCAAAATCTTTAAAAAAGATGCAAAAAAATGTGTATCAATTTACTCTAGTGAAACATCCATACATTGCTCACCATCCTAACTCTGGGAATATGATCAGATTTAAGGACAGTGCCTCCTTTTGTTATAATTTCCACATACATTCTGCAGATCTCTAGCCTCCCACACAGATGCTCTTTTAAAAGGTTCCATCACATGTTCCTCTGGGGGAGGAATGCGTGACGAAACCCTTAGAGCGTCTGCGTGGGAGGCTAGCAGATCTCGGGATGGTCAGAGAAACTTGGGTTTCTTATGGACAGTACCAGTACTGATACAAAGGTATCTTTCGGCAGTTTATAGCTACTGCGAATAGGCAGATCCTAAAAGAAAATTGGGAGTAGCCATGCATTTTTCAGAGATAATTGAGCTTAAATTTGGAAAAAAAATGTCATACATTGTCAGAATTATGGTTGTTTGATTATCTCTGAAAAATACGTAGTTACCCACAATTTCTTTTTGGATTCCAATAGCCCTTTGCAAAGATCTGCTTTTCCCACATGGTTATAAACTCTGCAAAAATACCTCTGTTTAGGAGGCACCGTCCTTAAAGAAATTTTCTCCTTCCTTCATGATCAATTGACTTATTCCTACAAGCACTATAACTGACTTTTTTAGGAGAAATTAGATGTGATCACTATTAAGCCTGGCCTCAGTGGAACAGCTCCGCAAGGACACACCGCGGTGTTTGTGAGACGTTGTCGTATAACACAATTTTTTTAGGCTGATTTTTGTACTTTCAAATTGAATTAGCATAGGGGATTCTGAATACCTGAGGCAAGTTTACATATTCTTGCTGAAGGCTTCGATCTGCAAATTAACCTCTGCTCAGCAAGTCAGCTTCGACCACATGCAAGTGTGATTTTGGCGGTTTAACAGGGCTTAAAATACGAGTCCACGAGACTTTCTCAGCTTTTTAAACCTCAAAAACAACAAAGGCAATTCACTGCACGTCATCCTTTAGCGTAGGATGGAGTAAATCTCTTTTAAAGCATGCATTTCAAAGGGAATTGCTTACCTTTATCAGCGCTTGCGAGACGCCACTCGACTCAATCGCCATGCTTTTGCGCTCAAATGTCAAACCAACCTCGCTTTCACGTGCCTCTGTTTATTCATTTTATTTCAACCAATGCGCATCGACGGCAAAAATAGTAACAAGGTGAAAAGAGTGGTGAAAAATAGCAAAGAACTGAAGATAGCAAATATCGTACGATCAATTGTTTACAAGAAGTCTAGAATTAGTTGGATTTCACACAGCGGCGTGTCCTCGTTGTTTTGCCCTTAGAAAATCAGTATTCTTTCCGATGATTGGAAATTCTTCGAATTGAATTAAATGCTTAATCAACACTACTACTAGAAAAGGTTATACAAATAATACGACTTAGAATTTTTACATGTAAGCTATTATTTTCTTAATTTCTTTATTTTTCGAGCGTTTAGGCGAAAGCTAATTTGCAAAAATATGCAAACAGCGATCTGCGCCCAGTGTTTACAAGTAAGAAAATTGCCGAGGAGATTAAAGTGGCAGAAGCCAAACCACCGTTAATAAATCAACAACGCGTTGTGTGCAAGTTTAGATGCAGATAGTTTAGATTATGTGTGATGCAGATTATGTTGGATATACACGCCGACACCTTTTTCAGCGCATTGAGGAACACAAGCACTCTGCTATTGGAAAACACTTGCGCGACGCTCACAATCAGATGAATAAAGACCTTCAGAAACAATTCACCATTCTTAAGAAATGCCGCGGAAAGCTGGAATGCTTAATTTACGAAATGCTCTTTATCAAAGACAACAAACCTAAACTGAACACTCAATCTGACTCAATCAAAGCAAAACTATTTACCTAATTAACACCCTCTACATTCCACATTGTATTTTTAATCACATGCAACAAGACTTCAACACGCATTTTATTATATAAGGAACTCACAAGAATCCGACTTTTAGTTATACGAATTTGAAAATGGTGAGCGAGTCATCGAAACGTCATTCGAAACTACTATCGCTAATTTTTATTCTTAATTGTTTATCCAAAACCTCCGTTGTTGAGAGGTAAGCTGCATAGATCTAGATCCAGTAGGTACCATAAAAATTACGTCCTTTACGTAATGCATCGTCTTATTCGGTAGCTTGCATGTAGGCTTTCTTTCTGATACACGTCAGTGCGTACAAAGTAAAATTTACCCTCAAAATCATTTTGGGATATTTTACAAAAGCACCCTATCTTGGCTACTACGATACTTACACCTTTTCCACGCTGTTCTTTTTGTTCGTTTGTTTGCTTGTTTTTCAGAAATCGGTAGGATAACCACACGTGCATTTTTATTAAAGCTTTGTGCGTTGATTCCGTTTGAAACGTTTTCTCCATTTTCTCCTGGCTTTTTCCAAACGTTTCAGCCAATGAAATAGTTAACTCTGACTGCACGTGCAGCTATTCTCCATCTTTTAATCTGCTGCCTTTCTAAAAGAGTAAGGGGCTACACATGCTAATTACCACCAGCTAGATAGATCCTTTGATTTCTCTGCCTTCTGGACTAGTTCCAAAGGTAACGCTAAGGAAAATGCCCTCTAACAAACAACCCAATACACATTATTTTTCCACGATTTTTCAAAATTCTACAAATTTGTCTAACCTGAGCTGAATTCTTGAGGATGGAATGAAGCTCAGATAGGAAGGGGGAAGTTAGGGAATTTATCGTTGTTTTCACCATCTCCACAAAAACCAGAATTTGAACATTTCACGTTGTCGTTTTCCAGAGGAGATGGCAAAGAAATTTGCCAAAACGTATAACGCATATGCTCAGCGACTTTTTGAAGCATTTTATTTAGCGGTGATTTTATTACCGGCCGCCTTGTGGTTTCTTAAGTCCCAAAACAAAAGTGAAGTTATCGGGTAATTGATCCTTTGGCTAAATTGATTAAGATAGATTATTACAAGTCAACTGGCCCATCTGGTCAACACTGACGATGAAACCCCCTGGTTGGGATTCTGATCAACCGATACTTTACTCAAGCCAACACATCGTTTGCTGTACATTTACACTCCTTGGTGGAGAAAACAATGTTGAGTGATGTGTCTTTTCCGTTCAAGGCTGTCCCCCTTTGGTGCTGTGTTATGTTTTTTGCCGATGTCATTAGACAGCGAAAACCAGCCTTTTATTCGGACAAAACTTAATGACTTTAGAAGGCTTCTTACAAAAAAAGGACAAAACATCGACCACTAGGATCAAGGTTCAATAGACTTACTCCAAATTGCTCGCATTTTCTTGGGGACGAAAAGAAAAAGTGTTTTCCCTGTTGAGATGTATGTTCGTGTGTAGCGCTCGATAATGTAAACCACGCAGAACCAGCCAACAGTTTGTTTCATATGCATCCTTCATAAACAGAACAAGCGATCTGTTCGAGTCTCGAAGTTCACTAACCATGCTTCTCCACAAATTTAAAACAAGAGACAAACCTTCCTCTGGTATGTACACTTTATTCAAAAAAACCTTTGGATTTCTAGACTAGCTAAGCAAATTACTTTAAATAAATAAATTGAAAGGTTTTATCATGCTATTGCTGCATATCCCTAGAAATGTTTCTGTTATCTTAAATATAATTATCGTCAATTTGGAAAGCTCTCTAAGAGAATATAGACAGCCCTGATTGAATCAAAAATGGTATGGTAAAACACATTCGATCCTTGCTTTAGGAGTATGATCTACTGCGTTCTCAAAACTGCATACAAGATCGCCCAAATGTAAGTAACAAAATTTCATCTGATGGTTTTTATATTTTCCTTGTGTATCACCTGTTGCAACAATCAATTTTATTGTTGCTTAGTAGAGATATAATGGCTGTGGTCACATCAAGGCTATTTACTTTAGTTAAGACAGAGTACTCTGGTAATGTGAGCACTTCACTGTTTGTTTTAACTATAGTGATGACATTTTCACTTTTGTGATCCAAATCAATAAGGAATTAAGGACGGTGCCTCCTAATACAGATGTATTTCTGCAAAGGTTATGACCATGGGGGAAAGCAGATCTTAGCTAGAGTTATTGGAATCCAAAAGAAAAATGTGGGTAACCACACATTTTTCAGAGATAATTAAGCTACCATAATTCGAAAAAAGCATTAAAATACAAAGAATGTATGGAAATTTCTTTCCAAATTTAACCTCAATTATCTCTGAAAAATGCGTGGTTACCCCCAATTTTCTTTTTGGATTCTGATAGCTCTTGCTAAGATCTGCTTTTTCCACGTAGTCATAAGCTGCGCAAAAATATTGCTGTATAAGTGGGCTAATTTCTTAAGAAACCCAAATATCCTGAGATGCTCAGAACGTATGCGTAGTAGCAAAAGGAGGCACCATCCTTAAGACACAAAATTCTGTATTAAACAAACGACAGTAAAACGTTAGGAAAGGAAGCTTCCCGGGATAAACATGCGGTTAATTCTTGTAACTGAGGCTGGGTGTTAATTTTTATGTGCCAAGTCCCTGCTGCAACCCATGTTGAAGAAGCTCCCCAAGTTCTTCAACTTCTGTGATGGTATGGCAAAAAGTTATTCAGTAGAACTTACGTTACAGCCAAAAACGCAGTTTTTTGATTACAAAAAATTCCACTGAATAACTTTCACCCAAACGCTTCTATTTGAATTGTCACACTTATTGTTACATGCATGCAAAAAATCAGGATGGGTCACCAAGCAAAATTTCAGGATAAAAACAAATGTTTGATGTACATTATATTTCTGGTTTGCAAGATTTTACGCCGCATTTTTAACTTCTGGTATTTTGTGCATGCAACTTATAATAGAAATTTGCATTCACTCAGCTGATGCCTGCATCCTTACTATGTCATGTGTAGGCTATGCGCGCATGTGACTAAAAACCCTTTCGAGCCTCCTTAAGATCACATCATGGTTGATTTTTCCAAACTTACTAATCATGACCAGTCTGCTTGTGATCTTTCTTGTCCCTTTTTAGTCTCTCTTTGAACTTCCAAACACAGAGAAGCATCGCAAGTAAAGGCAATACTTGTAAAGAAGTACTGTTAACTATTTGACTATTATCGCTGCTGCTCAACAAATGTCATGGCTGAGATCACTGGCTGAGTGAGGCCTTGTGGCAAGGACTGGACAGCATCAAGAATACTGGCTGTGATGCCATTGATCCTGAAAGAAAAAATGCAAAATAACATTACTAAGACTACTCAACAGAGACAATATAACATGAGTAATGTCTGTTTCACACTCCTTATGTTCTCTGACCCCTTTCACTTCAATAAATAAATCCAGTTTTAGACGCCTTGTGCTATGCTAAATATTGCTCATAAATAAATGAATGCCATCAATTTTTAGCTCATCTTGCTCTAGCCACAATCTGCATTCTGCTCCAACTTTGGTATGGTGACGGTTGACTGGGTTTGTCATATTTGCTGTCAACTAACCTACTCTCCAATATAGATTAACCTACTCTCCAATATAGATTTCAATACTTCCCATATCCATTCTGCACCCTCCTATGAAATTTTCAACCCACACCCACCCTAAGGATTCATATCTTCCCACATCTCATGTCTGTTTAAATGAGCCCAAACTGTCATCCTACCACCCACATGCTGGCAGGGTTCTATCTAGGGTATTTGAGGGGTAGAAGCTTCCACCCCCCCCGAAAAAAAATTTTTTTTTCAATTTATTTAGCAAATATTATAGCTAAATGCAACATTGTCAGAACACGATCACAACTAAAAAATAAAATAAAATACCACTGTAACATTATCTCAAAATTGCATCTCAAAATGCACCAGATTGCATCTGAGCGCATATTCATTTCAAAACACTTCTGCGGGGGGGGGGGGGGGGGGCATGCCCCTGGACCCTCCTAGGAAGTTCGTGGCCAAAGGCCACGAGGGACTTCTCCCCGAAACAATAAATCCTAGATAGAACCCTGGTCCTGGACACTTTGTTCAAAGAAGTTGCATCCATACTTTGTCCCAGCTGGTGGAGCTCAAATTGCTGTTTTCTTCCAATGATATTTCACTTCTATTCAGTTATAATTATTACAATAGCTTGGGAGGAAGGGAAATGCATTCTGAAAGCATTCTCGACAAGTGTGTTTGTGGAACAAACTGAAACAACCAACTGCCCTAATGCTATTTGAAGTATTATAAGGACTCTTTTGGGTGTTGTAGCAGCCTATGCTATTTAGTTTAATTTACACACTGTCTAGTAATTCAATGGTTCAACGTTCCAGTATCTCAAGCAACAACTATTTCTAGTAGCACCAAGCATTAACAAAGAATATACTGGTAGTGTGAAAGAAAAAACCAGTTTTTAGCTGAGAAACTATTCTTTTATGTAAGTTCTTAATGCAAGTACATACATTTGTGTAATGTTTCTACTTACAGAGAGTTTGTACCTTTAAGTTAATTACACATTTATGTCAATTACAAACTTTAGAAAGGCTATTAATAATTTTCCCTCACTACTAAGATGACCCAGGAACATTCTCCTTTTTCCTTACAGTAAGGGGGGAGGAGTTGGGGAGTGGAGGGGGGTGTAGGGCTGAACTCTGTAGAGCAGGGTAATGGAAAATTTTATACCTGCTTTGGTCAAAACTTACTCAGTGCACAGTATAAAGCAACACCATTATAACAAAAATACTGTTTTTATATCTGTGACTTCTTGCAATAACTAAACTAGTTTAAATCCACATGACAAGACTAAAAATACATGTTGAGTGCTGCATGAACAATGTGAGATCATACAGTTTCTACACCAACTACAGTGTATGTGACAACAGGTCCTTTCCTGTACTATAAATCAGTGCTTAGCCCTAAAAACTATGATGTCATTGAGCATTTAACCCCACATAAGCTTACTAGATTTGTTGTTTGGCAATCAACAAAAAAAAAAACCCTGCTAAAAAGAGGTTGATGTCAACAGTAAATATAAAGATAGGGGTTTAATAAAGAGAAGGGGAGGGGTACTTGTTTAAATCGTAAAATTTTAGAGAAAGCTCAATTTTTTTCTCCAACTATAATTACACCACTAACTAAAACAGAACAAGAAAGGTTTGTGCAAATGACTGTTATATAGCCACAATGTCATCTATACCTTCACTCAATGACAATACTGATAAGAGCGGGGTGGGTTTATTGTAAAATCTGACTTCTGGGGGGAGGGGGGGCATGATGGAGGGGTATTAATAATCATAACAATGTTAAGGTATCAGAAAGTGGAAAAATTGCCATTTTTCATAATTTGACTTTTTTAAATACATAGATTTCCATACGATCTTTCATTAAAAAAAAAACTGCATGAAAAATGTTATATCTGCTGATAGTAATTGCGCGTAAAAGATTTTTTGCATGTTAATTGCTTAATTGAGTGTTGACAGGTTCTGTCATATGGAAAATTAGCGGGGCAAGAAGTCACGTGACATCAAAGCAAACATGCGAAGTTGACATGCGATCAATGCGCTTTGGTGATGCCTGGCAAAAGAAAGAGATCTTGCCCGTTTTCTTCGTCAAAACGGAGGCGAAAGAAAGCTAAGAAAAGTTTCAACCAAGAATGTGAAGCCATTTTAGCTGCAAGCGACAGAGGGTCGTATTACAACCAGCAGGAATGGCTCAAAGAAGTTGGAAGAACATGTAAACAATACTGGAAGTGAGCGCGCAGGCGGTCGACCAGATGAGCGCGAGCCACGCAAAAATACAGCTAAATGAATCCGTGGAGGTTTTCCGCATTTTATTTTGTCTTCCATACTGATTTCCAGTGAAGAAGCAAAATGACTGCCATCGTAACTAAAAGAAAGTAAATCATTATTAGGGACTGAATAAAAATTAAAAGTAGCCGCCAGCACATAGCACGGTTTGAAGTCGGCAGTCAAACTCTCGATGATGACGCCCGCTCGCTCATCTGCCGCGTTTGTTTTTGTTCGCTTGGACGTTATCGGCGACTTTCTGTGGGCCTTGGGCATCGTTAATTGACCTGGTCAGAATTTCGAAGATTAGTCACGATTGTACGTTAACTCCTACGTCGAAATTTGAACGCCGTTATGGTAATCAAACGATAATTTTGCGTTTACTAACCTGAGAGTTGTGGCTTCACACGTGCAGAAAGCGGTGTATTCAGGAGAATTATTTGCCGCCTTCACGGCAGTTTGTGCCCGTTCCATGTTAACTGTCATAGTCCCATTGTTAGAGAAAATTGATGCCTCTGCGGTGTCTCGTGAGGTGTTATAATCCCGAGTATAATCTCATTACTCTTGGACGCAGCCGAAATTATATTTTCCTTGTTTTTCGAAAGTAAAAATAGGCGAGTTGAACGTGCATTTTGAATTCCAAGTCAGCAGCCCCTGGACCAAATTGGTTGAAATTTGGAGAGACTGTTGTCAGATAATTTTCCCACAATACCGTGTCGGCGAATTCTTTTTATTCCTCTCATTAAAAAGTTATGACTTTTTTCCGCAGGCAGTTCTATTTTTTTCTCTTTTCTAACTTTATCTTGTAGTAAAAAAATAACAAACGCACGTGTCAAAAATCTGAGACACAGTTTTGGAGGTCAATGTGTGAAGAAACGAATGCCATATTAATCGTTTTCTCCTGGCTAATTTTAGCGGGCGTATAACTTGATTTATGCAGACATGCAGTTTCGTAGACATATTCACATTTTTGAAACACGGTGAATTTTAACCGTTTAAAATGGAATTTTTTATAATCTGTAATTATTAAGCTTTCAAAAAATGTATGGTTTATAGGGGTTTTTGTTAAAATAACGAGCGCTAAAGCGGACCGCGCGCGGACAGTAAAATGGGTTATACTGATACCTTAAAGTCATTATCCAATCCTTCTTGAAAACTTTCTTCTGATGAATTATATGACTTATTATGAGGTAAAGTTTCACAATCTGTGTGAACTCCACATGTGAAATGTGACTTCTACAAGCCAAATGTATTAAGAAGTTCTTTTCAGCTTAAAAGGAATCAACCTGAGGGGGAGGGGCACTCAATAGAAAGGAGGATTACAGCTGTAAGAGAGCTTTTATGTTATTATGCTGTCCTTCTTAAATACTTTACAAATGAATTGTAGCTGATTATGAGAAAGTATTATGAGGTACTCACAGATTGCAGGAAGAGGTAACCATTTCTCTTTCTTCTCTTGCTAGTATTACATGTGATAACATTGCATAACCACAAACTTTCCCTGTCAACAATAATTATTTTTAAATTAGTAGAAGTTGATGAAAAGTAAAAAGGTTAAGTCATTTGCATCATTTCACCAGAACCAATAACACACCTAAGTAAAGGAAGACAATTTAGAGCAAAGTTTCTTATCTAGCTATCTTATCTAACTTTAAAGCTATCCTAAGATCCCATTGTCCAATTACTTCCCAAACTGGACAGCACATGCCCCTGTACACAACGTAATGAATGCATAATAGGGCTTTATATTGTCCAATATTGAAAATCATTGGATCAAAAACCTTCCCTGATTGCCAAGTTTGACTTAACCATAACTTTATAGTCCTCTGAATTTTTATCGTCCAATTATTTTCTAAATTGGCCAGTATATAAGTCAACTTATATGCTTCGTTCAAATACAAAGCACTTTCTGCTCGATCAGCCACGTAAACTGAAGAAGACAACAGGAGACAGGGCGTTCCTTGCCGCTGCACCAACTTTGTGGAACGCCCTCCCAGATGATTTGAGAACTTTGGACAATTTAAAAAGTTTTAAGTCACAGTTAAAAACTCATTTTTTTAAATTAGCATATAATTTGTGTTCGTAGTGTTTTTTAACATAGATTTTTATATAAGATAGACAGGGGCGAAATGTGTATTGGGGGCTTTTAATCTTTTTTTTTTTTAAGTTAAGTTTTTACGCGATTTCAATGACATCGGTTTTTTTATAGGTATATATAAATATGAATAATTTTTATAAGTACATTATTGTTGTAATACTATGATAACTATTTATGTAAAGCGCATTAGATCATATATGCATGGATTTTTGCGCTATAGAAATAATAATAATAATAATAATAATATATTACAGTTACTATTGAAGAAACAGGGCAGCAGAGTCCATGCTCCAAATTGTCTCTCCTCATCCACATCTATTCGAATGTGTACTAGTGAATTAGGTTAACCTTGTGATGAAGCACTGGCCACATCCCATTCAAGGAGTAGTAAGTTTCAATTAATTTAAGGACAGTTTTGACTCAAAATGCAAAAATCCCCGTGACGTATCCTGATCAAGCTCCAGCCATGTGGTGCAGCTAAGGTCCAAGTTAATTTTACCTAATACATTAGTCACAAATTTGCTTTTAACAGAAAAGTCTCAAACTCAGTAACCAGGGGATAAATGCTCAAATGCAATAAACATCACATATGCACCTTAACATAATGGGATATACTGGCTATATGATTGCACTGTAGTATTTGAGTTTGCAGACTCATTTCCCAAAAAACCTACTATGGAGAGTGAATTAGCATGCAATTCACCCAAATCTTTAAAAAAGATGCAAAAAGATATGTATCAATTTACTCTGAAACATCCATACATTGCTCACCATTCTAACTCGGAGAATATGATCAGATTTAAGGACAGTGCCTCCTTTTGTTATTCCACATACATTCTGCAGATCTCAAGCCTCCCACAGAGATGCTCTTAAGGTTCCATCACACCGTCCTCTGGGGGAGGAATGCAGGACGAAACCCTTAGAGCGTCTACGTGGGAGGCTAGCAGATCTCGGGATGGTCAGAGAAACTTGGGTTTCTTAAGGACAGTACCAGAACTGATACAAAGGTATCTGTCGGCAGTTTATAACTACTGCGAATAGGCAGATCCAAAAACAAAATTGGGGGTAGCCATGCATTTTTCAGAGATAATTGAGCTTAAATTTGGAAACAAAATGTCATACATTGTCAGAATTATGGTTGTTTGATTATCTCTGAAAAATACGTGGTTACCCACAATTTCTTTTTGGATTCCAATAGCCCTTTGCAAAGATCTGCTTTTCCCACATGGTCATAAACTCTGCAAAAATACCTCTGTTTAGGAGGCACCGTCCTTAAAGAAATTTTCTCCTTCCTTCATGATCAATTGACTTATTCCTACAAACACTATAACTGACTTTTTTAGGAGAAATTAGATACGATCACTACTGGCCTCAGTGGAACAGCTCCGTAAGGATACACCGCAGTGTTTGTGAGACGTTGTCGTATAACACAATTTTTTTAGACTGATTTTTGTATTTCAAACTGAATCAGCATAGGGAATGCTGAATACCTGAGGCAAGTTTACATATTCTTGCTGAAGGCTTCGATCTGCAAATTAACCTCTGCTCGGCAAGTCAGCTTCGACCACATGCAAGTGTGATTTTGGCGGTTTAACAGGGCTTAAAATACGAGTCCACGAGACGTTCTCAGCTTTTTAAACCTCAAAAACAACAAAGGCAATTCACTGCACGTCATCCTTTAGCGTAGGATGGAGTAAATCACTTTTAAAGCATGCATTTCAAAGGGAATTGCTTACCTTTATCAGCGCTTGCGAGACGCCACTCGACTCAATCGCCATGCTTTTGCGCTCAAATGTCAAACCAACCTCGCTTTCACGTGCATTGTTTATTCATTTTATTTCAACCAATGCGCATCGATGGCAAAAATAGTAACAAGGTGAAAAGAGTGGTGAAAAATAGCAAAGAATTGAAGATAGCAAATATCATACGATCAATTGTTTACAAGAAGTCCAGAATTAGTTGGATTTCACACAGCGGCGTGTCCTCGTTGTTTTGCCCTTAGAAAATCAGTATTCTTTCCGATGATTGGAAATTCTTCGAATTGAATTAAGACGATTTCCGCTCAACGTTCGAGCAGTAAGTGCAAAAATTAAGTTACCAAAAAAATACTTGCAGCACTGTCACATTTTGAGAACAGATAAGAAGAACTTATCGTTACTTTTGCTCCCAAGCTGACCCTGCGAGAGAAAATTGGATTTGAAGTTATCCATATTTCAATTAAAAAGACGCTTCATGTCAGTTCAAAACAAAATGGCGTCCGTTTTTAGCATGCTTTTACGAGATTTGAAATTAATTTTCTTGAGAGTGCTTGAGAATTTCATCGCGGGGTCACTTGGGCAAGTGAACTAGAGTGAGATGTTTCAAATAGCATTTAAAATGTTACCGTGCTATGAGTAGTTTTTTAGTAAATATTTTTTGCACTTATTGCTCGAAGTTGAGCGGAATCCGTGTTAAATGCTTAATCAACACTACTACTAGAAAAGGTTATACAAATAATACGACTTAGAATTTTTACGTGTAAGCTATTATTTTCTTATTTTCTTTATTTTTCGAGCGTTTAGGCGAAAACTAATATGCAAAAATATGCAAACAGCGATCTGCGCCCAGTGTTTACAAGTAAGAAAATTGCCGAGATCAAAGTAGCAGAAGCCAAACCACCGTTAATAAATCAACAATGCATTGTGTACGAGTTTAGATGTGATCTGTGTGATGCAGATTATGCTGGATATACACGCCGACACCTTTTTCAGCGCATTGAGGAACACAAGCACTCTGCTATTGGAAAATACTCGCACGACGCTCACAATCAGATGAATAAAGACCTTCAGAAACAATTCACCATTCTTAAGAAATGCCGCGGAAAGCTGAAATGCTTAATTTACGAAATGCTCTTTATCAAAGACAACAAACCTAAACTGAACACTCAATCTGACTCAATCAAAGCAAAACTATTTACTTAATTAACACCCTCTACATTCCACATTGTATTTTTAATCACATGCAACAAGACTTCAACACGCATTTTATTATATAAGGAACTCACAAGAATCTGACTTTTAGTTATACGAATTTGAAAATGACGAGTGAGTCATCGAAACGTCATTCGAAACTACTATCGCTAATTTATATTCTTAATTGTTCACCCAAAACCTCTGTTATTGAGAGGTAAGCTGCATAGATCTAGATCTAGGTACCATAAAAATTATGTCCTTTACGTAATGCATCGTCTTACTCGGTAGCTTGCATGTAGGCTTTCTTTCTGATACACGTCAGTGCTTAGAAAGTAAAATTTACTCTCAAAATCATTTTGGGATATTTTACAGCAGCACCCTATCTTGGCTACTACGATACTTACACCTTTTCCACGCTGTTCTTTTTGTTCGTTTGTTTGCTTGTTTTTCAGAAATCGGTAGGACAGCCACACGTGCATTTTTTTAAAGCTTTGTGCGTTGTTTCCGTTGAAACGTTTTCTCCATTTTCTCCTGGCTTTTTCCAAACGTTTCAGCCAATGAAATAGTTAACTCTGACTGCACGTGCAGCTTTTCTCCATCTTTTAATATGCTGCCTTTCTAGAAGAGTAAGGGGCTACACATGCTAATTACCACCAGCCAGGTCCTTTGATTTCTCTGCCTTCTGGACTAATTCCAACGGTAACGCTAAGGAAAATGCCTCTAACAAACAACCCAATACACATTATTTTTCCACGATTTTTCAAAATTCTACAAATTTGTCTAACCTGAGCTGAATTCTTGAGGATGGAATAAAGCTCAGATAGGAAGGGGGAAGTTAGGGAATTTATCGTTGTTTCCACCATCTCCACAAAAACCAGAATTTGAACATTTCTCGTTGTCGTTTTGCAGAGGAGATGGCAAAGAAATTTGCCAAAACGTATAACACATATGCTCAGCGAGTTTTTGAGGCATTTTGTTTAGCGGTGATTTTATTACCGTCCGCCTTCGTGGTTTCTTAAGTCCCAAAACAAAAGTGAAGTTATCGGGTAATTGATCCTTTGGCTAAATTGATTAAGTTAGATTATTACAAGTCAACTGGCCCATCTGGTCAACACTGACCATGAAACCCCCTGCTAAGGATTCTGGTCAACCGATACTTTACTCAAGCCAACACATCGTTTGCTGTACATTTACACTCCTTGGTGGAGAAAACAATGTTCAGTGATATGTCTTCTCCATTCAAGGCTGTCCCCATTAGGTGCTGTGTTATGTTTTTTTGCCGGTGTCATTAGACAACGAAAACCAACCTTTTATTCGGACAAAACTTAATAACTTTAGAAGGCTTCTTACAAAAAAAGGACAAAACATCGACCACTAGGATAAAGGTTTAATAGACTTACTCCAAATTGCTCGCATTTTCTTGGGGACGAAAAGAAAAAGTGTTTTCCCTATTGAGATGCGTGTTCGTGTGTAGCGCTCGATAATGTAAACCATGCAGAACCAGCCAACATTTTGTTTCATATGCATCCTTCATAAACAGAACAAGCGATCTGTTCGAGTCTCGAAGTTCACTAACCATGCTTCTCCACAAATTTAAAACGAGACAAACCTTCCTCTGGTATGTGCACTTTATTCAAAAAAACCTTTGGATTTCTAGACTAGCTAAGCAAATTACTTCAAATAAATAAATTGAAAGGTTTTATCGTGCTATTGCTACGTATCTCTAGAAATGTTTCTGTTATCTTAAATATAATTATTGTCAATTTGGAAAGCTCTAAGAGAATATATACAGCCCTGATTGAATAAAAAATGGTACGGTAAAACACATTCGATCCTTGCTTTAGGAGTATGATCTACTGTGTTCTCAAATCTGCATGCAAGATCGCCTAAATGTAAGTAAAAAAATTTCATCTGATGGTTTTCATATTTTCCTTGTGTATCACCTGTTGCAACAATCAATTTTATTGTTACTTAGTAGAGATATAATGGCTGTGGTCACATCAAGGCTATTCACTTTAGTTAAGACAGAGATACCTTTAAATAGCTACTCTGGTAATGTGAGCGCTTCACTGTTTGTTTTAACTATAGTGATGACATTTTCACTTTAGTGATCCAAATCAATAAGGAATTAAGGACGGTGCCTCCTAATACAGATGTATTTCTGCAAAGGTTATGACCATGGGGGAAAAGCAGATCTTAGAAAGAGTTATTGGAATCCAAAAGAAAAATGTAGGTAACCGCGCATTTTTCAGAGGTAATTAAACTACCATAATTCTAAAAAATGCGTTAAAATACGAAAAATGTATGGAAATTTCTTTCCAAATTTAAGCTCAATTATCTCTGAAAAATGCATGGTTACCCCCAATTTTCTTTTTGGATTCTGATAGCTCTTGCTAAGATCTGCTTTTTCCACGTAGTCATAAGCCGTGCAAAAATATTGTTGTATAAGTGGGCTAATTCCTTAAGAAACCCGAATATCCCGAGATGCGCAGAACGTATGCATAGTAGCAAAAGGAGGCACCATCCTTAAGACACAAAATTCTGTATTAAACAAACGACAGTAAAACGTTAGGAAAGCAAGCTTCCCGGGATAAACATGCAGTTAATTCTTGTTACTGAGGCTGAGTGTTAATAATTTTATGTGCCAAGTCCCTGCTGCTGCTACCCATGTTGAAGAAGCTCCCCAAGTTCTTCAACTTCTCTGACGGTATGGCAAAAAGTTATTCAGTAGAACTTAAGTTACAGCCAAAAAGCCATTTTTTTGACTACAAAAAATTCCCTAATAACTTTCGCCCAAACGCTTCTACTTGAATTGTCACACTTACTGTTACACTGATGCATGCAAAAAATCAGGATGGGTCACTAAGCAAAATTTCAGGATAGAAACAAATGTTTCATGCACATTATATTTCTGGTTTGCAAGATTTTACGTGGCATTTTTGACGTCCGGTATTTTGCACATGCAACTTGTAATAGAAATTTGCATTCACTCAGCTGATGCGTGCATTCTAGCTATGTCATGTGTAGGCTACGCGCACGTGTGACTAAAAACCCTTCCGAGCCTCCTTAAGATCACATCATGGTTGATTTTTTCCAAACTTACTAATCATGACCAGTCTGCTTGTGATCTTTCTTGCCCCTTTTTAGTCTCTCTTTGAACTTCCAAACACAGAGAAGCATTGCAAGTAAAGCCAATACTTGTAAAGAAGTACTGTTAACTATTTGACTATCATCGCTGCTGCTCAACAAATGTCATAGCCTGTTCCAGGCTCTCCGATAGTTGGGACGGTACGAAAATTAGAAAGGGAACGCGAAAATAAGGCGCGCGGGATCTGGACAATGGGGGCGGTGGCGGGAAAGGGAAGGGAGAGAGCCTGTAAGCATTTGTTTAACGACACTCTTCCGCCCACTTTTAGCAAGTTTTTAGATAATTAGATTTCGGCTATCAAACTGTCGAAATGCCAATTTGTTGGGATCATTCTCAAATTTCTCACGCGAGTTTTCGCGCAATCTCGCTATGCGAACGCGAGGAAATATTCCTGCCTTCCAGCACGTCTGATTTTGAGATTTTGCGAAACAAAATTCTAACAGGTATTGGAACAAAGGTTCCTCGAATTTCCTTGTTCGATGTGGTGAAAAACAAGGAACTGCCGGTGTTTACGGGCACTGTTGGTGTTGTCAAATCGATTGGACAGTGCTCCATAAGCACGAGTTAGCTGCTTGAAATTCTAACCCGTATTTATGCGATGTTCAAAAACTTGTTGCTCAGTCAAACCGGCGGGATTTCTTAATGATATGTAAAATTATAGGCCAAACACGACTCCCGCTAGACGCTGAATTTATTCTATTGTGCCGGAAGATTGTGTTGACCCTTTGAGGTCTTTGATCAAGAAACGGAAGTCTCAAGCTGTGATGAGGATTTAACCGTTCTTAGAGCCGTATAAAACTTTATTTATTTATTTATTTATTTATGCCATCGTTTGTGCTAACTCTTTGGCAATTAGTTTGGTTTTCTGGCTCGCCTTTATTGCCAGATTCCTTTGGAACAGTGATTTCTCAGGCCGTGAATTGATGTTTATTGCTTGCGGTTAGTTTGCCACGGATATCTTAATTAAATGCATAAAACTTCCAAGTTATTTTGAAACTGTTGTAGTCTCCTTTGATCGTATAGGAGCTAGGCTTTTTGCACTGTTGTTTTAACTCGCTCTTTGTAGTCGTGGTTGAATTTTGCCTTCTTGAAACTAAAACATAGTAACTCCATCGTCCTATTGCGTTACTAGCATCCAACAGAGAAATCTCTGAAATCTCCAGCACTTTAATTGCGCTTTGCAATTCTCGTTTTTTTTTGTGATCCTTTCTACGTCCTCAATTTTCCTAATCGCCGCTGCACTTGGTCTCGCATCACTGAAACCATTATCTATTATCGTAGCTTCTGAATTCAGAGCAGCTTTTGCCAGACGTGTAAACAGCTAAAAAAACAAACTTTTGCCGAAACCCGTTGTCAGAATCGCAGAAACATCTTCCACGAGCCAAGTTTAGTAGACAAGTCTTCTGCTCCTTGCTAATCTCCTTTAAGTTCGGAAAATTGCGCAGACAGTCTTCTGGAGCGGTAGATAACGTGGACTCATTTATATCACGCGCGCGCTTCGCGGTAACCATCTTTCTGATTGTCACAAATGACCCTCACTACAAGGTGTTGATGTCGGCTGTCAAAACTGACCAATCAGAGGGTATACCAGGAGCTGGTATACCGGAACAGGCCGTTAAAAAAATGCTTACAGGCTCCGCCGCCTTGTCTCTCCCCAGCCCCTTCGCTTTTTTTCGCGCTCTTTTTCTCAATTCACGCTTTCCCCACTATCTCGGAGCCTGGAACAGGCTACAAATGTCATGGCTGATGTCATTAGCTGAGTGAGGCCTGGTGGCAAGGACAGGACAGCATCAAGAATATTGGCTGTGATGCCATTGATCCTGAAAGAAAAAATGCGAAATAACATTACTAAGACTACTCAACAGAGACAATATAACATGAGTAATGTCTGTTTCACATTCCTTATGTTCTCTGACCCCTTTCACTTCAATAAATAAATCCAGTTTTAGATGCCTTGTGCTATGCTAAATATTGCTCATAAATAAATGAATACCATCCATTTTTGGCTCATCTTGCTCTAGCCACAATCTGCATTCTGTTCCAACTTTGGTGTGGTGACGGTTGACTGGGTTTGTCATATTTGCTGTCAACTAACCTACTCTCCAATATAGATTAACCTACTCTCCAATATAGATTTCAATACTTCCCATATCCATTCTTCAACCCACACCCACCCTAAGGATTCATATCTTCCCACATCTCATGTCTGTTTAAATGAGCCCAAACTGTCATCCTACCACCCACATGCTGGCAGGGTTCTATCTAGGGTATTTGAGGGGTAGAAGCTCCCCCCCCCCCCAAAATAATATTGTTCAATTAGCAAATATCAGAGCTAAATGTAACATTGTCAGAACGCGATCACAACTAAAAAATAAAATAAAATACCTCTGTAACATTATCTCAAAATTGTGTCTCAAAATGCACCAGATTGCATCTCAGCGCATATTCATTTCACAACATTTCTGGGGGGGGCATGCCCCTGGACCCTCCTAGGAAGTTCGTGGCCTTTGGCCATGAGGGACTTCTCCCCGAAACAATAAATCCTAGATAGAACCCTGCCCTGGACACTTTGTTGAAAGAAGTTGCATCCATACTTTGTCCCAGCCGGTGGAGCCCAAATTGCTGTTTTCTTCCCATGATATTTTACTTCTATTCAGTTATAATTATTGCAATAGCTTGGGAGGAAGGGAAATGCATTCTGAAAGCATTCTCGACAGGTGTGTTTGTGGAACAAACTGAAACAACCAACTGCCCTAATGCTATTTGAAGTATTAGAAGGACTCTTTTGGGTGTTGTAGCAGCCTATGCTATTTAGTTTAATTTACACTGTCTAGTAATTCAATGGTTCAACGTTCCAGTATCTCAAGCAACAACTATTTCTAGTAGTACCAAGCATTAACAAAGAATCTACTGGTAGTGTGAAAGAAAAAACGAGCTTTGAGCTAAGAAACTATTCTTTTGTGGAAGTTCTTAATGCAAGTACATAGTTACATTTGTAATGTTTCTACTCACAGAGAGTTTGTACCTATAAGTTAATTACACATTTATGTCAATTACAAACTTTAGAAAGGCTATTAATAATTTTCCCTCACCACTAAGATGACACAGGAACATTCTCCTTTTTCCTTACAGTAGGGGGGGAGGAGTTGGGGAGTGGAGGGGGGTGTAGGGCAGAACTCTGTAGAGCAGGGTAATGGAAAATTTTATACCTTCTTTGGTCAAAACTTACTCAGTGCACAGTATATAGCAACACTATTATAACAAATACTGTTTTTATATCTGTGACTTCTTGCAATAACTAAACTCGTTTAAAGCCACATGACAACACTAAAAATACATGTTGAGTGCTGCATCATCAGAACAATGTGAGATCATACAGTTTCTACACCAGCTACAGTGTATGTGTTAACAGGTTGTTTCCTGTACTATAAATCAGTGCTTAGCCCTAAAAACTATGATGTCATTGAGCATTTAACCCCACATAAGCTTACTAGATTTGTTGTTTGGTGATCAACAAAAAAAACCCCTGCTGAAAAGAGGTTGATGTCAACAGCAAATATAAAGATAGGGGTTTAATAAAGAGAAGGGGAGGGGTACTTGTTTAAATCGTAAAATTTTAGAGAAAGCTCAATTTTTTTTTCTCCAACTATAATTACACCTGTCCACTAACTAAAACAGAACAAGAAAGGTTTGTGCAAATGACTGTTTTATAGCCACAATGTCATCTATACCTTAACTCAATGACAATACTGATAAGAGCGGGGTGGGCTTATTGTAAAATCTGACTTCTGGGGGGGGGGGGGGGGGGCATGATGGAGGGGTATTAATAATCATAACAATGTTAAAGTCATTATCCAATCCTTCTTGAAAACTTTCTTCTGATGAATTATATGACTTATTATGAGGTAAAGTTTCACAATCTGTGTGAACTCCACATGTGAATCCTACAAGCCAAATGTAAGAAGTTCTTTTCAGCTTAAAAGGAATCAATCTGAGGGGGAGGGGGGCTTAATAGAAAGGAGGATTACAGCTGTAATAGAGCTTTTATGTTGTTATGCTGTCCTTCTTAAATACTTTACAAATGAATTATGACTGATTATGAGAAAGTATTACGAGGTACTCACACATTGCAGGAAGAGGTAACAATTTCTCTTTCTTTTCTTGCTAGTATCACATGTCCTAACATTACATAACCTCAAACTTTCCCTGTCAACAATAATTATTTTTAAAGTAGTAGAAGTTGATGAAAAAGTTAAAAGGTTAAGTCATTTGCATCATTTCACGAGTACCATTCACACACCTAAGTAAAGAAAGACAATTCAGAGGAAAGTTTCTTATCTAGCTATCTTATCCTAAGATCCTATTGTCCAATTACTTCCCAAAGTGGACAGCACATGCTCTTGTACACAACGTAATCAACACATAATTAGGCTACATACTGTCCAATATTGAAAATCTTTGGATCAAAAAATTTCTCTGACTGCCAAGTTGGACTTAACCATAGACTGATGGTCCTCTGAATTTTTATTGTTCAATTATTTTCTTAATTGGCCAGTATATGGTTCTATATTACAGTAACTATTGAAGAAACAGGGCAGCAGAGACCATGCTAACTGTCTCTCTTCATCCAGGTGTATGAATGTGTACTACTGAACTGGGTTAAGCTTGTGATGAAGCACTGGCCACATCCCATTCAAGGAGTAGTAATTTTCAATTAATTTAAGGACAGTTTTGACTCAAAATGCAAAAATCCTTGTCATGTATACTGATGGAGCTCCAGCCATGTGGTACAGCTTAGGCCCAAGTAAATTTTACCTAATGCATTTGTCACAAAATTGCTTTTAACAGAAAAAGTCTCAAACTCAGCAACCAAGGGATAAATGCTCAAATGCAATAAACATCACACATGCACCTCAACATAATGGGACATACTGGTTACATGACTTCACTGTGGTATTTAAGTTTGCAGGCACATTTCCCAAAAAACCTACTATGGAAAGTGAATTAGCATGCCACTCACCCAAAATCCATAAAAAAAAGATGCAAAGCAAATATAAATCAATTTTCTCTTAAACATCCATACATTGCTCACAAGTTCTAACTGGGAGAATATGACCGGATTTAAGGACAGTGCCTCCTTTTGTTATTCCACATGTAAATTCTGCCCATCTTGGGATGGTCAGAGAAATTCAGGTTTCTCAAGGACAGTACCTACAAATACAAAGGTGTTTTTGCACAGTGTATGACAACTATATGCAGATCCAAAAAGAAAATTGGGGAAAACCATGCATTTTTCAGAGATAATTGAGCTTAAATTTGGGAACAAAATGCCATACATTGTTAGAATTATGATTGCTTAATTATCTCTGAGAAATATGTGGTTAAGTACCAGTCAAATCGAAGCTTCAACATCCTCCCCCCCGGGCAACCCCCAGGCATTTGAACTTTTGAAGATTGGCTTGTTCAAATTCACTCCCCTCGGGGCAAAAAACGCCATTCAAATGCCCCACCAATTAGTTCTGAAATACCTCTTCTCAAAGTCAAATTTCGTCTTCAATCAAACACTGTTCACACTTTTCAGAGAGAGATATGCCGTGGTGACACCTTCAGACTTCTTTTGAAGACCTTTTTGAAAGAGTTATTGACTAACAAAGGAGAAATTCTACCTTGTAAATCCATCAAACCTTGCAAAAACCGAAAAAACTCACAGAAGTGTTACGCCAGAACAGGACATAAATCCGGTTCAAATTCCCCAGCCTTCCAAGGCAACGTCCAATTTCCCCCTTCCCGGGCAGAATGCACAGTCAACTGGCCAGGGTATGCCTGGGGGCTGGATGTTTAAGCTTCAATTTGACCGGTACATTACCCACAATTTCTTTTTGGATTCCTATAGCCCTTTGCAAAGATCTGCTTTCCCACATGGTCATAAACTCTGCAAAAATACAGCTGTATTAGGAGGCACCGTCCTTAAAGGAATTTTCTCTTTCTTTTATGATCAATTGATTTATTCATACAAACAATGTATCTGACTTTTTTTAAGAGAAATTAGATATGATCATAGGACTGGTCTCAGTGGAACAGCACCGCAAGGATACGCCGCGGTGTTTGTAAGACGTTGTCGTATAACACAATTTTTTTAGGCTAATTTTTTCACTTTCAAACTGAATTAGCATAGGGGATGCTGAATACCTAAGGCAAGTTGACGCATTCTCACTGAAGGCTTCGATCCACAAGTTAACCTTCTGCTCAGCGAGTCAGCTTCGACCACATGCAAGTGTGATTTTGGCGCTTAAACAGGGTTTAATTACAAGCCTACGAGACGTTTTCAGCTCTTTACACCTAAAAAACAATAAAGGCAATACACTGCACATCATCCTTTAGCTTAGGATGGAGTAAATCTCTTTTAAAGCATGCATTTCAAAGAGAATTGCTTACCTTTATCAGCGCTTACAAGACGCTACTCAACTCAATCGCCATGTTACAGCGCTCAAATGTCAAACCAACCTCGCTTTCACGTGCTGTTGTTTATTCACCTTATTTCAACCAATGCGCATCGACGACAAAAATAGCAACAAGGTAAACTGTGAAAAATAGGAACATACCTTATTTTCTCGATTAAACGCCGGACTCCGAATGAACGCTGGGTTCAAATAAACGCCGGGTCTACAGGGCCGAGTTTAAAATAAACGCCCCCGGCGTTTATTCGGGGTCCTGGAGTTGAAGTTGGCATTGAGGTGCCGGTGTTTATTTGAGATGGGTATACTAAATCAGGACTATGTGTCGTAACTACATACTAGTTTTCTTTTTACCATTAAATTTTAATTTACACACTAATATTTAAACCAAACTACCATTTACACTTGTACTTCTAACTAAAACATGAAACAAACGACGCATGAGGTATCGTACCAAATTATCTCTTTTAAGTCATGGTTACTTTTCTGCGGGCTTGTACATCAGGCAAGGATCATTTCGAGGGTCTCTCCAGCGTTTCTCCAGCAGTTCCTTGAATCGTTCCATAATTTTGCCTTTCTCAGAACTCATGGGGCAGGAACCTCGCCACCATCTTGTTCGGAATTGCTTGCACAGTATGTTTGCTGGCGAGCAGTTGCCGATACACTTCCTCCATGTTTCACGGAGAAACGTAGTGTGGAGAAGAGTTCGATCACCGTTTTTGATAAATAACTTACTAGATTCACTTAGATGAGACAATGTTGATGACATTGTTTCACATTTTTTTAACTTTTCTGATAAAATTTGGTTCTTGGTTCAATAAACCTCCAGGACTGTTATTAAAAAATGGATGGCTGAAAAATGCGTTTAATTAATAAACGCCGGGCCCCGAATAAATGCCGGGTTCGAATAAACGCCAGGTGTACGAGGCCGAGTTTTAAATAAACGCCCCCGACGTTTATAGTCCAGGAAAGTTAACGCGATTTGGTACCGTAAGGTCAAAATGCTTGCAACAGAATTTTTATTTTCAGGGACGTTTTCGTTAAGGACTCCAGATAAACATATTAAAAGTCAACAAAAATCAACCCTGGCGAAATATGAAAAAAATGTAAGTTTTTTACCTTTGTCATTTTGCCTTTTAGACGCCATGTTTTTATGCAAATTAGCCTTATCACAAAAGTGTTTTTAAAGGGAGAATTAATGCTTTGGTTTGCTTATCGAATATTCTCGCTACGAAATACTACTTTTACTATTACTACTATTATTACGGTTAGTGTTACGAAGTTTTATTTTTTTTTTTTAGCTCTCACAGAGCACTTTGATATTACCACTGCAAAGTAGTGTAAAGAACAATTAATCAATGTAAGCAAACGAAACGATTGAGTTCGGTTCAGTTTCGCGTCGAAGATGACGATAGAGTATAAGGTCGACACCAGTTCCCTGGAAGATTAGTACATGTTGGTAGGACAGAGTTTATATACGACAGATGACGAGCAAGTCCCGCCAGTCCCGTTATCCAACCTTGAGGTAAAACTATGTATTTCAGGTAATGCTTTTGTTGTGCACTTTGCATAAGACGATTCCGGCTGGAGTCCTTGCTTTGGAGTGCTTAAAGCTACAGTTGTTCGCAAAATTTAAACATTGTTATTTCTAGAGAAATACTACTGAGACCACGTGCACTGTGCAGCAAATTTTTACAAGAATTTCTTCTTTGTTTGCAAACTACGGTTCACATCTTATGAGAAAATAGATGGTCTTTTCAAATAGCTGTGTAAGAATTGGACAGCTGGGCATAATTTGTATACCAACACAATCTACGTTTACCTTCAGCAAATTGTTATACTACAAACTGACCATCGAGATATTTATTCCTTTTTTCTAAATAATCTGCATGTTGTCCGCCACACTGATTAAGGGCTAGTCTTTCAACTTATTTGGTAATCGAACAGACGCTAATGCGCAACATCAACTCAACTGGTGGCCTTTCAAGAGACATAGGAAAGAATGTGGTGCAAAGATTAGTGTGGGTCAAGTCTATGTCTTTCTGTTGCAACGTATACAGCTCTATGCAAGATTTCACCGGCGTCGCTTATAACACTAGCGAGCAACACGTAAAAGCTTCAGATACTTGACAAAAGAGAGACTGGAAGGATACAGAGTAACTAGGAACTCCT
Organism: Siderastrea siderea; assembly: GCA_964030785.1. NCBI lineage: Eukaryota > Metazoa > Cnidaria > Anthozoa > Scleractinia > Rhizangiidae > Siderastrea > Siderastrea siderea. The sequence continues at coordinate 46,658,042 of OZ034975.1, read as the reverse complement.
TTTCCAAGGATGATACCTCACTAAGAAGCATAGTATCAGGAGTTGTAGCACACGAATCTGTAAATGTTGATCATTTTTAGAAACGTGTAAATATTGAGTAAACTTAAATTTTTATTTTTATTTCCCACACGACCTCACAAGCTGTAAGCTAAAATATTTATCGTGTTTAAATAAAGGTTATATGTCTATCTATGGGCCCTCAGTTAAAGACGAAGCTCGCTTAAAAAGACGATCAACCAACGCTGTAGTTGTACACTGTGATCTTGTGAACACACTCACTGTAAAGAAAGACGTTTTCCTGCGAAACAAACAGAACAAACAACGTTTCATCAATATGCTGAGTGAGAAGTAAAAGGAGGCAGGATGTGACACCATTCATGCTGCAGGCGATGCTGATTTCTTGATAGGTCAGTCTGCGGTCTCTGTATCTGCTACCAGAGACAGTGTCGTCATTGCAGATGACACAGACATTTTAATTTTACTCTGCCACCAAGGAAACAACTCCAAAAAGAAAATTTTCTTCAAACCACAGCCGAAACGAGGGTCCGCGCAAGGCAAGGTTTGGGACATCCAGGCTACTTGTTCTGTGTTCGGGTCAAACCTCTGCAGGCATCTTCCATTTCTACACGCGTTGCTGGGATGTGGTTCCACGTCACGGTTGTTTAGTATTGGAAAGGCCGTCGATCTTAAGAAGAGATCACAGTTGTAACAGCATGCCGAAATATTTTATCATGCCAATTCGTTGAAAAAAGAAGATTTTATCAAAGCAGGAGAATGCGCATTGGTAGAGGTGTATGGCGGCAAGGTGAGCGACAGTTTGGAGGCCTTTCGATATTGACGATTTTGCGAAACGACAGCTGAAAGCACAACCGCAGTCAAAGTGAAGTCCTTGCCTCCGACGTCTCCGAAATTTCATTCCCTTCGCGTTTATTACCCGGTTCAACTTTGGACTTTAAATCAAGAGCTTCAACGGTGTGACTGGGGATGGAAAGTAACAGATGGTACTCTAATTCCGGTAATGACCGACAAACCACCTGCACCGGGAAACTCTCCTCCGAGTTATCAGATGTTACTGCAAGGTGGACTGTAACACGGCTCGATGCAGTTGCAGAAAGCACGGACTTGACTGTTCACCTGCCTGTGGAGAGTGTCGTGGAAGTGTTTGTTTCAATCCACGTTCTGACAGATCCAGATAACGATACAGAGGACGTCGGGTCAAATGCTTTATTGCTTAACTCCAGTACTGTTAACTTAAAAAGGTACCTATAGATAATCAGGTGATGCTATTTGCTATTTTGCTATTTTGAGACATTAATTTAAAGTTACAAGCAAATGAGGATAACTTTGAAAACTGTTCAGCCCAACAGCATTTCACAAACATATATCGCAATCCGTTTCAATCTTCTTCACTTTTAGCCATCCGCGCCTTCTTTTGTATTTGCTGTGTTATATTTCACCGAATTTGATGGACATTTCCCATGCATGAATTTGGCTAAAATCCGTGACGCAGTTCCTTTAAACACTTTTTTGTTGAATATTTGTTGGAAAACGGTCCATGAGAACCTAAATGTACACTTTACTTTCCCGTCCTTTGTTTTTACATGTTAAGTGAAACTAAAAGTGGTAAATGTCTTGATGGGACAGTTTTCAGTGGCTAATTAGCATAAAAACATGGCAGTCGTCAACACGTGGACTTTTTTCGTATTTCCCATGAGTTGATTTTTGTTGTCTTTTAGTATGTTAACATACATGCCTCAAAAGCAAACAATGTAAAAATAAAAATTATCTTGCAAGCATTTTCACCTCCTGGCATAACTTTATTGGACTATTAATCGAGAAAATACGGTAGTTCGTAGAAATGGTAGGAAAGAACTGAAGATAGCAGCTACACCGTATTTTCTAGACCTCCTTGACACGGCGTTTATTGGGACTAGGCGTTTATTTGGGGCCCAGCCTTTATTAAAATGGGGTATTTTTCATCCTTTTTATAGCTTAATTTCTTTTGGTATAGTTCACTAAAATTACAGCAAAATATAGAACAACATAAGTGAAACAAGGCGGGAGAATTGGGTGCTCAGCAGTGTTCCTTAAGTTGGAATGAGAGAAATAAATTGAACTGAAGTACTCAAATAAACGCCGGTACTTCGAATAAATGCTGGGGCGTTTATTTCAAATTTGACCGTGTGGACCTGGCGTTTATTTGAACTCGGTGTGTATTCTAGAAGTCTAGTGTGAGTTGGATTTCATGCAGCGGCTCGGTCCTCGTTGTTTTGCCCTTGGAAAATCAGTATTCTTTCCTATGATTGAATGAAATGTTTTTTTTTTAATCAACCTCTTGAAGAGGGTATGCAATAACATGACTTTGTGTCTTTACGCGTCAACCTCTTTCCCAGGGTTCTCGGGAACGAAGTTGTTTCACGTGTAAACTTTTATTTTCTTCTTTTAATTTTTCGAGCGTTTAGGCAAAAACAAAATACTGGCTTGCTTGAAATCCATTTCCACGAATTCACCTGCTAGATAGTTCAGCCACGTTAGATAAATAATATTGCATATGCAGCCTTATTATACAACTTTCCACGAAACAGTTTATCAGTGTGGTATTTTCTTTCCCAAAATGTAAGCGCTTTTCCACAATAAATCTTAGCAAATCTTATCAATACAACAAACTGAAACAATCAAAGATCTGATCCAGGACGGTGACATTCCATCTTCACATACTCCACAGCTTACGCTAGTAATCTTTTGACAAGGAGAATTGAATGTGGCTAAACTATCTAGCAGCTAACTTCGTGGGAATGGAGTTTAAGCTCAGCTGGGAAAGGAATACTCACCGTCGTGTATTCACGCTCTCCATAAAACTAGAATGGAGTAACACAGTGTTGAGTGACGTGTCTTCTATGTCGAAAGTTGTCCTCACTGGATGTTGTGCTCATGCTCATGCCGATGTCTCATTAGACAGAGTGAAAACCAGCCTTATATTAGGACAATATATACTTTAAACAAAACTTAGTAATAACTGAAGAGGGCTTCCCAAATCTAGGTCAAGGTAAAAAATAATAACAACAGAAAGACAGAACAAAACACCGACTAGTTCCAGGTCGCTCATATTTTCTTAGGGACGAAAAAAACACACATGTCTCCTTTGGGAAAAAAGTGGTGATATGTACGTTCGTGTGTAGCTCGCGACAATGAACCAGCTCCCATTTTGTTTCATACGCGTCCTTCATAAAGAAAACGAACGGTTTGGAGCAAGTCTCGGAGTTCAATAACCTTGCTTCTCCACAAATCGTTAAAACAAGAGACAAACTTTCCTCTGGTAACTGCACTTTATTGAAAAAACCCTTTGATTTCTAGACTAGCTAAGCAAATTACCGTACCTTATAAATAGATCAAAGGTTTTGACATTCTATTGCTACGTATTCCTACAAATGTTTGTGTTACCTTAAATACGACTATTGTCAATTTGGAGAGCTTTAAGCGAATATGTACAACCGTGATCGAATCAAAAATGGTATGGTAAAATACATTCAATGCTTGCTTTAGAAGTATCTTCCACTGTGTTTCCAAAACTGCATGCAAGATAGCTCAAATGCAACTGACAAAATTCCCTCTACTGATTTTCATGTTTCTTGTATTAGCATTTGGAAAATCAATTTTATAGTTATAGAGATCTAATGGCTGTGGTCAAATCAAGGCTACTAACTGTAGTTACAACAAATAAACCATTAGTTAGCTATTTTGGCGATGCGAACGCTTCACTGTTTGTTCTAACTACAGTTATGTAACATCATTTTCACTTCTGTAATCCAAAACAATAGGATGTAAGTCATAAAATTCTGCATTAAACAAAAGACACAGTAAAACATTAGGAAAATGAAAAGTCCCAGGACAACCGTGCGCGGATAATTCTTAGTACTGTTAAAGTCCGCTGTTCACGGAGAAGCGCATGCGCGAGCTTATGGTAGAAAAATCCGTTGAAATCGCGCCCTAATTTTGCACATCCGCTCGTCGCTTTCCACTTTTGATAGTCTTTGTTTCCTGTTGTAAATATTAGTTCGATTTTTATAATGTTGAAAATGATTTAGCAGCCGAAATCGGCATTTTAGTCAATGGATGGTCAGAAGAGACGTCGTGGTAGACTGGCGACGGGACGGCAGAACATAATATATTCACGAGATTGAAGAATCCTTGAGTCTTACGAACCAGCATTTTAACTGTTGCGGATTTAACAAATGGAAAATCGTTAAGAACTACAAACAGGCCATCACAAGCAGGTCAAACAATAACCTTTGTCCGAATTGCTGCTGGAGATCTATCAGTTGGATGCTAGTAGTTCGCCATAAGACAACAGAGGCGCAATGTTTTAACTCCAAGAATTCTACTTCTATTTTAACCACAACCACCAAAGTGGAGTTAAAACAACAGCGCCAGAAGATGTAGCTTCTTTACGATAAAAAGAGATGGCAACGGTCTCAGAATAATTAATTTGGATCTGACATCCGTGATAAAGACCAGGCATAACTAATCGATGATCAATGACATCAATTGGTAATCAATGAGTAATCGATGGGTAATCAGTTGATTAGTCATTGATTATTGGCGATGATCAATGACTAATCGATGACTAATCGAAGCCCAAACATTTTGTGGCCTATCGATTACTCATCGATGACATCGATTACTCATTGATGTAATTGATTACCTATTGATGTTATTGATTACTCATCGATGACCCATCGATTACTCATCGACTATTATACTGCGCACAAAAGACACATTTCTTGCTTTCTTGTACCATTTTTTTTCATTGGTGATTTTTTAAATCTGTGTTAGACGTATTTTTCTTTATAACTGGCGTTCCTGTTGACGAAATTACATCTTCACAAAAGGAAACGAGCGGCTTCATCAACTACAAATACAAGAACCAAATTTTCCCATCTGCAAAAAATGGCCCTTGAGGCCATGACTAAAGAAAGCAGACACCCGTCTCAAGGAGTAATTGAAGAATTTGCTAAGTTGAACAACCTTGACGGGGCAACCGTCAAGGTTTGGTTCAATAATAAAAGACAACGAGATACGGGGGAACAAAATACAAATGAAAATTGGCCTTCTGACGCTTAACACATTGTAAGCTTAATTGTAAGCTGGATAAAATAAAGCTGGAAACATCTGTTTACATTTAATAAGTTGTTTTTATTTTGTTCTTTTTCGCCAAATACGGTTTTTAGCCACGAAATGATATTGATGAGTAATGAATGAAATCAATGACTAATCAATGCAATCGATGACTAATCGATGACCAAAAATTTTGTGGCCTATCGATTAGTCATCGATTACTCATTGATCATCGGCAATAATCAATGACTAATGAACTGATTACCTATCGATTACCTATTGATTACTCGTTGATTTCATTGATGTCATTGATGTCATCGATTAGTTATGCCTGGTAAAGAAAGTTACATGTCTTGCAGATAACCGCAAGCAAACATCAAATTATGTATTAAGAAACTCGTGGATCCTTTCATAAATTAAACGTCACTCTTTTAAGCGGCTTTTAGGAATCTTGCAATTAAACTGAGCACAAAAACCTAACTAGTTGCCAAAGAACTAGCACATACAGAGGCAAAAAGATTTCAAACGGCTCTAAGAACATCAAACACTCCAAACAGTATCACAGCTTGAGGTTTCTCCCGGATCAATAGGTCAACCACGCAATTTACCGGCACAATTTCGCTGTGTCGCCTTCAAATCATCTTGATCAAAGGGACAAAGCTGTTACGATTGTACGTGGGCAAGCTCTATTTTGAAGGCTGGAATAACTTCAACAACTAGCGGCAGTCGTGCTTGGCCTGACATTTCATATATTATCGACAACAAGTTATAACAATTTACCGCCGTATCCCGCCAGGGTTGTGAATGCGCTTGTAATTGGTCTAAAAACAATTATCTTGACAGCGCTCACGTCATCGCTCGCACATGCGCTGAACCATGAAACTCTGCCTTTAATTTTATATGCCAAGTCCCTACTGCCACCCTATACTAAAGACCTTTATTTCGCTGCCAAACATTACAATAACAGTAAAACTGTAATTATACTTTTTTGTGAAGTTCAAAGACGAGTGTGGTTGACAAACCATTAAAAACCAGTCTCTACCGCAGCCCTATACTAAAGGCTTTCTATTGGCTAAAACATTACAATAACACTAAAATTGTGGTAATTTTTTCTGAAGTTCAAAGGGGACTGTGGTTGACAAACCAATAGAAACCAGATGTAATAGTTTATGGATTTTGGAGAACCTAGAAGACACAAAGATTTTATGTGGCATTTGACAGATCACATCTTGATTGATTTTCAATACTTCACCTCACCAAACTTACTGATCATTCTGCTTGTAATCTTTCCCGCCCCTTTTAAGGACGGTGCCTCCTTTTGTTACTGCGCATACGTTCTGCGCATCTCAGGATATTCAGGTTTCTTAAGGAATTTGCCCACTAATACAACAATATTTTTGGGCGGTTCATGACTATGTGGAAAAAGAAGATCTTAGCAAGGGCTATCAGAATCCAAAAAGAAAATTGGGGGTAACCACGCATTTTTCAGAGACAATTGAGCTTAAATTTGGAAAGAAATTCCTATACATTCTTTGTATTTTAACGCTTTTTTAGAATTATGGTTGCTTAATTATCTCTAAAAAATGCATGGTTACCCACATTTTTCTTTTTGGATTTCAATAACCCTTGCTAAGATCTTCTTTTTCCCCACAGTCATAACCTTTGCAAAAATACATCTGTATTAGGAGGCACCACCCTTAAGTTAGTTTGTCGACAGACGTCTCCTCCCCTAACACACATTTCAGACTGCTTTTCAGTCTTTCTTTAAACTTTCAAAACAGAGAAGCATCACAATTAAAGCCAATACTTGCAAAGAAGCACTATTAACTACTTGACTATCATCGCTGCTGTTCAACAAATGTCATGGCTGAGATCATTGGCTGAGTGAGGCCTGGGGGCAAGGATTGGATGGCATCAATAATATTGCCTGTGATGCCATTGATCCTGTAAGAAAAAATGCAAAATAACATTCCTATGATTACTCAGCAGTGGCAACATAACATGATTAATGTCTGCCAAACACCCCACGTTTTCTGACCTTTTTCACTTCAATAAATAAATCCAGATTTACACACCTTATGGTGCAGGATATGAGGGTGAACAGTAACCAGCTATGATAGTTAGACAATTGAAGGGATTAATGGAGGAGGGGTGTTAGTGATGATTTTGTGTAAGTGACGTAAATCAAGTTTTTATATTTGAACTGATGACTAAAGAATAAGTACCTGAACATTTATTTTTGCAAAAAGCTGAAGCAAGTAAATATGCAAAGCATGACTGATTTCGTTTGTCTCCTGTTCAAGCCAAAACAATAGAAATCAACTGAACATGTGCTCCTCGTTCCTTTAAATTACCTGAGCTTTTAAGATTTAAGTAATGCAATAACTCTTTGAAATTAAGCATTCAGGTCAAAATGTGAATATCAAAAAATAATTTTTACAGGATAAACAGTCTGTAAGAAGTAGAAGTAGAGCTAACTTGAAGTAACTTCAATTTCAAGTGCAAAATATCACTTACATCAGGCCATTCAACTTATCATCCTTGGCAATAAATCAGGGAGTTTGTCCAACTTCTTTCCTTAATATAATGTAATCTTTCTGATAGGGTGATTGCTAGGTGGGGTGGTACTTCCAATCTTAATGATACTGATGGCTAACTTACTGTTTCAATAATTATTATAAATATTATAATAAAATATGAATTACATGCGACCCATATTACCACTAGGTCAAGAAATTGTCCAGACATTAAGCTAAACTAGAGAAAAAAGGACTTGAATTGTTTCACAGAACATGTGAGCAGTATTTTTATAATATAAAGACAATTTTAGTCCATTGGACTCTGTAAGTAGACATAATTGCAAGTAGCCAATTTTTTTTGCAGCTAGAATGCATTGCTGACACAAGCATTGTGAGACAAGTTGTAGAATACATGTAACATGGTGCAATTTAACTCAAAATGACACGTGAAACAGAACACTAGCCTCCTTTTCCAACAACTCACAACATAGTTTTTCTCAAAAAGCAAAACCATCCTGATAGTTGTAGGAAATGCAGATTACTCCTATATGTTCTGCCATATTGCAAGATATGATTAGAGTGTAACACATTCTCCAACTTAGCTTGCAATGCTCTAAGCACCATTGTGTTGAAAATTACAAGAGAAATTGCCCAGTAACTGTACCTAAAGAATTTTTAAAACCTTTTTTTCTCAGCACAGTCTGATTCCCCAACAAAACAAAGAAGCTGTCCACAAAATATTATTTTAAAACAATGTTTCTGTGATGAATGAAATTAGTTTTTTTCCAGACTAATTCTCACCATTCCTTCTGGTTCTGAGGCAATTTTGGAACAGAATCCTTGTCTTTTGGAACCAAATCAGCTTTCAGACTTTTGAAATTAGATTCAATATTCTTTTTGTAGTTCACCAAGGGAACTCCGGCTTGATTCACTGATTGCTGTTGGAAGAAAAAAGAAGAATTTTAGACAACACTGCTGTTACAAGGGACTGGGGTATGCGTACTACAAATACAAGCACGTGTACACCATCAGACAACAAGTGATACACCCAAATGACCTCACAACCAAGGATATGAAATGGGGGTGGTGTATAAAGATCTAGTGTGAGGACAGTGAACAGAATTACATTCAGAGAGTTGACAAGACCTTTTCAGACCAGGCTCAAGCAGCAAGACAACATTACAAAAGTGTTGATAACTGCAGTGGGTGAGCAGAGGAAACCTTAAGGAAAGTGGCAATGCCCCAGGCAGTTCTTCCTCTACAATCGCTGCAATAGATGACACCCTCGTGAGAGGAATTAGAGAGGCCACTGAAATATGCTGCCAGGCCTCACTTTGATTCAGTCAAGACAGTGGATACAAGCTCCTAGTAACCCAGTTTGTCACACGTCTTTCACCATCTCTGGGAAAGGTCTCGCACCATTTCTGGATATATCCTCCAATGGATTTGAAAGCTTACATCATGGTTAAATGAATTTTTAGATCCTAAAAATGTAACTAAAATCAATTTAATGCCGGCGATTACACAGAGTGTTTTCTCAAAAAATATTCAGGCATTACATCAGAGTATGTTTAAAAGATTAAGCAAGTGCACATAGGATGATCATTAAGGGATTAATGACAACTGCATCTGTTGACAGTTAACGGTAAAATGTACCCAGTTTGACCACCACTTCACAGTTGATGGTTAATGAAATACTTTGAATGCTGTTAACAGATGTGGATAAATATACATGTAATAAAATGTAGCCAGTAAGGGCAGGCATGTTTGCATTCCTGGGGCAGGGCCAAGCAAAGCCATAAGGAGAGAGAATGCCTGCCATTTAACCAAGTTTGCCCAGTTGTAGCAATACCATTGGTTTAACTCACAAGCAACTTGCCTATATCATCTGGTTTTCACTCGCACTCACCCAACACAGTACCCACCTTGACTGTGGTTTTTGCTGAAATCTGGTTTTAGCAGTTGCCCTATTGCTAAACTTGTGGTTTTCCCTTAAAATTGTACTCCAACTTCAAATTTTATTAAAACCCCTGCAACGTCACACCATATTTATAAGTTTTAAGAGACATAATTGTTCACTTGGGGCATCTTTTTTGTAGGTCTAAATTCAGTGGATGTACAACAGCCCAGTTGTAATACCTAATATAAAGCTTTATTCTTTTTGATAACCTGTTGCCGCTCTAAATAATTTGTCTGCCAAAGTTCTTCTCTTGGGCTCACACTCTCATCACAGCTTTGCCTCCACCTGTCTTCAGAATGGCTTGGCCCTTCAGCTGAATAAAACAGTATTTGCCATCAAGTACTCACATAAAGAAGAGCTGTTTGATGAGCCAGGTATTTGTGATTTGTGAGGTTGAATGCATCGCTGTTGAGCTGATGGCTCAGGGTTAAAAGCTGATTCAACATTCCAAGGTGCTGCAAATACCCTGAAACAACAGTAATGAGAACAACCACATCAGGGGGGCTGATAAAAGGAGGTATGAAGGTTTGAGGTTTAAAATACCTTCCCTCAGATCTGATATTTGTTGGAAAAGGGGGTGGGGGTGAGGGGAGAACTGGTAAAGAGAAACAATAGCTTATTTCTGATGACAAAGTTAAACAGAAAAGCTGCACTCGGCAAGCTGTTCCTGGATCCAGCGACATGGCAGACCTTCACTGGAAATACATCTCAACAAAATTATAGCGATTTAAACAAAATTATAATAAAGTTTCGATATAACGCGCGCTCTGATTGGTTGAAACAGCGTGCTTTATCAGAGTACAGATGCACGGAGTAGCCTGTGACGCCATTCTGCGCGCGCTGGCAAACTGAAAACCTTTCTTGCGCGCGCTTGCAAGCTATGAAAAAACCTTGATTTCTTGCAATTAAAAGCCAGTTTCTTTACAAATATGAGCAAAGCTATATTATAAAACAAATAAAAAAGCCAAAACCGTGCTTTGTTCTGTGATAAAGCACTTAAGGAAGTGACGAGAGCACTCAAGAAGTAGGGAGAAGCACTCGCCTGCGGCTCGTGTTCACACTACACTTCTTTCGTGCTCTCGTCACTTCCTTGTGTGCTTTATCACAGAACAAAGCACGGTTTTGGCTTTTTTATTTGTTAACTATCGTAAGCTTTGTAATGTTCAAGATTTTGTGTATCTCCCTGAAGAAGGACAGCTTGTTCAGCAAATTATTGAAATAACACAGTCATCTATTTTTTCCTGTACCACTGGTTTTTTCATTGTCTACTATTTCTGATGACCCTACTAGGGAGAATCAGTTTGTCACAATTCTTTCCAACAATAACCATCACTTCTTGCTCTGGATAGTAGCTCTTTTTCTATAACCTTTTTATTATGAATGTAATATGTTATTTCCTCAGAACCCATTGGGCTAATTAAACTTTTGGCTAGGTGAAGGGAGAGAGGGGGTTTATTGGAAGGGGGGAGGGGGGGGTTGTTTATTAGAGGGAGAAGGCATATTAAGCTAAGACTAATAATAATTTTTAATTATTATGCAGAACACACGCTTCATAATGGAGAGGTTGCCCTTATACTAACAACAGAAAATAGACAAAACAAAATGTGTAAAGTTTTTTAGATTTTAGGCATTTGCAAACCCGATTGAATTCTTCCTAATGTTAGTGCATCTAGATGACAGAAAAATTTCTCAAACTCATTAATAATTCATAAAGAGAAAACAAAGGAAATCACTACCACTGTGACAGTGGTTTGGATACTGGATCTTAATTAGCACAAAATTTTGCAAACTTTTGCTTTGAATTTCTCCAAGAATTACAAATGATTGGAGAAGCCATATCAAAAACTTAATGAAAGAGTGTTTCATCAGATATTGAATTCTGTTGAAAAAACTTGACTGCACCTCATTTTTTCAACCTACTTCTCGGTATCCTGCTAAAACACTCCTTCTCGTGTTTGATATATTATGTGAAAGATGAGGGTGGGCTTATGAAAGAAAGAAAGGCTAATTTCAGGAATGGGACAGTGTCACTTGGTTAATATGGACACCACAATGACAGCACTAGTTTAAGTGTCTCTATTAATTGGGTGTCCACATTAAACAAGCACCAGGAATTTGATAAAATAAATGTCACCAACAAAATGTTTACCGATACAAAGACTAAAGCATACAATTTATAAGCAACAGAAAGAAACTTTGGACTCACATTTAGAAACTCTTTAAAAATTGAGGGTCTTGCAATTTAAAAATTGAAAGCATCCCTGGATCACACAAGAGAATGATTGTCTCTCCATCTCGCAAAGTCTCAAATTTAATATTCCCCACCCCTACTCGGTGAAATGGTCAAATGTCATAATATAAAATCAATATTCCATAGCACAATGTAACTTGTAACTTTGCTTTGCACTGATATGAAAGATTGTAAAAAAAGGTTAACTTTGTACAGCGGCACCCAACAGTTCTTTTAATATATGCTTGGTGAGGTCTAAATCACCTGAGATATTTAAATTTAACTGCAGTGAAACCTAGATATTTTTTTGCCAAAACATCACCTCAGACCTTCATAGTGAGGGGACTGATTAATTCCTATTGCTCCTGGAGGGACAAATGTATCGTTTGGACTGTAAAATAAAGTCAGCTAGCATTTTCAGCGAGCTATCAGCAGCACAGAAATTTGGCAGATGGGATTGTTTCCTAAAATTTTGTGCGGCCCCAATTTTCAGCTAAAACCTCCAAACAGATCAACGTGTGTTAACTGACACAAATATGCCTTTAAAAAGCTCTGAAACAATCTAAAAAAGTAGAAAAAAATGTTTGAAGTATTTCGCTAAAATTTTCTCATTGGGTGCCCCTGTTTGTACGGGAGCCTGTCAATCGGATCAAGGAAAAGTGTCTGTTGTCCATATTAACTGGAGTCCGCATTTTGTAGCCTAATATAAGTATCTCTGATAAGTATCTCTCCTAATATAAGTAACTCTGTATCCCTAATATAAGTATATCTGTCTTAAGTGGGTGCATGTCCGTAAAGTGTGGTTCCACTAAATAAACTAAATTTTTAAAAAAATACAGTATGACTGAAGCAAATCCATACCATCCATGGAAGATTTATGGCTTTGAAAAGCTGGTCTTTCTGGGTTTGATAAATAAGATGCAACTCTTGGAAACAATAATGACAATCCAGTCTGTCGTAGGTATTCCTGTAAAAAGACATTTCAAAACTTTGGACACAGTGACCACAAAAATTGAGTATTGACCATTTTGTTGCCAAACGTTTAGCTAGAGGGGCATCCACATGTCCAGTAGATGGCCAGTTTTTGTGAAAATTTATGGAAAATTCACGTAACTTCAATTCACAGTTTTATGGTGTAAAACACCTGCACTCTGGCTTAAAGAGTGACGGTGACAACATGAGCAGGGAATATCAAAATTGGGGACTCTCCTACATGCTGAGACTCTTATGATAAAACACAGCCAGGGACTTTAGGTTTCTGTCAAATCCATGCAAGGAATCAATGATGGAAAATCTCAAGTTGATAAAACACAAATTAAAGCACTTTTAAAAGCTCCACTGTCTGAATACTTTTCGACTAGCTTAGACCACAATGACAGATTCCAAGACTCTATTATGGAGTACTAAGTTTTTCAAGATTCCTATCAAGCAGATAATAACCTACTGAAAGTATCGCCCAGATCTCATTTCAATGGCAAACCTGGGACAATCATGTAAATTGCCCCTAAGAAATGTTCTACTAACTGCCCATAAGAAATGTTCCTGAACAAGGGAACATTTTCTTTGCATACATGTAGTTCCATTAAGTTTTTGTTATATTTCATCAATACACATAAGATTGTAATTGCCCCCGCAGGAGGAGGCAGAATTGAACTCCCCGCATAATCATGGGAAATTGTTGTATACCAGATGAAATCTCGACTTGAACAAAGGCGAGGCGCACAAGGCACTGTTGGGAAACTGCAATATTTACACAAGCTAAATGAAGCAAACTGCGGAAGTCAAATAGATTTTACAAGACTTGGGTAAGCGCTACAGTACGGTAAATGTTGTTTTAAATGGTGATTTGCCTTTCAAAAATTGTCTAACTGATCGTTTGATCCAGATTTCTATGATTTTTGCAATTCTGTTCGCAAAGCGGCTCCAATTTTGATCAACCGGTCGCCACTAACTGCACTGTTTTAAAGTCATGTCTGCAAGAGTTACATGCATGTGTTCGTGCACACAAGAAAATCTAGAGTTTTTTGCTACAAAAAGCAAATGTATTGTTTATTTGAATAAGATTCTTGGCTGGAAAACCTTTTTTGTCGATTATTCTGTCCATTTTACATAAGTGATGGTGGGATTTAAGAAGCAACGCAATGTTTTGTAAACACGGTCTAATTTGCATAAACGAGTTGAAATTTGATATACAACAACCTGTGGGAATACAGGTAGCCCAAGCGTAATATAAGAGTTTGTATGGAAAATTGAACTGAGAATTGCTATCCAAAAATAAATGGACTTAAGAAGGTAACGCTCTTGAATAAAGAAGCTAAAATGTTACCTGGTGTTGTTTGCTGTCTTCCTGTGAAGTTTCAGCGCCTTTGGAGAGGTTTTTAACCTTCTACCCTAACAGTGTATAAGAGAAAGACAAGGTTGGAGAATGGAGCCCTATCGGCGATCGAACCTGCCTCGACAAACAGCTAAAAATTTACGTGAAAAAAGGCATGCACTTACATTTTGTCTCGCCGTACTCACAAAGTAGTGGTTTAAGTTCCCCTTTCTGAAATCCAATGGAGTATACCTTGATTCTTCCCCGTATAAGACGATCAAAAAGTTCGAACATGAGTTCGAAAACCGCCGCCATTTATCCGCGACTCGGGAAAGTTGCCCAGTTCGACCGTTGAAACCTCAGCCGGCACTGGAAACGAGCGTCAAATGACAACCCCACCAGGAGAGGACTGGATATTTTTGAAGATACAAACGTTCGGTGAAATATAAACTGTCCTCTCCCGGTGGGGTTGTAATTTGACCCTCGTTCCCAGTGCCGGCCGAGGTTTTAACGGTCGAACTGGGCAACTTTCCCGAGTCACGGATAAATGGCAGCGGTTTTCGATTTCGTGTTTGAACTTTTCGGTCGTCTTGTACAGGGAAGAATCAAGATATACTTCATTGGATTTCAGAAAGCGGAACTTAAACCACTACTTTGTGAGTACGGCGAGACAAAATGTAAGTGCATGCCTTTTTTCATGTGAATATTGGAGCCGTTCTCGAGGCAGGTTCGATGGCTGATCTGACTCCATTCTCCAACCTTGTCTTTCTCTTATACACTGTTAGGGTAGAAGATCTGAAACCTCTCCAAAGGCGCTAAACCTTCACAGGAGGACAAAATACAACATCAGGTAACATTTTATCTACTTTATTAAGCAGCTTTACCTTTTAAAAGCTTATTTATTTATCGATGGAAATTCTCAGTTCCATTTCTCATACAAACTCTTATATTACGCTTGGGCTACCTGTGGTGGGAATGGGAAATTTCAGCAATAATTATTTTCATTTTCATGGCTATTTTCTGCCTAATACTTGATACGTAACCATAGTTTTCTATATCAGGATATTTTAAACTCAATTGAGTAGACAAAATGTATTTCATGGGAAACTCGTAAGTCAATGGGTTATTATAAGTAATTGTTGCGTTTCTGTATGTTTTAAAAATACATTTTCAGCTAGCTGTGCATGTCCTTTATTATATTATTTGTATTCCCTAGTTGTATTTCTTAAACTGAAGGGAAGTGAACGAGCAATGGATACACTAAATACAAAGCGTGAAACAAATAGTCAAGCCCAGTGTAGTTGACATTCCCTGGGCAAACTCCTTCAACAAACTTTAATTGTTGCCTTGTTGCGTTTTTATAACCATTTTAAAAAACCGTTTCAGTTGTGCAAGTCTTGACAGCAATATATGTTGTTATTTGTTTGTGCTTATTTTACCTTGCCATTATTAATAAAATTAAAGAAAAGTGGGGGCAGCTGTAGTGACAACTATTCCTAGTATAGAATGAAATGATGTGAACAGCAGAAATACAAATGAAATGAAGGAGTGATCATTGTAGTGGTAGCACAACATGCCATAGCATGGCATACTCACATTCAGTGTTGGCCTTGGATCAGGCAGAAAATGTAACATTTCCCGCATCTTCTCAAACAGTACTTGAGCTGCATGAAAAATAACATAAATAACATAAATGAGACAATGTAAATACAAAAAAATTACTATTTACTACAAGATAACTGATTGGTGTCTTGTGATTGGTGGCAGAGTTGACCATCAGTGTTTGAGAGTTCCTAGTTGGCTGCTGGTTTCATGACAATGTTTAACACAATTAGTGAGGCTATTGTGAACTCAAATCAAAAGTAACATAAGAGCATTATATATAGATCACTTGCCCACCAGAAAAGGTACAAACTTAGAGTCATGTAATCTTGAGTTTGATAATGAGATTTTAAGTGAGGAACTTCCAAATAAGTCCAGCTGACGCTGTAAGTAAAAGTATTAATTTCTTTTTCTTTCTGTCAATAATTATTTATATGTGTCCTTCCCCTCTTTGCTTAGGTCTTTCCCATTTGCGGGTGGAAGTTATTGTTTGATATCTTAAAGATATCAATGACCGTTGCTGTTGCTAAACATCTTACAAAACACATCAACATTACAACTCCGGACTCTTAGGAGTAGAGGCTTTTATTAATCAGTGTGGTGAAAAGTATTAAATTACTGAAACCCTTCATACCTTTTGGTTCAAACTTATTTTGGTACTCCACTTTATGGGCTGCATCAATTTTTCCTAGCGTTGTCTAAGTGTACAAATCAACAACTGAAGATTAATGTAAAATTTCCACTACCGGTAACTGAAATTCATTACAGCCTCCTTAGTGAATTAACACTGGTTCATTTTCCATTGAAAACCAAAGTTCTCGCTACAGAAAGCAACACGTTCAAATGCCGCTAAGGGAGGCAATTGAGATCCGGTTACGAAAGTATTCTTTGAATAGAGACAATGGCTTTAAATTAGCTAACATCTATAACACTATTTTAGGCCCTTTGAGACCCTTATGAAGTGATATAACCCTTCTTAATATTCACATTTCTATCGTGGCTGATGAAGTTTGGTTGGTCCGAACGAAATATTCCATTTCAACAGTTTAAAACTTTTTTAAATTGTACTCTGAGTAGTCAGGAAGATATTTCATTATTTTTTAAAGTGCCACTGAGACCAGAATTTTGGTATTCCATAATTTTACATTTTCGAACATAGTTTGTGGTTCTTTGTCACCATGCCAAATTTCAACTTATTACGACGACTAGAAGTCGCTTTTTTCGGACGGTTTTTGTTGAGATTTTGCGGCCGCCTTTACTGGCCTTTGTTCCGGAAGCTGGCTTGCAAATAAGCGGAAGTGACGTCAGAGGCTCACCTCAAACCTAGTGCCTTCACATGGTTACTTGCCACGGGAAAGTAAATTGTCCTCGAGGAAAGATTTCTTGCCAAGTTTTTGTCTACGACTTTGAAATCTTCCTTGCTGCAGCAGTAATGACAGGTAATACTTGTGTTGTACAATGCTACAACAATAAATCCAACCAACGAGCTGGTATTTTCCTTCATTGAAGCCCTGCGGGCGGACCCGCAATGGAAAAAAGGACAACGTTTGTACTCACACACAGTGCGAATTTCAACCCGAGAGGCATTTTGATCACTTCACGGACGAGTTTTTCCAGAAGCCCGTTCATGTCGCAAGATCCCAGAGGTCGATCATTCCATTGCCCATTCCAACTATATGGAAAAAAGGACCAGAAAAAACATTATCTGCGCGAACAAGACGAAAGGTAACTTACCTAATCTTATAGTGCAGTTGAAGTGCATGATAGTTTGTTTCTTCTTTAACGCATCCACCATTGTGCAAAACTGATTTTCTTTTAACGTATTTTGAAATTTATTATCGTCGTGGTAAACCCTTTCAGTTCTGCTGTTTGCTAGCGCGAAGATCCTCGGCGAATGCAATCCTGACCGCCGTGATTAAGCTGATATATTTTGTACTGCTTATCTTTTCCTTTTTTTTAATTCCGCGTGTGCTAATTTCAGAGCAGTAATCGCTTAGAAGCATGGACATTTATTTTATAACATACCATCCTGAATGTGGAGAAACTTTTCTCTCTTTATTCCCTGTCGGTGAACAGTCTATTGACATTATTGTTCGGGCAGTAGCAAAACTTAGGTTAGGTAATTACAACCTAAGAATTGAAAATGGAAGACATTCCACCCCTAAACTCCCTGGGCATCTGAGAATTTGTCAATGCTGCAGCTCAAATGAAGTTGAAAACGAAGTACACTTCCTCTTATCTTGCAATAGATATGATGCAATTAGAAAATCTTTAATGGACGATATTATTAGTAAATATTCCGATTTCGATTCTTAAAATTGTATTTCTCTTAAATAGCATTGACGCTTTCACTTGTAAAAAATTAGGTTACTTTATTTACGACACTTTTGCATTAAGAAATGGATCAGTAGACACAGGAATTGTAAATTAATCGATTTTGCGACTTTTTTTCTTTCTCCTTTCTATGTGCAATGGCATTTGTGATTGGAAATACAAATAAAATGTTGTTGTTGTTCAAGATAAACGCTTTAATAGATCGGATCGTCGGTGCGTGGAAATTGAAGTTGGGAAAAAATATCACACACCACTATTTGCCTAAGGGTTTAACAATGTTATTTCTTTTTACCTGTCATAGCAATCTTAGTAAATGAACTACTAAGAAAAATGATTAAATGTCAAGTCATTATTTTTACGCAGCGAATAAGGCAAGCGAAAGCTTCGTTTCCACGGCGGTCCGCATGTTGTTTGTTGAGCAGCGGAAAATTTTCCTTGTGCCTTTTAATTTTGACTACAAATATTTAGATTCCGGTCACACAAGGCCTCCAGTTCTTGAAAAAAAAAGGTTTTGATTTATTTCACTTCCTTTGGCTCAGAAAAAGAATTCTATAAAAACTGTTTAAAATATTTAGCAGCGCAAAGCATTTGTGTTTCAATGTGTTGAGTGACCACTGTACTTTGATAAACACGATAAGCTGCCTGCCAGCTGATTACAACAATTACGGTTTTTCAAGAAAGTTTCCCAGACTATGCCAAGAATGGCCAAAAATTTCAGTGCTTTTTTTAATAATATATAATGAACATAAACAACGGCAGACAAAGTATCGCTTCTTTTATTTTCTCCCACACCAACAGTAACATCGATCGACCCATGGTTGAGAATTCGCGAGTTTTCATAGGTGTTTTGTCTAAATTTCAACAGCTTAAAAGATCAATTCTTCGAATAGCCATGTCTATTTTGCTACAGGTTTACAGTGTATAAAAGTTACACAACCTATCTTGGAATGGACAACTTTATGATCGCTGGATAGCGGCTGAACAGCTGGCTGGATAGCGCTATCCAAGCTTTGAACAACCGAGGTGAAGCGATAAATTTTACCCACCGGACAGCGACTTATCCGTTGAAAAAGAGATAATTATCCACTTTTTGAGCAACTGGGGCCTGAACTACAATCATTGTCTAAGCATATTTCGCTTATATTTTGAACTGCCGCCAAATAACTCAAATAATATGGCGAGAAAAAAAAACTTTAAACAGTTTGTTGACAAGATTATTAGTTGAAACCTCACATCAGTTCTTACATCGTACGGAAAGAAAAATTCTTCATTTGCCGAATGAAACGAATCCTCAGAGGCTTTGGAAGCTAAAGACTGTTTCGAATCGTAGAAATACTCTTCGGAGGTTTCGCAGTCGACGGTAGACATCTTCAGTCAAAACACAAGGAAACGCGACTGAGGTGAGCCTCTGACGTCACAAGCTATTAAATTGCACAATCACCCAGGAACACGTTTTCAGTAACGACGGACACATTTTACGCGACTTTGGAGCTAAAAAATATTAGGATGGAACGTTTGTTGTTCAGTTTTCTGGAGAAATATGATCAAAATGCGATATTCTGCGACAGAATTTGGCCGAAATAAACCTATGAATTTTCGTCCCAGTGGCACCTTAAAATCATGTTTCCAGAGCAGGAAAACAATATTTTTGATTGTAAGTTTCTTCTTGGTTACGTGGTCTTTTTAACATCTCAGCTCTAAGGTCTACGGTCAGTTAATGGTTTCCTAAAATTTATTGGGGACCATTTCACAGCCAGTAAAGAAAAAAGGGATCATTTTCAGAGTTGATTTGGTGATCATTAGGGTTGGGGAACATTTCCGGATCAGGACCCACGGTAGCCTGCGCACAGACGTCTCCTATTTCCTTTGCTTCACGCGGAAAAGGGACGTCTGCGTGATGGCGTTGCTAATCATGTTCCAGTATCCTACTGTTTTGGGTTTTAAATTTCAGCAAACTGATGCTGTAAGGCAAACAGGAACGATTCCTCCAAAAGAAATGGCTGCTCAAGAGGACCCGACATTTCCACACTACACTTTCCAAGCGTTTGGACCTATTTTCTTTACTGTCAGTCCTGTGCACCTTGTAAAGTTTTAAACTGTGGTCACTGCAAACATTTCTCCTGGATTTTTCACAAGTTATTATAAAATCTTTGTCGCTTCTGTAGCTTTCCAACACATAGTTTACTGATATATGTGATTATAATGAAAGTAGCAAACTGTAGAGAAAGGGATTTCCTTGTAAACTTTAAATTCTCCGTGACCTTGAACAAGATTTCTATCGTTATGCTTCAAGACAGGCAAAATATACAGCACTAAGTCACGGTGTTGATCAACTGAAAGCCCCGCTGAAATTATGCCGCAAATTACCCTGAGTGTTTTTGATGACAGCCAATCAGAATTGAATCTAACAATGTCTACTGTCAGGCAACCAATTAGAGCACTTTGCATGAATTCCTGCAAAACAGCAGGATACTGGAACATGATTAGCGATGCCGTTATGGAGATGGCTCTTTTCTACATGAAGCAAAGGAATCAGGAGATGCCTGCGCGCAGGCTAGACCCACAGGGGTACTCATATAAATAAGCTAGATAGGTATGTGCTACTGTGAAGGGTGTAGTTTTCAAGCAGCTTAGTCTGGGATAGGGTATATAAATCAGAGCAATAATAGGGTACCATTTATTGGGAAACTTATCAGTTGAAAAGTTGCAAAGGGTAGGGACTTTTGGTGTCTAGTCTAGAATAGGGTTGCCAATTGTAACTGAGCATAGTCTGGGATAAGGCAAGGGTCTCAGAGTCCCAGCAGCACATCTCCAGATTAACAGATTACTCTCCCCCCCCCCCCCCCCCCCACGCCACCAGGAAACTGGATCATTTCAGGGCTGCAGAGTAACCTTTCTGGGCAACTAGTGCAGCCACTCATGGTTACAATCATTCTTCGGAGCACTGCAATTCCATTAAAAGTCTCTCTCCAACTGACAATTTTTTTAGGATTAGAAGTTAGTCTAGATTGTTTTGCAGATACTGTGAATTGAAATGAAACTAATTAACCAGGCAAAAAGTAAACAAACTTTTTCTTACAGAATATTCTTTCTTGCAAAGTGGCTCTAACTGGGAACACAACGTCAAAACCTCAATAGCAACATCGTCTGGAGAAAACTGAACTTTCCAGAGAGGCTCGTGGAGTCGAACTTCAACTGAAAATTGATGGAAGAACAGGTGAAGGATAAGGGAACCTATAAAATGATACGATTAGGGCAACGATTTTTACTCATGATAACCATCCAAAAATGCACAAACCTTTAAATGAAGGGTCGTAGGCAAGAGGAGCACATAATGGCCCAGGAAATGCAACTCGCTCCACGTTCATTTTGAAGTCGTACGGCGCTTTAAAGCTTGACTATTTGCAAATGAAAACTGAAAAGCTTGCACGCCAAGACGCCATGACAGCTGTATAGTGGATAACCGCTGAACGAAACATGCTTTATGATAATTAAGTGACAATTAATGAATTTTAGTTAGATAATATTCCTGGCTGGGAGGTGGACAGTCAAACGATTTTACTTAGGGAAGGGTAGATGTAGTTTGATTCGTTCTGTTGCGAAATTATGTTCTTCAAGAACGGAAATTTCCTTCCTTGCTTATGCCCTACGCTAGAGAAATATACCAATCACAGCAAAAACCGGTGTGTACAGTGATTAATTTCGAATCCACTATCCAAAGGAACGGGATGGATCATGAATTCGATGATCTATGTTTGGATCGCTCATATCAGTGATCCGGTGAACCCTTGGGGTACATGAGTGGATTCCGACGGCTCAGAAATCCTGATCCGGATCCTCTCATCTCAAAGTCGAAGGAAAGTACCCTAAGGAGACTTAAAAAAAAATCGCAACTTAGCCCTGTTTCTTGTCGTATCGATTGAATTTCATCAGACGGACGAAATTCCAGCTAACTGCAAATAGTTGAAGTGGCTTGAGGAAAAAAAATTCGGTTTTACGATGAACCTGCCATAAATTGACTCTCTTTGAACGTTGTTGGATCCAGCCTCCATGATGGAGCCTGTACAGTTGTTTGACTTAAAATCGTAATCGCACTAACAAATCTGGTCCACGTTTTCATGTTTTCTCGACTCTCCAATTAATCTTGTCAGCCCACAGCTAAACAAGGAGTTCTTCCTCGGCTCCTGCTCAGGTCAAATTCTCATACTGTGTTCTCTTTCGTTCGGCTGAGGAACTCCGTCATGATGCAGTTGCCATGAGTTGCGCTTGCAGCAGTATCTGCCTTCAGAGAATCCGAGCTGGCGTTTGAAGGAGCTGTGCTGGTAGTCCTATTATATGGTGTCCACATATAGGGCTGATCCGGTATTAAAATAGCCTGGCTTGTTGTGCATATCATGATTGCAGAATGGTCACGTTTCGCGCAAGGTTTACCTCCTGGTGAATATGTTACCAATCAATTGTCAGAACACTAGCTTCCGGTAGCTACCCGTCGGCCCCTTTTTAAGTTTATCTGTCGGTGAACAAATTTTGTTTCGGGCAAAGAACGCAATCGCACCTGGTTTTCCGTCATGATGACAGGTTTTATTATTATTATTATCATCGTTATTTTTTGACATTAGTGAAGAGGTTTGTCCTTAACCGAAACAGACACCGAATTTTCTCACACTGTGTTACCCCTTCAAAATATTTTTCGCGAATCGTCCAGTCAAACGCTGGTCCCAGAGGTGTTCCTTCTTTTTCTCGAGACAAATTAATCTCCGAAGCGTACAAGTAGAGACAACAAACTTATCTTATTTTCATGTAACTAAACGCGTTATTTGGAGCTCATGGCGATATCGAAATTTTGTTTCCGTGAGCCGGAACTGCAGAAGACAAATTTATTTCAATCGGCCGTCACTAAAGGTATACGACAACGCGCATTCAACTCGTCTTGATCATTTGTTGATGGAGAGATTTTATGCTCCTGAGATCTTTCCCATCTTTTCAATCTGGATATCGAGTTCTGAGACTTTGAACAGTAGTAATTTTTTCTGATTTTTCCACGCTTGCGACAAGCTGGACAGCTCACCTTGGGGTGCAAATTACAGGCTGCAATAAAGAAAACAGTAACTTGGTAGCAAGCGATCCATCTTTCTTCCTCTCGCGCTTCTCGCTCAGTTTGCTCGCGTGTAATCACTCCTGCATTTGCTTTCCCCTTTGGCGCCTTCCACGCAGGCTAAGGAGTGTGTTTCTTTGGGAGGATCCAGATCCGGATTTGTGACCCATCGCGTTCCTTTGAACGAATTCATGTTCAGAACAGTGATCTATCGAATCCACTCTGGATAAGGACTCATCGGATCAGTGACTGATCTGAGTGATCCGAAAAGAGATTATGGGATTCATGATCCAGGGCGTTCCTTTGGATAAAGATTCGAAAAAAATCATTGTGTACAGCGGTTTTCGCTGCGAATGGTGCATTTTCTTCGCATTTCCCACTTGGAGCTGTCAAGAAGACGTAAAATTATAATTTTTAGCCCTGTTTCTGCCTACATCTATTTCAATTCGTCAGGAAACGGACGAAATACCAGCAAAGTGCAAATAGTTGAAGTGGCTTGTATAAAAACTTTCGGTTTTACCACGAAATTGTCATGACCTGTACCGTTCTTATTGTTTATAATTCAGCTGTCATGATTACTGATCCGACATATCAAAACCTTGTCCCTTTGGGGCACCATCATCCAAGTGATCTTCGATCATAAATCCTGATCCACATCCCTGACATCCTCCCAAAGGAACACACCTCGACAAAGATCTCGCGGCTCTACAGTCTGGAATTGAGCTGGCTGGGATTTTCTTAAACGCCTGGCTTGTTGAATATTGATACCAAAAGGCTAATCCCAGCTTGAAATAGTGCTTATTTTTTCCTGGCTATTAGACTCTAACAACAAATCCAACTATGAGCAGTCTCTCTTTCTGTAGCCTGCGTAGCAAGCGTTTCCGTAGGGTCTTCCGCCCGTTCGAGGTGTTTTTCGCTTTTTGGCGGCGCAAAAGTTGGGGCGATCGCAAGAAGCGAAAAATGCTTCAAACCTGCGGAAAGCCCTACGGAAACGCTTGCTACGCAGGCTACTCTTTCTGCTCAGGGATAGTCGAGCAAAAATAACACGCGAGCGAGTACGGAAATCTTCTGCGGCGTGGAAACGTGATATCTGCAGGAAGAGCCGTTAATTTAAATGTAAGCCGTTATAACCAATGAAACAGTTTATTCCAAGGCTATTAGCGCCTGTACTGCCAAATGCCGGGAAATATCGGCTTCATTAAAGGCGAACCAGGAAAAAGAGGGGCGTGTTGACAGTCTCGTGTTAACATCAGCTGTCATTTTAAATGCCGTAATACAGAACTCTCATGTCCAATAAACAAAATTAGTTGAGCTCATGATCACTGCCAAACTTTTATCTTTTCGTCTGAACTCCTTGTCAAGGTGTCGATATCCGAAATCTCCACCAAGTAGCAACGTTAGGGTAAGTGGTTTTTTGGTCGTCTCTCTGTCAGTTTAGTTGTTTTTCTTGTTTTGGAGTAGAAAAAGCCCGTATTAAAAAGGATGAATTCTGCGCTCCGCGGACGAATCATGATTCTCCTCACCGCGGCCATCATTCGGCGCCCATGGTCACAAGCAGTGAAACAAGGTAATTCTGGAAATTTGCGCATGAAATGAGTTCACAGATGAAATACGTCCTTTCTGAGATATAAGCAATCACAAAAAAAGCATAAGATCTGCTAATATCCTTTATCGTTTTGTGAATATGAGAGAATTGAGATGGGCGAATCCACGGGCTGAGAATCATGCTTGAAACCCCGGGTCTTCACATAGCTGTGAAATCGGCTGTAATTTTGGCCAAATTTAGAACTTGGACGATTTAATTTCATTCTCCTTTTAACGCTTTGCGGATATTTTCGTGAACTGCAGACATCTGGAAAGCAACGAGGGAGCCATTAACCAGAAATCTCTACAGGCAGGCAAACGGTAGGCAAAATTTCATTCATCTACGTTATCAGACCAGCTGTCAGACCTCACTGACCGTATTTACTTGATTAAACGCCGCGGCGTTTATTAAATTTTTAGCGTTTCCGATGCGGCGTTTACTCCAACATCATATTTCTTAAATCACTGACAACAATTACGGTAAATCATTTGTAAATATTATGTAAAACAGAAACATGTTTAAAGTTCCAGTGTCTCGCTTTTTTGCTGAGATAGAATAAATTTCCAAGGATGGTGTAGAGTTGTGCCGTACTTGTTACTTTTTTCTAATAATCCTCGAGTAAACGCTACATTCTTCTGATTGGGTGCGGCGTTTATTCGACGGCGGCGTTTATTGGTAGTCATTGTAACGAAAATCAAGATTCGATTTCCACCGCTCACTCGGGTCCGACTTTCCTCCCGAAAACTGGCTCGTAAGCGAGCCTACAGACCGCTTCACATAAGACATTTTGCTCGCGTTTGTGTGACAAATTTGCCGGCACGACCAGTACAGTTTGTGAATTACGTTCTTCTACTGACAAGATGCTGAAGATGCGCGGCTGAAAAGGAACAAAGATCACCGGAAATGGCAGACATTAGTTAGGCTACCTCGCGGGTGAGATTCTATAACTCAGAGGTTGCAATCACGCAAAAACTTCAGTTTTTACGCACACTGTTATGCTGTGGGACCGAGAGTTTGGTCTCTAGTTGCGTCCTTGGGACCTATGAAAATAAAGATGGCTATAGAGTGCACGTAAAGCTCCACAACAGCTGAATCCGTCTTTCACGATCTTTGCTGTTTCTTGTATTGCTGTAGTTTCAGAATTTGATTATGCTTATGCTTTAAGAAGGTTTTGAGAACATCATCATCCTCATCATCATCATCATCATCATCATCATCATGATAATAATAATAATAATAATAATAATAAGCGAATATTTTAACAGGATAACACTTCAGTGCAAGAGCACTGTTATTAATGGGGTACTGCAAAAAAAAGCTAACATTTAAAATCTAAAGTCTAAAAACGAGAATCTAAAGTCTAATCTAAGGACTAAAATCTAATTATAAAAATTTAATAAAATAAACGAGGATAAAAAATTCTTCAACACATAAAATGTTTGTTAAGCTGTTTCCTGAATAAAAATCTAGAGTTTTGTTTTCTAATGTCTAGTGGTAAAGAGTTAACAGCTTTGACGGCCAATCTCCGGTTTCATCCTTGGCAGCTGGACAGATGATTGATTGTTTCTTGTATTTAGAGCATGGTTAGTTTTCACGAAATAGTTTTTGAAAGGGTTGCACACATTACCATGAAGACAATCAAAGACAAATAAACAAGCGTTCCTCTTTAAAACGCGATCTACTGATGGAATTCGAAGGTTAGCACTATGATCAGAGGAGTTTGGAGCTATAATTGTCAGTCTTCGACGTTCAATGTTTCCAATTAAACGTTTACGTGTATCAGACCAGCCAAGTCCCAGGAGTACTCGACGGAGCCGTTCTGCAAAATAACCGTTCTGCAGGGTCATCATGAGCTGGCTGGCAACTTGTCAACTGGCATAGAAATCTTGCTGGCAATTTGCTGTTACCGAAACCTTGCTGGGGTTGTGTTTACCAAATTATTCTATGGCTGGAAAAATTAACTCTTCCGGTTGGCGTGACGAACTGTTGTTATTATAGCTGGCAAAACGTGAGGATGTCGCGCAGCGTGATTTAATGTTTAACTTCGCAATTAGTGAAATATTGCTTCGCTTTGTCGGTACCCTTTGTTTCGCTGTCAACTGGAGGACGACCAGTAAATTTGTAATTGCAAAACGATAGTGCGCATGCAATGTATCCAGTACTCTGAGCAATAACGTAGCGGTTGATGGCGTTAATATTCATTACTCCTGCGAACTACTGCCCATAGAACATGAAGAGATGGTCGCTTTGGTATATTTCTACTATTCTGGGGAGGTAAGTGGCTAAGGTTTCTTTTTAGGTTGTCCGGTTACCGACTCGGGAGCTTTCAAGAAATGTAATTGATATTTTTGTTTGATTTAGCACACTAATGGGCCATTCCATTTAATGTCCGCACCCCCCCCCCCCCTATTGAGGGTCAGGGAAATTCTAGGGAGAGGGAGGGGGTTTTTAAAGTCATTTCTGAGGGGGTAGCTATGTCGGTACCTTTGATCTCTCGAAAACATCTGCCTTTTTCTGAAGGGGGGAATGCGTCGGCACTTTGATCTTTTTTTTCCTAAGGGGTAAAATTTATAATTAACCCTCAATGGGGGGGGGGGGGGGGGGTACGGACATTAAATGGAATGGCCCAATGAGCAAGGTTCGAAGGGGCGTCTCTCAAACCGCTTAAAATGTACCGGCTGCAACATCTCAGGAATGGTAGGGACTCGAATCGTAAGTAGGCTTGTTTTCACATTATAGTATTCTAGGGCGCCATCTGGGTAATAAAGATACACTTTTTCAGTTTTCTTAATTCAGTTCCGTTTATATTTGTTGATCGCCAAATTAACCGACCACTTTGAATTTAAAAGCGAAGAAAGGCTATCGCCAGCTGTATAAGCATTGATACCATCGTGTATTTGAAGGCACTGTATATATTTTGGATTTTGAGAAATCAAATAATAATATTTTCTTGTCCTAAAGTGTGCCTTTTCTAATTAGTAGCTATCGCGCGCTCTTCGCAAGATGAGCGGAGTCTGCGGTTGAAGATTATCTTTAGTTCGCGCGCGCGAATTCTACAGTACAGAATATGTTCTCGCGCGTTTGTCGCGTTCGTCGCGCTTGTCAAGCAAACTGACATACATGCAGTGGAACCCCGATATAACGAACCCCTAACGAAAGTTTGTGAAACGCGGCTTGCGCAGTGACTCCTGCAGAAAAAAAGTTTCTGTCCTAAAATTTCAAGCACTAAATAAACGTCCCTGTCTACTGAAACGTTACTAGACCTTTGCTGCGCTGGTGACGCATCCACTGACAAGACCGGACCTTTGCTGTGAAACTTTGCAATTCATTTTGTGAAACTTTTGCAGTGAAGCATCCACTGACAAGACCGCACCTTTGCTGCGAAACTTTGCCATTCATTTTGTGAAACTTTTGCGGTGAAGCATCCACTGACAAGACCGGACCTTTGCTGCGAAACTTTGCAATTCATTTTGTGAAACTTTTGCGGTGAAGCGTCCACTGACAAGACCGGACCTTTGCTGCGAAACTTTGCAATTCATTTTGTGAAACTTTTGCGGTGAAGCGTCCACTGACAAGACCGGACCTTTGCTGCGAAACTTTGCAATTCACTTTGTGAAACTTTTGCGGTGAAGCGTCCACTGACAAGACCGGACCTTTGCTGTGAAACTTTGCAGTTCATTTTGTGAAACGTTTGCGGTGAAGCGTCCACTGACAAGACCGGACCTTTGCTGCGAAACTTTGCAATTCATTTTGGGAAACTTTTGCGGTGAAGTGTCCTCTGACAAGACCGGTGACGCAGACGCTACTCGCCAGCATGTACTTTGTTCTCATCACGTTTTGACGTCATCTGTGCGTTATAAGAGTACACACTTAGCCAAATGGAATCTATTTGTTAAGTCTTTACTTCTACTACGGTACTTAAATTGCAATTAACGCCGTGAGACTTTGCAATGAAACTTTTGAGGCGATTGACTACTGAAACCTGACTTGATTATTGCTGCAAAACTCGATGTTGTCATGTTGCCCTGGCGACATCACTACAAAGATGAACCGGAAGCAGTAAGATAAAGAATAGATTTGTTTGACGTGTACACACCTTACAGCATTAAAAGATTGTAGAAAATATATCACTGAAAACTTGCTGTTTGACACCTTTAATTTAGCAACATTTTAATTTCTGCAAGTATATACAAATCTCATAACAGTATCTGTGCAATTCCTCAGTAAATGGCAAGTTCGGCGCCTCGATAAGGTAAGTGATGCAAGTGATGTGATATATAATAAAGGAAAAAAGACTTGGAACTTAAAAAAATAACAAATGAAGATCTAAAGGCCTTCTGTTATTAGCCGGGAGATCACAGGGTTTTGAAATAACTGTCCTGGCTGGCAAATTATGAAGGCAATAATTTCCTGGCTAGCATTGCTATCAAATGTGCCGCTGGCTGGGAAAACGGAATCCTTCGAGCGATGCTTGCTGGCAAATTAAACTCTCAATCTTTAGCTTGCTGGCTCTGAAGAACGGATAAATTTTTGCCAGCAAAGTTATTTATGGGCCAAAAGTAACTCGGTGATTACTAAATAACATCTTAGAGCAACAAACAGTCAATTTTAGAAAAAAATTCGTTGGGTACTCCTGAAGTCCAGTTGAACCACAGTACGTGAAAACAGGCATGAGGCACCACAGCAAACAGGCACTTAGGTAGCACAGCAAAGTCTGAAAGTATGAAAACTACTGAACTTGAGAAAACTGAACGGCAGGCATAACAATCTCTTCAGTTTGCACTGTTGTCCTGCATATTGGACTGTGAAGGTCTGTGTGCGATTAACAGCTGAGGACAGAGCTGGAAACTAGGACCTACCTCCCTGGCACTGAAAATTATGTGACACAATTGTAAGCCCTGACAACTGTATATTTAACCGTGGAAACAGCAATCCATTTAAAAAAAGTTCATCTCTGCCTAACGGAAAACAAACACCTCCGAAGAAGGTTCAGCGAGTGAAACGTTCCAGTGAAAACACAACTTAAGTGTACTCTAATTGCTGCGGCTTTCGCCGCCGATTTTGTCGCGTTTACTTCATTGGAGATGACACTTTTCTGGGTCCCCAGTCTGTTTAGCTGAGCATTTCCGAATAAAAGTTTCCCTAATTTAATAACGTGTTCTACCTTTTAAGTAACCTTGTTCTGCTTTTTTAAGGAATTCTCTGCTGGAGTGACTCAACCTCTCTCAGTTTTATGTCACTGTTGTGAAACTGACAACGGTTGTTAACTTGGCACATTCATTGTAGGAATGCTAGTTTCCTGTCTTCTTAGAGCACAGTTTTTTTTTTCAGTATAATTTTTCCGGTTACTTCTCTCACGATGGAATAAATAGCCTGTTCTAGGCTCTCATATAATAGGGACGGTATGAAAATTAGAAAGGGAACGCGAACATAAGACGCGCGGGATCTGGAGAAAAGGGGGCGGTGGCGGGAAAAGGAAGACCTTACGCGTTTTCGCACTTGTTTTCTCGATTTCTTTCCCCCACAACCTTGGAGCCTTGAACAGGCTATGGAGTGAAGTACTTTATCACCCTTTGGTATTTTTTCTTTTATTCTTATTTCCTTCTGTGAATTTGCTAAAAGTTGACGTCAGGAGAAATGAAACTCTCTTACTATTTACTACAATTTTTGAAGCATTACATGTAAATAAACTACGAAATATTGCCCTTCGGGAATAATGAAATTTGGCTGTCGCGAAAATGTCATTTACAAATAAAGTAGTTCAACCCTGGTGGGTATATATAATCATACCTTTAAAAGTGTTTCATTTAGACACATTTTCTAAAATAACTGATGTAGCATCAAAATTTTCGCCTTTCTACGCTGTCGTAAAACTTTTGGGGTGATTGCCGTACGAAATGCGACGATGACTTTTGTTGCGAAAATTTGCAGCTTCCGTCGTGAAACTTTCCCTGTGATTGCCTTCCAACATACTGTGATCATGATGATGATGCTGCGCATGCCCCGCCAAAAAATCCATCGTTTTCGCAAAGTTTACGTCAAAACTTCGCTAGCTGGCTAAGAAATGGTATACATGATCACTTACTGGCAAACTGGAAATATTTCCGCCACGCTGGCTGGATGTTTTTTTTTTGGCAATTTTAATTTTGCTGGCTCGTCGACAAACCTCAAAATTACTGCTGGCTAGGATTTTTATTAATTAAAATTCCTGCTCGCTGACAGTGAAGAGCGGGTACGTTTTTCCCCAGGAAAGTTAAATATTAAACAAGATTGACGAGGGGACACGCAGCTTATGTTAAGTACACTGTATGATCGATTTCCCTGGAGCAGTTGTTGGATACACTTGCCCCAAGATGCTGTGCAAATAAATTTTCGTAGAACCTTCTCAGAAAAGCTACCCATACAACCATCTCGCAAGCCAAAAGGAGCTGCACGTCTCGTCTGTATAAAGTTTCATTGTAAGGAATTACAAGGCAAATAGTATGATTATGAGAACTAATCAACTAAAAATCAATACTCGATTGTTTCGATTGCATTTTTGGTGGGGGTGTAGTAAGACTAGGCTCGATTACCAGCTGCAGTTCGGGAAAATGAGCCCGCTTTCTGAACCGGAGAGAGCGGCGGAAATCGAGCCCAGAGTAAGACTGGAAAGTATTGTTTTATTTTGAGTTTAAATAAAGATTAACAAGGCGTTTTTCGGACGTGGGGATGGCATTTTTTCTGCGAAGCAGGCTTAAGAAGCATACGCGTATGGCAGTCGCTTGAGCACGTATGACGTAAGCTTGACTTGTTTCCCCTAATGAAATCGAATCAAGTGACGCCCTTCACACTGGGCCCTCCTAGACTGGAAACGAGAAGCGAAGGACTTAGAGAAAGACCAAGTAGACAGGTAATTAAATCCGCGACGCCGCAACGTTGAAACGCCGGAATGAACGCCAAACGACGGGAATACTTCATACGTTAGTTTCCGGGGGGGGGGGGTAGGTGAACCCAATAATGTGTCGTACGGGGAGGTTCCGCTCCTACGTTCAAACCCGGCCTTACCCAGGTTTGAACAAAAATTGCACCTCGATCTTCTATACCTCAAAAAAATAAGCCAAAACAGTAGGAAATTGTTGGATTTTAGTCGCTAAAAGCGGCTCGCTTATTTTGTGTTGCGATTTCTGCCAAAATTTTGGAAACATTTTTAGTACTTAGACTAAGTTGCTATCTCCTTGACTTTAAGTGTATTTCGACGACCCTTTAACATACTAAAACAGTAAATTTCCCTACCCTTTATTACAGTGCAATCGCAAAAAAGGGTTCCCTTTCGGGAGGAGCCTCTCCGTAGAGCCCACTATAGGGAGTACCCCCCCCCCCTGCAGGAGTGGGGTCAGTTTTTTTCTCGAGTTTTCTGGCAGTTTAGGTTTAATTTGACCTCCGCCCAGATCTCGACCTTTAACACCTCGCAGTTGGAGACGCCCAGTTCGGGAAAGAACAAACTTTTTCCCGCCTTTTTCTTTCGCGTGACCGAGCATTGCGTGCTCGCCAAGCCATCGCCCATATGATAGAGTTTCATTCTTCACTTGGATCTCGCGTGGGGCGCATCACTTGGTGAGTACCAATGGCCTGCCTTCTTTGTTGTATCTCATATAAAGGGAAGAACTTTGATTTTTAGGCTATTTTGAGACAATGATAGTTTATTTGCTTGATTTTATAATTTGGAAAATTGTACAGCGTTCGAATTTAATTTTCTGTATCAAGGCATTGTTTCTTATCGAACGCGCTGATAACGCTCCCTTTGTCTCGGCGTACAATATTATGGTTTAGCTTTCTCGCTGTTTAATTTGTTCGATTTGGTTTTTTCATTGTGTTTACACTTTATTAGCAAGGCATTTTTGATCTCCTGTACCTTACATTTGCTCGTTAAGCGAAATTCGCACGAAACTCGTAAACATATCTTAGACAAGGAGTAATGGAACATCGCGTAAGCAACCGGTGATAAGAGGAAAAAACAACAAAATAACACGCAACTTAAAATCAGGATACATCTCTAACTAAACTGAAAAAAAACTGTACTACTACAGCAGAAAAATATCAAGTCTTCATGCTAAGTTGTCATTAGAGGATTTCGGTCCCAAGACTGACGAAGATCCAAAGAATTACCAGACTCAATTTCCAGCGAATTATTGACCCTCATTTACTCTGCTTTACTCTGTTTGTTGTCACGAGGAAACGGGCCTGAATCTCTAAACGGCTGGAAATCGATGACGACCGATGAACATTCAGGATTTAGTTCAGGATTTAATTTGGATTACAAGTCAAGATTATAAATCTGATGTTCATCGAAAAAAATCATAAATAGCATAAAGATATAAAGTAGGGAAAGCATTTTCAAAATGCATTAGAAAAACACCTACTTCAGTCTAACGTAGCTCCATTAATACTTTATATTTCTGCATTCCGGTGTTTTGGGTTTCTGTAAAAGCCGAGGGTGGTGATTATATGAGATCGGTACGAATGGCTTATACGTATGAAACCGGTTTGAAAAAAGCCCGATGATGAGATGAAACTGGTCTTGGCGAACTCAGACAGACAGAAGTTCAGATACAGGCACCCAATCTCATGATCTGATAGCACGAACGGGTCTCTTACTTGCCTGTCAAAGCAGTATTCTCGATTTGCAGACTTTGTATGGGAAATTCACTTGGGTTCTCAAAGTGCTAAAATGTAGCATTCATGAATATGGACCGAATGAACTTTGCTTACCTCAACAGGGGGTTTTTGTCTTGGGTGGGCGTAATTTGGGTGCAATTTGTGGCCATTTTAAACCCTGTGTTATAAAGGTCGGTGAAGTTTATTTGCAAATTCATGGCTATATTTTAGTATTTTACGAGCCCTGGAGTGAATTTCTCATGCAAAGTCTATAAATCGAGAATATCGCTTTAATACATGTAAGAGCCACGTTCGTGCTATCAGATCGTGAGTTTGGGTCAGCTGTGGCTCAGATCAGTTCCCTTACAAATCTTTGTTCTGATTACAAGAGCCGGTTATCGCTGACAGGTATGACTCGGCCCCAAATTAACAATAACAAGCGAAAAAATACCTGTACCAATCTAACCCAAACCGCCCTGACTCGTTTAGCTCACCGAATCAGCCAAACCTGCCAAACCGGGCTAATGGAGAGTTAATGTCGAGAGAGTCTGGGATCTACCTTGAAAAGACGCCTTGCAACAAAGGACTTGTGCGTCAATGTGCGCGATAAAGGAGCGAAATATGAATCAAAAGGTTGGTATAGTTCAGGTTTTTTCGCTTGAGATTGTCAAAGAATACCGTAACAGACTCAAACATGGTGAACAGCAGCTAAGCGACTTTCACAGGGGAGATTTCAAGCTTTAAAGCGCTTCTGTTGGACGCGAAGCTTTTGCCCGCTTCGAGAACTTGTCACATCGAAGCACGGAACCCATAGGCAGCATAACTGTCTCTCGAGAAGTTTCCTTTTAATCTTCAGACTTGCTTCTCTTTATCATACAGACAGAAATCGTAAAAACTTTCTAAAGAGTAAATATATTGTTTAAATAGGCAATGATTCCAAGGTAAAGTATGGTCAACTGTCCGCGCAACTGCAACTGCTGTCACACAAAGACCTTGTCGCGTCCACATCAATTTTGTGTGCCCTGAAAACACACAAGATGAGTAAACGGTAAGTGAGTTTAAGGTCATATAAATCTTGAAAAGTTATCTAGTTGTAACTGCTGTCATGAAGAGGCTTTGATCATTTGAATCCCACTACAGTCAGATAAGTACTTAAAAATTTGGAAATTTGTAAACTTATGCACAGGCAGACCACCCTGTGTGTTCGTGGTTAATAATAATTTGACATAAGACGATGTTGAAATCAATGGCGCGTATAGAAGAAATGTAGAGAAACATTACGTCGGCTTCGATTTACTACAAAATATAAAATTTACTCTAAATGATTCAAGAAAAGTTAAGATGAAATGTTGACTGAGTCTTGTGTCATATTTTTTTGCCGTCCCGAGGTGTTTAAGGCGTTATTTTGAGATCCGGAAGTCTCAAAAGTAGCTTTCTTAACATGATCAGTGCAAGATTCCAGACCAAAGGAATTTTAAGAATGCGAGTCCATTCGAATCTACCAATCAGCGCATCTCGACCGTTGGCATCTCGACCGTTGGGCTTTTGAACTGTCAACGGTCGAGACGCGCTGATTGGTAGATTCGAATGGATTCTTCAAATTCCTTTGGTCTAGAATCTTGCACCGATCATGTTGAGAAAGCTACTTTTGAGACTTCAGGATCGCTTTTCTCGGAAAATATCGGAAGGATGAAGCTCTAATTCGGCACAGGGACGAAGAAATATCTAGTCGATTGGATGCCAGTGTTTTCGATGTGAGAATTTTGATGGTTTGGCGTCAGTTCTAGCTTGAATTGTACAAGGTCGCGGCCGCCGGCTGTTTTGCTGCATGCCTTGTTCTCCCTTCTCTCTCTCTTTCTACCGGTCGATAAATGACCTCGCAAAATAACGCCTTAAACGGCTCGGGACGGCAGAAAAATATGACACAAGACTCAGTCAACATTTCATCTTAACTTTTATTGAATCATTTAAAGTAAATTTTATATTTTGTAGTAAATCAAAGCCGACGCAATGTTTCTCTATATTTCTTCTATATGCGCCATTGATTTCAACATTGTCTTATGTCAACAATTATTAACCACGAACACATAGGGTGGTTTGCCTGTGACTTATGTCTTGAAAATCCCTCAGCTTGAAATTTATAAGCTTAATAATTTTTTCCCGAAAGATTTTAGTAAAGCAATTTGAACTCCTGCAATCCAAAATTAATCTCTGAATGGAGAGTTTTTTGGACTTCATAACATGTCATGTGATCTGATAATTGAAAATTTTAAATTTTGGTCTTTTAAAAAATTTAAGCCCTGAACCATTAAGGTCAGTTTACAAATGTGATTTTTTGTGCCATTTTTTTGCACTTTTCTATACAATTTTTGTTGCACTCAAGCTTGCGATAAAAATGCGATTTCTGTGTGATTTGTCGCCGTAATATTGCAGAGGTTTCTAACATGTTTGAAACTTAATGCAACTTGGTAGCAATTTTGGGGAAATTATGGCAAACATCACACTCGAATCACAGAAATCGCAATGAAATCGTGGCTAGTTTACACTTGTGAGAACGAGAGTTTACAAAGGTTTCTGGCAGTCTTTACTTAGATATCTTCACAGTCATGTTCTATTGGTTCTCATGCAGTTTTGGTTGGAAGGTAAATGTGTTACGGCACTTTAAAAAGTTTTAATCAGTTGGTTTAAGTGGTTGAAAACATTCAAATGTCTTTTTAACAATTTTAGCTAAGTCCTTGCATATTTGTAATCCTGTGTCTAAATCTATATGGACTCCGAGGCCTAAATCTGCTGGTGAAAGTGGACCCTTAGAAATCCAAATCCTAGAAGATATGAACTCCCCTTTTAAAAACTTGAGCTTCCCTTCTAAAAACTTATGCTATCAATTGTTATAAATTTAAATGAAACTCTGGCTAATCACACATAAACTACAAAAACAATTTCCCTTTTAATCTTGGTGACAACATCAAAACACGACAAACTGGCAGTGCATCTTTGAGCCAGTCTTAATATCAAGCAATTAAGAAAGAGAAATAATATTGCCAGCACTGTTTACATGTAGCCAATGCCTATAAAAGTTGCTTGAGTGCAGAGCTGGGATTAATGTGTTTGCTTGAATGTTCATTTTAACGAGGAAAAACAGTCAGACTTTTTAACTTTGTGCTTCCATATCTGATAGCAGATTTGGTTCAGGGGTCCAAATTCACTGGTTGTCCAGATTCCCTAGTTAAAAAAGTTGACTTTCCTAAACAACTGGGAATGGTTTTACTTAACCAAAAGTGGCTGATACCAATAAAAAAAGGGTGACCAACTTAAAAAGGATTGATGTAGTTAATAATGATTTTTAGAATTAATAAATATTAATGATGTATCTGTCAGTACTTAACTCTGGTTTTAAGCATGAAGTGACAAGGACTATTGCTGCACATTCCCCACCCTCAACCCAAATGATCTCAAATGATAGTAAGATTTTGATTGCTTAATTAGTGCATTAATATATGGTTGGATGGCTAGCCATGTAAACTAAGTTTTTACCACTTTATGTTTACACAGCCATATTTAACTGCTGAAGTGTGTTTAGGAGAATTCAGAAGAATTCTCTCACCCAAGTGTTTGCATCAGTCTGTTATTATTAATATTATTATTGTTATTATTATTATTATTATTATTATTATTATTATTATATGGGTCAATAGATTATTACTTTTTATAACCACGAAAATACAAAAGTGTTAATGTTATGAGTTGGTTTAGATGAAAACCAAGCTGTCTGCTGCTTGTGTAGCCAATCTGATTATATGTTTCAATCCATCTGGACCATGCCAGAAGCAGAAAAATAATAAAGCTATGATAATTTCCTATTTCGTGGCTCTATTCCAGTTTGCTCTGGGCTCTTTTGCTCATTTCAGTCTTATAGACCCTAGTTGTTCCTATGATAAGGTCACTTGTCCATCTAGAAAGAGTCTACTAGCAGTGACCTTAAATCCCTCGGCATGATCAGAATCTCATTTCTTCTTACAGTGTCAATACATTGTTAAACAGAGAGGTGTTGAGAATGAGTGTAAGATTGTCATTGCTTCGGAGGAAAGATAATTTCTGGATATAACTTGAAATACTATTTCTCTAGGTTTTATCAACCTTTGCAATGTCAAGATCAACACTTAAAGTTTTACCAGGTTTTATCAACACTTTTTACTAACTGCCTTTCACTTTCAATGCTAGTTGTGGAATTTTCTTACAAATAAGAGCACAGCACCATGAAATAAATGTCGTTGAGTCATGTGTGGTTCTAAAAACTTTTGAGTCTGTGGATCAAAATTAAACAGATGCCACTGATCAATACTTCCCTGTGCTACTGTTTTCATGCACCTATAAATGTTAAGCCCCAGGGTGGTGGGGGGGGGGGTGTGGGCTACCCCTGGGATCTTGACATACAAGGCTGCCCCCTGGGTAAGGATTTTGAACATACATGGTGCCCCAAACATTTGACTTTCAGAGACAAAGTAATTCTGGGGGTGGGGGGGGGGGGGGCTGAAATTTGACATTCATGAGTTGTCCGGGGGTGGGGACTTTGACTCTGGCTTCCCTAAAAATGTCAAATTCCCCAGGGGTAGTCTCCCCCATCCTCCCAGGAGGTGCCTTATACAGCATATGGTGGTTTTCTCTTTCAATTCTGTGCATAAAATCCTGAAGTGTGACCATTCAAGTGAAAGCTTTTTTGCAGCACTTTCCTGTAGTACTGTTCATTATACTATATGCTGTGGTTCTAACTTCTGAGTCCGTGCATGAAATGCTACAGTGTGACCATTGAAGTGAAAGCATTTGAGCTGTACTTTCCTGTGGTGATGTTTATTATGCTGTACACTACTTTTCCAAATCCTTAAAGTGAAAGCTACTGAGCAGTGCTTTCCCCACCTGTGCTGCTGTTTATTGTGCTATATGAGGTGGTTCTTACTTCTGAGTCTGTGGATGAAATCCGAAAGTGTGACCACTCAAATGAAAGCATTTAAGAAGTACTTTTACTTTCCGGTGGAGCTGTTTATTATGGTGTACACTAAATTCTGCATCTGTGGATGAAATCCTTAAGTGTGACTGAGTCTGGGGATCAAAATGCTTCCTGTGGTACTGTTATTATACTGTATATGGTGTGGTGGTTCTCTCTTTCGAGACTGTGCATAAAATCCTGAAGTGTGACCATTCAAGTGAAAGCTATTGAGCAGCACTTTCCTGTAGTACTGTTTGTTACACTGTATGCTGTAGTTCCAAGTTCTGAGTCTGTGGATGAGATCCCAAAGTGTGACCATTCAAATGAAAGTTGCTGAGCAGTACTTTCCTGTGGTGGTGTTGGGTGTCTATACCAAACATTTGAAGAGGGTTTTTGTGTGCTCTAATTGTCTACTCAAACTTGGGATAACATTTGCCATTCACCTCGTTTTCCCTTTCAATGTTTTCTTATGTGCATGGTAGAGGTGCCCACCTTAAAAATGATAACAATATTATTATCTAACTAATATTTCCTTTATTTGTATTTAGTATAATTGTTCAGGTGATTATAGAGAAGTGCACACACTGATTGGTCAAGGACTACATCATATCTTGCTTTATTATATAGACAAGAGTGTTTTAGTGGAAAATATACCACTCATAATGTTCATACACGCCATTTCCCGCTTTTACACTGTTGTTTGTGCAAAAACACTCTTGTCTATATAGTAAAAAGAACATGGCGGCTTGAAGATTTGAATTTTATTTTCTCGTGGTAAAAACCAATATTTCACTCACTCGCTGCGCTTGTTCGTAAAATATTGTTTATACCACTCGAAAATAAAATTTATATCTTCGCGCCGTCGTGTAATATCCTCTCTATAATCACCCTGCGCGAGGTGATTATAATACTGAAGCACTACTTTTCAAAATGGCCACCGCACGATTTTTGATGTTTCTGGAGAAAAGAAAAAAAGAAAATACATTTGCTATGATGATCACCTGAGCAATTATACTAAAACAATATTATTCTCCTCAGGCTCAGCGAATATGTGGAATAATCCCCTCAACTTCGTCTCGGGGATTATTCCACAATATTCACTTCGCCTTCAGCGAATAATTGTTAAATAAATGTTAATTAATTTAAGAATCATGAAAATACCTGACTGGCGAAGACAAAATATGCATACAACTTTATCTTAATACCCACATTTACCGTGTTCCAAATTCACTCCCTTCTACCCGACCCACAAAAAAGGCCAAAATTGTTAATTGTAGACCCCTAAGTATTAGGCATACTGCAGTTTTTTTATGCTTGAGTACTCTTTTCCCTGCAAGTACATTAGGGCTCCAAAGCAAAATGTTGTCAAAAATTAATTTACCTCTCCACATAAAGGAACCATTATTTTGACAATAATATGATGTATTTTTAAGTGGACACCTCTATGACGTGCATAAAAGATATTGAAAAGGAAGAGGAAAGTACCATCACAGGAATTTACTGTTTGAGAGGCTTTTATTTTGAGTGGTCACATCTAAAACTCAAAAGTTAGAACACCTTGTACAGCATAATAAAGAGCACCACAGGAAAGTACTGCTCAGTAGCTTTCATTTGAATGGTTACACTTTAGGATTTCAGCCACAGACTCAAAAGTTAGAATCACCTTGTACAGCATAGTAAACAGCACCACAGGAAAGTACTGCTCAGTAGCTTTCATTTGAATGGTCACACTTTAGGATTTCATCCACAGACTCAAAAGTTAGAATCACCTTGTACAGCATAGTAAACAGCACCACAGGAAAGTACTGCTCAGTAGCTTTCATTTGAATGGTCACACTTTAGGATTTCATCCACAGACTCAAAAGTTAGAACCACCTTGTACAGCATAACAAACAGTACCACAGGAAAGTACTGCTCAGTAGCTTTCATTTGAATGGTCATACTTTAGGATTTCATCTACAGACTCAAAAGTTGGAACCACCTTGTACAGCATAATAAACAGCACCACAGGAAAGTACTGCTCAGTAGCTTTCATTTGAATGGTTACACTTTAGGATTTCATCCACAGACTCAAAAGTTAGAATCACCTTGTACAGCATAGTAAACAGCACCACAGGAAAGTACTGCTCAGTAGCTTTCATTTGAATGGTCACACTTTAGGATTTCATCCACAGACTCAAAAGTTAGAACCACCTTGTACAGCATAACAAACAGTACCACAGGAAAGTACTGCTCAGTAGCTTTCATTTGAATGGTCACACTTTAGGGTTTCATCCACAGACTCAAAAGTTAGAACCACCTTGTACAGCACAATAAACAGTACTACAGGAAAGTGCTGCTCAGTAGCTGCTTAGGGATTTCATACACAGACTCAGAAATTAGAACCAACTTGTACAGCATAATAAATGAAGTCGCAAGAAAGTACTGCAAAATATATTTCATCCGGCTTGGCCAGGGGTTAGAAACATGCCCAAAAACTACCCTGAAAATAGGGAAAGAACGTTGTGTTCTGTAAGCCAGAAATTTTACATTTCTCAGGGTTTGAACGGATCATGGAATACCTGGATAGTCCTGGAATTCTAGAATTTTATTTTGCAGGCCTGGGAGTCTTACTATAAAGCTAATATTTACCCTCTCTCTAATGTATATCGTACCCCCAAAACCCTATACTGACCTTAGGGGTTGACCATGACGTATGAACTTCCAAATTCTCAGGTGGAAAGGTGAAAGAAGAGTATAGGATTGAGAAAGGAGAATTGATGTTTGAGCTTGGCAGTGAATAGCCTGCTGCACTTGAGGATCTGTAGCAGGGTGTTTGACAGGAGTGTGGAAGGGCAGAAGTTTGACTACTGAAATACTTAATATTTTTATCCTGCTTAGCTATTTATGCCGTTTAGTTTCAAGGTTACTCTTTCCACATCTCTCTTGTTTCTCATCTCCACTATTTTATTGACGAGGTAGGTAAACTTTTTTCAGACACGCTTGCCCCATCAACCATGATATAATACTAAAAGCTTATTTCCACAAGGGGCGTACGCGTATTTCCAGTGCAGAACATCTGCAACTTTATTGAATAGACGTAATGTTCTATGGCAACTTCTGATGTTCTTCAACACACACTTTTGTTTTGAGCAACCCAGATTTCTTCACTTACAGTCAAACCTTAAATATCTGAATTCACTGGGAAATGCTAATATAAAAATAGCTTGAATGGTCAAGAATTCACATTATCAAAAAACAGGAAAAATATGTTTTAAACATAGATAAATCATGAGGAAAAATTTTAATTGAGCAAAAACTATTAGCTATTTATGGTACAAAACTTATTTATAATCTTCTGAAATAAGTTCGTTAAATTCACTATCTACTAACTTTTCCGGAATCATAACTCATTAACATTATTAGAGTAATTAGAATATCAGAGCAAAGTTTTGGTGGTCCTGACATAGAGTCCAGATAACCGAGATCTCGATAATTAAAGCTTGACTGTGCTTTGTTCAGATCCCGTATTCTACACCTTTCGTTTTCACAGACTGAGATTTTGTATACAGCAACTCAACCAAAGTAATTAAGATGTTTGGTCAGATGGAACTATCTCGGAGTGAATTCATTGATTGCATCACAGGAATTTTGACTAAAATTGCATAACTATTGTCTGATGATATTCCTGTTTGCTTTCCGTTTCATTTAATCTTTAACAAATAACAAAAACCTACAAACTTACCTGTTTTAGTGTCCTCCCTTGTTTTCAACAGCTAAAAGTCTCCCGCCTTCAACTTTGACTTCTGTGAAAAATAAAAAATAATTTATACTCGAGTGTTGAATCATTGTCATTAACTGCTTCCCTCCTGGAGTCAAAGTGTCAGTAAGTGTGGTACTTTCTTGAGAATGTGTTCACTTGGTAAAAATCCTGAAGTGCGGCCGCTCACATGAACGCTGTTTATAAGGAAATTCTTGTGGTACTGTTTATTAATCTGTACAAGGTGGTTCTAACTTTTGAGTCTGTGGATGAAATCCTAAGGTGTGACCATTCATGTGAAAGCTATTGAGCAGTACTTTCCTGTGGTACTGTTTGTTGTACTGCACAATGTGGTTATAACTTT
This sequence comes from Siderastrea siderea, assembly GCA_964030785.1. Classification (NCBI taxonomy): domain Eukaryota; kingdom Metazoa; phylum Cnidaria; class Anthozoa; order Scleractinia; family Rhizangiidae; genus Siderastrea; species Siderastrea siderea. The sequence goes on along the minus strand of OZ034975.1, from coordinate 46,615,567 downwards.
TGAATCTGTGGATGAAATCCTAAGGTGTGTCCATTCAATTGAAAGCTAACAAGCAGAGTAATTTCGTGTAGTCTCAACTGCATGCTCTACAAGAGGTTTTTAGTGGGTCCATGGGTAAAATCCTTAGTGTAACCAATAAAGTGGGTTCTGTTGAGCAATACTTTCCTAAGGTGACGTTTATTATGCTGGTTGAGGTGGTTCTTACTTTTGAGTCTGAAGTCATAAAGTGTTATTATTCAAGTGGAAACTATTGAGAAGTCTTTTTTTGTGGTGCCATTTGGCCAATTTAAGTTTACTCATTCAAATTAAGGCTGTTGCAGAATATTCTTGTTGTGCTTTTAATTTTTATTTCATTTCAGAAAGTTTACACACTACTTACTTTATCCTGAGGTATTCTTAAGAGGGTTAAGTCTTTTACTTTGAGTTAAACTAGCTTCTTACCTCCGCTTATGAAACGTTTGACCACAATGATATGATTATCAGGGCAAGCAATCACAATTCTTTGGAAAGGCGTTCCTTTTCTTCTTTCACTGCATACTGAATGTTCTGTTGCTTTGTCATTCGTTCTGTCCATATTCTTGTCAGGTGACAATAGCTGACTTTGCCAATATAGTTCCTCTTATTTTTTGTTGAGAAGGCTCCTTCCAAGTGCCAAATTTGTTTGCTCCCTGTTTTATTTTGCTCTGTTTCCTTTCTTGTACGTCTGCATGTATTCTGTGAACCTTACTTTTGTTTTCACTCTCTTTATGTTATCGTTAAATCCTGTCATTGACTAGACACTTTCTCGCTCTTAGCCAATTATAACAGCCTTTTCCTTTGGGGGAATCCCAAATGTAACACGCTTTTGTCTCTCAAGTAATATTGGTCGCATGTTTTGGCCCTTGTTGTTTTGTGGGGGTGTCCCTTGTTGATTTCTCTTATCAATATCTTGTACTGTCTCTCTCATACTACTTTCCTACTCTCCATGCGTGAAGTCTTGAAGCCTGTTTAAGCAACATACCTTATCACATTTAACTTTTTCATTCCCAGAAGCTATCCTTGGTTAATAAATCTGCGCCTAACGTGTTCGTGTGGATGGCCAAATCCTTAAGTGCCACCTTTCGACTGACAGATATTGCACATTACTTTGCCGTGACACGTAGTGTGTATTATGCTGTACGAGGTGGTTTTAGCTTTTGCGTCTGTGTAGCTGCTCGAATAAAAGCTACTGAGTAGTACTTTCCTTTTGTACTGTTTATTATGCAGTACAAAGTGGTTCTAACGTTCGAGTCTGTGGGAAAAAATCCTTAAGTGTGACCGTTTAAATTAAAGTCTACTAAGCAATACTTTCCATACTGTTTACTTTGCTGTCCAAGGTGGTTCTAACTTTTGAGGCTGTGGATGAAATCTAAAGTGTGACCACTCAAGTGAAAGCTACTGAGCAGTACTTTCCTGTGGTGCTATTTATTGTGCTGTCCCAGGTTTAAATTGAGTCTTTGTTTGAATTGAGTCTTTGAATGAAACCCTAAAGCGCATCTACACTATTTGGAGTCAAGGCAACAGAATTGTTTCAACACGCTAACTTATCGCTTTCTTAACGTTAATTAATTGCTCTTAAACGTACTCTGCATTAAATTAGTTGAGATTTAAAGTTGGCTGTAAATGCCATCACTTCTGAGTTAACATTGGACTTTTTGATTCGTGCGATGATTGCTATCTTGCCACTGATTAGCGTTCCATACAGGGTGGATGTTATAGTCTCAGTCACTTCATGCTACAGAAATCAGAGTGGGTATAGTGAACTTGTAGGCTCAGTTGGTATTCAAATAGTGTTTACCCTTCATGTTTAAATTTTATAACTCTTTAAATGTTACTTAAGATGCCTATCTGGTGGTATACCCCCTACTGTATGGTTTACTTCTCTCGTTGTATGTCTTAAAAATGTTATAATATTCTTTGCTATAATTAGTCTGTCTAGTGTGATCGCCTTGGTAAGAGAAGTCTTGAAAACGGCCACTGTTGATGCTGTGGTTTTAATTTCGACAATGTTGGCGAAAGTTATTTTCAGTCAATAAATCGAACGTCATCAGTTGATAGTGTTAATTGTTAAATGTTGTATGCTTAACTGGAGCCCTTCATGCTTCAGACATGCGTGGAGTCTTAATGGATAATGTTTCTCGCAGAATATATGGCTGCTTGGGGTTGTACTGTTTCATTAGGATGCTCTAGAAGACTCGATCACTGTGTGATCTAAATGGTAACCTCACCATCTTTTAGTCAGCCTAATGTCAGGGAAAATCAACCCTTGCGTACAAGCGTTGAAGCCATTATTTGCGTGATCCGTTCACAAACAACACACTTGGCAACCATGGAGAGAGTTCAAAAGAACTGTACCACCATTTAGGCGTAGAGGATTTGAATGGTGTAGTAGTTAAATACATTGCCAAAATCCGGTTAATTTTGAAAGTTGTGTTGGAGGGAGGGTTAAGTTTAGAGACAGTTGAAAATCCGTAATCATCACTCTTATAACGTAAATGCTTATAGAATTAGAAACGTATGATCGGGATTTCTAATATTGGTCAATTTTTAATATCTCAGGCGCCTTCCAAGTTACTGAATGTGTAGAACGTTAAATTCTAAACTTGAAATGAAAGGACTTACCTTTTAAGCTTTAGAGTGGTTCAACAGTTACAATTTTCAAGCCTACAAGAACAGTAGGAGCATGATAGAAGCAAAAGAAGTACGTACCACTCGCAAAACAAGGCATGAAGTGTCTCTGCCTTATTACCGTCTGTGCTCCCTGTTTAGTGAGTCACTTTCTCGCTTGCCAATGAGTTTCCCCTCGTTAAATGGAGTGTTACCCATAGTAGCATTTGAAAATTATGAAGAATCTATAAAAAGCGCACCACGACGTAAAACACGCGCCTGTTCATTAAAAAAAAAAAAAAAAAAAAACCTGTCCATCTTGTACTTCCTGTGCCGTGGCTTTAGTACGGTTTTCACTGATAGTACAGAATGAAAATTGTACAGAAGTTGTTCGTTACATTTTAGTACGTTTTCATTTCGAGTTCGACCGACTATTGTTAAAGTCCACGGAAAATCATAACGAGAACAGTAAAGAATTCTGGGAAAGGCTCAGCGGCCCTGCGCTGTTCTACATCGCTCAAAAGAGATCTGGGCACAATACTAGGCTTGCCTTTATACGTTCCTGCCGCCTGTGGTCTGATTTTGCATCCAATCGGAGCTGGAAATGAAAGCACTCCCTGTGACATTAGACCAATAGCTTTTCCCTGTACCTCGAACGTCATGTTTAATGGTCGTCTGTTCCTATTTAAGCGACGTGGAAATTTCTAAATAGATGCGGAGTTTGTTGCTCATATGAAATACAATGATAGTTTATAGTGTTTGCTGTGTTAGTTGTGGTACACGCACCTTGAATGTGGGAGAGCGTCATTTTTTCGTTGGCTTTGACATTCAGAGGTACGATTTCTTTTAGTCTTTATCCTCTAGGTGTGTGTTAAGACTAAAATATTAAATGCGCGACGCTTTTAGTAGAGAGTGTTGTAGATGCATTGCATTTTTCACAATTAGTACGCCTGTTGTTGAGTTTGAGGTGGAAAGGGGTAGTTAGTGTTCCTGTGATCTCGGCAGTTGATTATTCAGTCAGTCGTTTTCCCTGAATGTTAACGTCGTCTTATTCGCAATCAACCTTTTCAATTTTAGCACTAAATTTCCATATGTTTTGCAATACCTTTTGGACGTACCTCTGCACAGTTTGGTTTTGCTCATTGGAGTGAAACATTCTGTAATGCAGGTTTTGAAACTCTGTTTCAGTGGGAATCAAAGAGAGTTCCGTTCAAAAGAAATGATTAACAAGTGAAGTTTGTAACTGACATATGCTTTTGCCTGAGACGGTAAAGCGATGGAGATCTCTCCTAGGCCGCCGTGTATTATGTTAACTTAATAGTTAGATTGTGCAACGCATACTTCTTGGCTTTGCCACAAAAACAGTAGCTCACGTCTCACAATAATCAGCTTGTTATGCAAGTAAGCCTACGATTTTATAACAACTTAAAATGTCGACGCTTATCCTCGCTAGAAACGTTTCTTGGTAAAGTATTTGCCATCAAAAGCTCATGAGTGCTTGTTTGTCTTCCTTGCGTGGGGGCTCCAGGTGACTCACAAACAAAGAATGTCAATTCTACAATAGCATAGAGGGGAGGAGCAAAAAGGACCGTAGGGTATAGAGAAAACAGAACTTGATCTCTCACACCTCGTGCGCCGGTTGTCACGCATTTCTAGACATAACGTCATGTTTGATTTTGCGAGTTATTTTTAATGTACTGTTATATACTTGCGTAAAAGCTTTTCTTTTTCAGTTATAGATTGTTATGTTCTATTTTCCATTAAAGAATGAAACGCACTTGGAACCATGAAGCAGAACAAATTATTGCATCTACAAAATCACTACAGTCTTAATGTCTTTAACATTTGGTCTCAAATTCCTTCAGGATTTCCCATTTGTTATCAACCTTGTAACTGTAGATCGTCTTAAAAGCTGTGGAAAAAAAGAAAAAATTCTTTAACCTCTGACAAGATTTTCGACGACTGAATGTACAATGGCGGCTAAAAGTAACTAACGAGTTTCGATATTCGAGAATCTCTTGACTCTATTTTCGATTTATCCCATCGTCGTGAACTGTCATAGCTTTTAGAAAAAGAACTGGTTGTAATAACGGAACGGATACTTCAACTGATTATAAAACAACAACAACAACAACAAAAACAGCAAGACAAACGCTAACTGATTTTGTGTACATAACTCCGTTTCCTATGTTACAAGAATGGACAGATTAGTCCATGGCAGAATGCAATCTATCATTTCCTTGAGCAAAATAATATATTTAAGCAAGTCCCTCTGACTCTAGTTTATCATGTAAGAGAATAATTTCTGCATTATTCGCCCTGATGGGGTCAGGACTAGTGTATTCTGCAATAACGAACATGTCCAGCGTAAGATTTTTTGTAGTGAAGGTTAACTCTGTTCACACGCCTCGTAGAATAAAGGAACTGGTAAAACCTCTCATTGACTTTATTTAATCAAAAATAGTGTTTCAATGATAGAGATGCTAACTAGAAACGTTTGCATTAAGAGAAGAAAAGAAAATAGAGCGGTAGGTTAGCATATAGCTTTCGTGCGTTGTGACTCAAGAACGGTAAACGGCCCGGCCCTTTATGCGTCCCAAGAAGAATAATTCTATTAGGTTTTGATTAACAATTTCGGTATATGGGAAGTTGTATTGCAAGAATTGGCAACTAATTTAAACTCAGAAACAAAACCAGGGATAAAAGTGTGACTAAGTCCCCTAAAATAGTGAACAAATGGCACTGCATAAGCAACGTCTTACCTGATTACAAATAGACACGATTGTACGTCCCCCAAAATTTCTCTCCTGAATTGCCGGTGAATCCGTATACTGTAAAACAAACAAGAAGCATTTGAAATACTCTAGTTACTCTCGAAATCCAAATCGGCGACAAAACGATGTAGACTTACCTCCTCCGCGATCGCGTTTGATACCAAATGTTTCTCCGTTGTTGGCAACAATCGTTAGGCTTTGTCGTTGTCCACTTTGTTCGATGTCAAAGATAGTTCCTCCTTGTATATCAAACGCTAGTAGAGTAGCAAGCAAGTTGTAAATGAAACAATAAGTTTATAAAAGGGCTTAAACATTTTGGGAATTGTGCGTTCAATTTACCTCCTTCTCTCCCCGATTTATATTTGTAAAATATGGTTATTTCATGGGGTTTAATAGGTTGTTGCCAGTCGTCACGTTTTCCGATATGTAATATTTCACAAAAATTGTTGTTGGGCTCTGCTCCCTGTACTCCTGTTGCCATTTTTCATAGACTTGTGTTCAGTTGAGGGCGCGAAATTGCATCAAAATGATATTCTCAGCGATTTACAGACGCTATGCGCCTTGGGAATAGCATAGGAAGCTCTCCTGCGCAGGACGGAAGGAAAGTTTCCTTTTCTTGTGTAATCTCGTTTATAAAGACAGCGTTCCTTTTGGTCAGCACCAAGGTTCAAAAGCCGGTACGCTGCCTCTTGGAACGAGATTGTTTTTGTGCGTTTTCTAGAGCGCCCTCTGCTTTTGCCAGAGTTTCTCTTGTTGTGCCCGTTTGCTCACGACTTGTTGACTACCAAATTGTAGTAGTTGATTTACATGACATCTTAGTGCGCGTAGAGAGATAAACTGGTAGGTTTATTCTTCGTTGTACCAATGATACTGCGCGCACAAAGCTAGCTGAATATAGGTATTCTTTAAACGACTGCGAGTTCTAGGAGGATAAATTCTGAGTGGGGTTTAATCGATTGTTCGGCGATTTTTACCTGTGCTATAGTCTCCAAGACTACAAATGGTAGATTCGGGCTTATAACCTGCTACAAGATAAATCGCTAACATTGGCGTTTGGTTGTAGGGATTGTTAATGATGTCATAATGCATTTTGTGAGTTACTTAACTAGGGTTATATTTTTGCGCTTTAAGAATCCCCTCTGTTACATTTGTAGACCATGACTTTTCATTACATTGTGTCGTAAACAATCTATCTGTTGCCTTTCTACGACAGCACTTCTGAGCATTCTGCAATTTTAGTGTTGCTGATTCAGCAATTGTATAACACTGTAGATTCAGTTTCTATTAATTTATATCATGAATGAACGGAAAAATTGGTTGTTAAGGACCCGCGTTCTAACTGAAAAAGGGGCTTTGCAAATCCAGTCATAATGAAGAATCAGAGCCCTTATTCTGTTAATATGAATATGGTGATTGCTACACTCGTCGGTTCTTTTGGTGTAGAATTTATTTGTGATGCGCCAACTTGACTGCTTATCTTTGAAATGATGAAAACTACTCAAAGTCTCAAGCGCGCCTCGCTTTAGGTAAAATTTTTCATCATACTTTGTGCTGTTGCGTGTTTGTTTTCATGCGTTTATGAGTGCGTTTGTTTGTTATTGGTTTACAGTTTCAAGTCTCTCTTTCGTGGGCACCCACGTTTTAATTGCGCGTATTATCGTTTCTCAGTTAAATTCCAAGAAGTTGAGTGCTCCTTACGTAGTGTTATATTTTCACTGGCACGACAAAAAGTGTTTTAATTCTGAAGTATATTTTGAAACTACACCGACACTGGTTGGACAGTAAACAAGATTTTTTATTGCATTTTCAAAAGAGTTTTAGAAATTTTTGTCAGTTATCCTCAGATGTCCTTCACCACAGATCTCCTGCACATTCTGTAAAGGTAAATAAGAACAGAAAAATCAGAAAAGGAAATTATCTTACCAAGTCATTTACAAATTATAAGAAATTTGACTTCTTTTAGTTAAGAACTGGTAATTCTACAGTTGGTTATAGATTGCATGTTCCCAACAAAGACCAGTGTTGTTTTTCCTGTAATAATGGTATGACCCTTTACTTCTAGAATCAAACTACTAGTAACATAGTTAGTGTGGTCTAATTTTTGAGTTTGTGGACGGAATCCTGATTTGTGGTCATTTTGTTAAGCGCTGTTGAGTACTATTTTCCTAAGCTGCTCTTTATAATATGCTGTGCAAGGTTGGCCTTATTTTTTGAAATTGTTAAGCATGACCATTCAAGTGATAGCGACAGACCAGCATTTTCCTTTTGTTACTGACGTTTACTGAGAGATTTTTTACGTTTGAGTCTCAGTATGACATCCTAACCTGTGGCCATTTAAATGACAGCTATGAAACAGTATTCTGCTGTACAAGGTGGTTCTAACTTATGATTCTGTGGGTGAAATCCTAAAGTGCCGTCATTCAAATGAAAACTACAAAGTGGTTCTTATTTTTTACTTTGTGGATGGAAAGACTTAAATCTTCACATCATGGAGGCATTCATTTCACTGGAATAAAAGCAAATAAACAGGACAAATTTAGAATTGTTCACATCAAAAGTCTAAACATCGTTTTTCCATTTCTTACCTCACTGATTCTCATTATTGTTAACGTCTTCGGATTACTCGAGTGCCCCAACTGTTCGCCTGAAATTCTGTATTGGAAAATAACCAGGAGTAATTTCGTTATTATAGAACTAAGTTCGGATGATGAAAGAGGTTAGGTTATTTTCTAGTATGCGATTCACTTGAAAGTAAGCTGGTATCAAAATCAAAGAATATCCGCTCTCAGTTTAGACATGGCTTGAAATAATACAACAGTATAGTGTAAGGAAAACTAGACGATCCTAGTGTGGTGAGAAATGCAGAAGTCGCAGCTAGACGATTAGACGATTGTCTTTATGCAAGCATAGCTACGCCATTTTTCCGAAAGCCGAAGTGACAGCGCGTGGTGGAAATCGCTTAGTAGGCATTCTTTTCTGGCGACATGGAAACCCCATACTTTCTGGCAAAAATACTCAACTCGTAGATATTCTATAGGCTTTTATCTTCAATATTTTAAGTTATTGATCCTTTTTTACTAGTAGGGACTGATATACGTGCGATTTTCGCCACGCATTGGTGACACCAAGATGGCGTCGCCGTTGTTAGCAAAAAATAGGTTGCTCGCTCTCTTGCTCGCTCCTTCTCTCTTAGATTTCCAAATTCTTAGCTTGTAAATAATAACGACTAGAAAGATGTACAAACACATCGTACTAGCCTTTTACAAATTGAAACATGAGGATGAGAGCGGTTTAAGTGAATTCTTTATCGATATACACACCTCCGTCGGCTTGGCGGGTGATGGTGAAAGTGTTCCCGTTGTAAGACCTGACTGTTATGGTTGTGCTTACGATGGTACCATTCTGTACTTGGAAACCTAAACAGGATTGAACTTGAAGGTAAATTACTCGGAACTCGACTGGCTTCAAAGTCAAATTGTACTTGAAACTAACCTCTGGTTCTTGGGTTGTATGTCAATGTTACGTCCGCGTCTCCATAATAATTCCTACTTCTTCTTACGTCCACTACTTCTTCGGCGCAGTAGTAAGGTTCAGACCACTCGAATCCTGCCATCTTTCTTCAGATCTTCTTGGTTTTAGTCCAACGTGAAGGTAAGTCGCGTTACGAAAGGTATGCTTGAATGCTACTTTTCTAGTCAAAGCTCAAGGTATAGTTGTTTTCGCGCCACCCAAAAAATATGCTTTGTAAGCGAAATTTTATTCAAATTGCGTCAAGTGTGATACGTACAGTGTGTCACTGAAACTCTGTGGGAGGAGTAACAGCTAGGGAGAAAACCGATTTTGAGCAGACCAGAGTCTTTCATGTGCGTTTGTTTCCAAGTTGTCGACATAACATCAAATGTGTTTGGAAGTCTACTGCCATTCTCTTGAGCAGACCAAAGTTTTTTTGGGTGCGTTTGTTTCCAAATTGTGGACATGGCATCAAATCCTGGGTTTAGGAGTCTACTCCTAGTCTGTTGAGGCAGTTGTTGGTACTTTCATCTTTCTAATTATTGACTGAAAACTGAGTTGTATTGCGCGTGTATAATATGAATACAGACAAACAAAAAGTTTGAATTTTTTTATTACAGTAAAGAGAAAATTTAGTTTAAATCGTCACCATCATCATCGTCATCATCATCACATCCTTTATTTAAAACGGTAAGAATTTTAAAGTAAAGTGAACTCTGAAGCGCACGCTAACATCACGGCATTTTTCTCTTCCTCACTCCACAGGCTATTAAAACTCGATATTAGGTGGGACAGAAAGAGTTTTAAGCCCCTCGATAAAGTAAACAATTAAATTGAGATAGGTTTAAACACAACACAGGACTTTTAATGCATACTCAAGACAATTTTTAACAATCTGGCTGTAGACTTCACATGTCAACACTCCTGAGCATTCTATAAACAAGGACAGAAAAGGGAAGGTTTAAGTAGAAAGGTCTTAGTAAGTCGTCGACAAATTTTAACAATTTCAATGCTGTTATTTACGGAACTGGGAAATACTGTGGGTGCAATTTCTTTTAATCAAGATTGCAAGTGGCCTTTTGCATTTACTGGCTGTTTCGCTCGTTCCCTCCTAGTATCATGTCATGGCGTGTGGTTCTAAATTCTGTGTTTGTGCATGACATGTTACGGTATGACCATTTTAACGAAATGTACTGTGCGGTACATTCCTTTGGTAGTCTATTATGTTGTACAAGGTGGTTTAACTTTGGAGTCTGTGGATGAGATGCTGAAGTGTAATTATGAAAGCAACTGAGGAGTTTTTCCATATGATGCCGTTTATTATGCTGTAAAAGATGATTATAACTTTTTGAGTCTGTGGATGAAATGCTAAAGTGTGACCATTCTAATGAAAGCTACTGAGCAGTACTTTCCCGTGGTAGTCTATTATGCTGTAAGAGGTGATCATCACTTTTGACACTGGATGAAATCCTAAAATTGACCATTCAAAGCTACTGAGCAGTATTTTCATGTGGTGCTGTTTATTATGCTGTACTACGTGGTTCTAACTTTGGAGGGTGTGAATGAAATCCTAAAGTGTGACCATTCAAATGAAAGCTACTGAGCAGTACTTTCCTGTGGTACTGTTTATTGTGCTAAGTTTTCAGTTTGTAGTTGAAATCCTGAAGTGAGACCATTTAAATGAAAGCTGTTGAGTAGTACTTGATATGTTGTGAAAAGTGGTTGCAATTGTAAGGTTTAAGTCTGCGATGAAATCCCTAAGTGTAGGCATTCAAATTACAGCCGCTGAAGAAAACCGGGAAACTGTAAAACCGTGCACACTGTTTATCTACTCTTCCAAAGTTTGGCCATTCAAATGAAAGCTATTGAGCAGTACTTTCCTGTGGCACTGGTTATTATGCTGTACAAGGCGTTTCTATTTTTTTTTAGTCTTCGAGTGAAATCCTAAAGTGTAGAGGCTTTCCCTTGGTACTGTTTATTATGCTGTGCAAAATGGTTCTAACTTGAATTTGTGGATGAAAGATATTGAGCAGTACTGTCGCAGTGTAGTGTTTGTTTGTTAATTCTTTAACACTCATTGGTGTTAAAGGGTTAAAGAAGACTTTATTCTATTCAAACAGTGCCATGAGGTAGTAAGTCCAGAGGAATACCTCTAGATGAGCGAGATATGTTGAAGGATAGACATCGACAATTTTAATATTATGTTTCCATCTCTTACCTTGTTTACTGGATATTTTTATCGTCGGCGGGTTACACGAGTCCGCCAAGTGTCTGGTCGATATTCTGTAAGAGAAAATAACCACAAATGATTTCGAACGCTACATTTATTTGTTTACTCTTTATTTTCGCAGTTAGGGTGGATGGTAAAATAAGGAAGTCACAATATTTTATGAGCTTCGGTGAGGTACAAGTTCGTATCAAAATCAAATAAATGGTTTCTAATATTGTGTTTAAATGATGCAATATGAATGGAGGTCGTCGAGTAGTGAGGACAGTTAATGCTGCGGCTAAACAGGGACCCTTTTCTTGCACAGGTGACGTGATTTTGTTTCCGAAAATTTCATGCCGCTAGCGCAGTAAAAGTTGCGAGAGCTGCCCTTCTTGCACTGGCTACGCGACGTTCTCGTGTTTTGTCGAGAAACATTCAGCTTGCTGACTTTGTTGCGGCCTTTTCCGCGTCGCCTGTGCGATGATGACGAACAATTTTTGCTGTCGATGCGATTATGTCTCAAACCTTGGCGTTGCCTTTACTGTTGCTAGTGAAGCGAATTGTGAAAAGCATAATGATATATTGCTGTGTAACGGAAAATTCACATTTAAAGGAATATTTAACAAAGAAGACACGCAAAAATTGTTAAGAATAACAGTCAAGCTTAAAGCTGACGTTTTTAAGGTATTCATGTATATTTACCTCCATTTTGGTCTCGGATGATTGTGTGGGTTTGGCCATTCGGTGCCTGCACAGTTATGGTGGTCTGTATGTTGGTGATTGTACCATTCGTTGCTTGAAAAGCTAAACAAGATTGAATTTTACAGTAAGCAATTGACGGATCCCCTGGCTGCAAAGCAAAATTGTGGTGGGAACTGACCTGGTCGATGATTGTAGATAAGCCTTACTTTGGAATTCGGGCCTGAATCGTAATTTGTGCTAACTTCCACTTCCTCAAAGCGATAAGGGTCCATACCCTGGTAACCTTGTGCCATTTTTCTTGTAGGCCTTTTATAGGTCAGAATTTTCAAGTTCGATTTCTTTTCGTACCACGAGGTGAAGGTAATTCTTCGAAGATGTTTGCTCAGCGAAATTTTGTGAATAATGTGTCACTTTCGTGAAAAAAATCGCTGATTGGTTCAGAGATATGACCTAAAACGCGTCGAAAAATTGTTAGTACGCCTGCGCAAAATTTTTTTCTTGCTCAAATGCTAATAATGGTGGATGGCACCTGGCTTATGAGCACAAGAAGTGCAACAAATTTGTGTCCTCATAGGAGATCCAACTCGTCTGTGATTGGCAATCGAGTTAAGCGAACGTACTTGTCTTTCAGTTAAGTGGTGTTTTTGCAAATATCCTTGGAAACATGTTAATTAGTTAAATTTGTACTCGATTGTCTGGTAATTAACAACTTCCATCTTTAACCTTTTGTCATTTAGAATTGATGGGACCTTGGAGTTGGATTCTTCTCATTATTTTGCGTTTGTGTTGAGTATGTTCAATATTGTTGGCTCTTTCTTGGCTAACTGTAGATCGATAGTTGTTTAGCATCACGTGTACAAGATACATATAGACACTTGAGTTTAAGTTTTCCATTTATTATGATGTCATTTAAACTATAAATTTTTGTAACATCAGTGAACACTCTAAAGCAGTTGACTTTGCATCGTGGTCTGGAGAACTGAGGTCGTCCTTGAAATACGTTGGTCTCTGTCAGAAAAACAAAGAAAGGAAAGAAGGCTAGTAATCTCCAAACAAGACAAATTGCTTCATTTTACATTTGACGAATTTCTAAAATTTCGGGCGGTTGAAACGTAATAGGTACTTCAGCAGCCTATCGTGAAATAAAGATAGTCCGTAACGGTTGCAAAGCCCTGAATAGGAAGTGGTGCTTTCCCGGGGAAAATTCAGTAGACATAAACTCACTAGCACTCTCTAGCACACCATTAAAGTACTTACATCTTTCCCTAGTGTTGTGCTTTTTTTGTCGATGACCCAGAAGAAATTTTCATTTTTTCTTGGCACTCTTGAAGACGAAGGGTTATACAAGACTCAAATATCTTTTGTCTCTATCCCGGGGAACTTAATGCCGTAGGATATTCTACTGTGGTTACGTCTCTTACCTTTTTCAGGGTCGTCGGGATACCCAAGTAAACCAAGAGTTCGCCTCATATTCTGTAGTAAACAATAACCGGGCATGATTTTCACGGTATTGTGATTAGTTTACCGGTTATTATAGCAGTTGGGATAACAAAAGGGTCTAGTTCATACTAGTTTAGGTCATACTGCACAAATGAAAATGGTTCAAAACATAACGAATCCAAAATCTAAACGGTGACTTGAAACAGTACAACAGTACAAAGGTTTAATAAAGTGTTCATCGATACATACTTCCTCGTGGGTGACGGGTGATGGTGTAAGTGCTACCTGTATCAGACACAACTGTGATCCTAGTAGATATCTCTTTTACGACACCACTCTGCACTTGAAAATCTGAACGAGGTTGAGCATTAATGTCAGTTATGTTGAAAATCTCTCATTGCAAAGCTAATCTGAGAAATGTACTGACCGCGGGAACTAGGCGTGTATGTTAGCCTTACATCCGGTGTTGAATTAAACCATGTTCCGATGTCCACCACTTCGACGAAGTTTTGGTAAGGCTCATCCGTTCCGAAACCCGTCATCCTCCTTTAGACTGATTTTGAGTCTGGTTTGATTCTAGTGAAGCTTAATCGAAAATAATTGTTTACGTCTTGGGAAGTGGTGGTCGAGATCTGCTTCGCTAAGCGGAATTTTATTCAACTCTCGTCTTTAAGTGTTTGTCACGTGTCAAGGGTTCATTCAAATTTAGTAGGCGGAGTGTGATAGCAAGGGAGAAAACCGACTTTTAACAGAGCAGTCTCTCTTGGGCACTTTTTTTTCCTAGTTCTCTTCGGACTCGAAGAAACATCCAACTTTATCAACTTAAAATCAAATTCTACTGCTTGTAACCTTTGCACAGCCGGAGGCACTTTCATCTGCCTAACACTGATCGATAGTTGCGTAGAATTGCGTGCGCAAATGAGATAAACACAGACACTTGGATGAAAGTTTCGAATTGATTTTATTACAGTGAAACATCACAGCATACAGTTGCGTTTATGATGTGAAAGATAATATGCGGCGCCTTCTTGTGGAGTGAGGCTGTCCTCAGTACACGAGAGTCTGTGAGAAAAAGAAAAGGGCTCGTGTTATATTACAAATGTATCTGTTGGCGGAATTGTTGTTATTTTTACAACGATGTACGTACAACTGCGCAAGGAAAACTTGCTCCCTGTTTTCAATAAAGATCTTAAATCGAACACTGTACTATGTAACCAGTTGGTCTTTTAGACTAGGTTTTGTTTTTTGGTTCAGATAGGTGGACAGCGATGCAACTGTCTCTTCGTGACATTCTTTCTCTTCCTGCTGTTGTGTTGTTAGTTGCTTACTCATTGAAAGTTAGCCAAAGATTTGGGATAGCAATGCCCATCGATACTCAGAGATGCGGAGCTCGTGATTTTCTCGCATTCTGTTGGCTGTATGAATATATCGAATGCATTATACTTGCCTCGATCGACTCTTGTGAATAGCAAGTGCAGAACAAATGTGCTAACGAAGCATTTCAACTTACCTTTATACCTTTACTTTTCTTCCATCAAAGTTAAAGTTTTTCCCGTTGGCATCTACGTGGTAGTCTTAGAAAGGAGAAAAGGTCTTGTGTAAATATTCCACTAAATAAGATAGAAAAGGAACGTGTTTAATCCTTTCACCGTTGTAGTTGAAGATTTTTTCTTTAAAACACAATCCCTGAGTCAAGACATGTGGTTCCAACCTTTGAATCTATCCAGATGAAATCCTGAAGTGTTACCATTTGTGGCGCTCTGTGTTTTGCGTCTTTTAGGAAATTAAATTTGGAATTTTTTCTTTCAATTTGGACTTTGTCGCTGCTTAGGTTGAGAGTGTTGAACTACTCTGATAGTCAAAACCTACCTCCGTTGTAATATCGTCTGATCTCAACGACGTTCGCCTTGGAAGTAACAATTTTTAGTCTCCGGTATCCTCTACCATTACTACTTTCTTCTCTATTTTCAGACACGTATCCATTGGACACTTGAAACTCTAAAAACATTAAAAAAATTCCACCATTTGTGGATGATTTCATCTCAAACACATCGTGAAAAATCAGGAATTTAGTCATTCAATACTGACCTCTTTCTGGTGTATAAAAAATCGTCACTTCTGCAGTGTCATCTTCAATTCCTATTTGGATAACTTCACAATATTTTGGGGCTCCTGGTTCGTCTCCGTTAAATCCATCACCCATTTTTTTGCCGTCTAATGCTGTTTAGGAACTTGTAGTTTATCCTTGAATTAAATATTCCGTTTTCCGCACTGCTATTACCAATGACGTCTATTATCACGTGAGAGCTACCGCGTTTTATGCGCGCGATAGCTCGTGATATTGCACGCTCTTGTTTGCGTTTCATACGTTATTATAACCTTAAGCGAGAACTATTTATTGCATGCTAACATACAACCCCATTGTTAGAAAATACAGCAAGCATTTCGTTCTTAACAGTGAAAACGTTTATTAAGACATCTCACAGAATTAACGATTACATTTAAACAACTTGAGGTTTGTCCTCAAGAGAATCACAGAGGGCTGTTTGTGAGAAATGTCTGCAACTGAATAAAATAACAATAAAAGGACGGTAAGGCTTGGCGTGAAAAATCAAGACTCTTAAAATGACGTTTTCCAGCTATATTATATTTCAATAACGCTAGCACATGCATAAGCTACTAAGAAATGTTGAAGTACATATCTAGTCAATTGCGTTTCAGATTATCAATCGATTCAATCAATGTCATTGCATAGTAAATGTTTCACCTTGTGTTTAGGGGAATATACGTTCTGACCCAGTCATCCAGTATCCTCGAGTGTTAAGCCGGTATGCTTTGGAGACAAGAAAAAAGAAACTTATTTTATGCGTGCACTGAGGATTTTACAATTGATTTGAAACGAGGAACAACTAAACATCACAGTGTTTACCTCCTCCATTTTGACGAGTGATGTCAAATACATGTCCATTGTTGGTTACAACTGTCAGTCTTCGCCTACCTGCCTCTGAACTTTGCAGGAATATGACTCCTCCATCTACGTCAAACACTAAGCAATTGCATGCGAGAATCAGTTATTGCACGAATGTTAGATTGAGAAAAACGCAGTGAGAATTCTCGTTTTACTTCCGCGCCCAATAGATTTATAAAATATTGTCACATCGGGATGGTCAACAAAGTTCCTTCCAACTTGAATTATTTCGCAAAATGCGTTTGATGGCTCTCGTTTCCGATGTCCGCTCATTTTATTCCTTGATTGTTAAATCAGAACGGAATATTATGTCCCTAACGAAGCGATAAGCGCGAAAACGTTTCGTGACACTGCGAGTACTCATGCGGTCATGCAGTCTTAAGCATGCGCAGGAAGGAGGGAAGGCAGGAAGGAGCTTCTCTTTCGAGCAGGCAAACGCGTTTTCGCGAACATGTCCTGTTTTTGCGTTTTTCCCCGTCTGATTTATATTCGTTTCACGTACGCACTTCAAGGTAGTAAATTTATTCGACAGAGTGAATATCATTTTTCAGTTTTTTGAACCCTAGCAACGTTGCAGTTTTGTTGTGAGCCATACCGCAACTTAACTTCATAAGATTACCGGGGAACTGTTATAAATGGGTATTTTCTTCTAGTGAAAGAATAATTTTATGGAAAAACGTTTTACACAATGACACATTTGACACATTTGCAAATCACTAGTTCATGTTTATTACATAAACTGTATGAAAAACTCAGCCAGTGACAATCAGTCTTAATACGTCAACTCGTTCTCCACTTTAATCTGCTCTAGCGTAAGGAAACTCGCCGTCCGCGTACAATCTGTAATTAAAATGAACGAATTTATTAGCGTGCAAACTTAACGTTTTACAGCCTGCGTGCAACAGATCTGTTGTTAAAGGAGTAGTGATGGTAGAAGCTTTATTTTAGCAGTGTAGCCCATTCAGTTCAGGCGCTGATATTATAGCGGCCCTGTAACTGTATAGGTTTGTGTGGCTTTGTATTTCAGAAATAGAGTCTGTTCAGTAACTTATTATCTGACTGGGATAAATGTTCTTTCTGTTTTCAAAATCGAGAATAGTTTGTTGTGGAATGGACGCTCGCTTATTAGATGGTGCTTGTTGTAAGCATGAGGACTATTGCGTAAGTTGCGCTCTTTAGATAAAGAATTCTTCTCGACTGTTTGTTACGTGAAGTTAAGACAGCTTAGCAATCGGTGAAGTTATCTTACCTTGGTTTTAAACTCGAAACTGCACTTGGTCAGTGATCCAGTACCCATCAGTAATCATCCTGTACTCTTAAAAGAGAGACAAGGAATATTAAAGTTGTATATCTGTAATTAAAAAATGTGACCCTCTATTAACACGACTACGAGCACAATTTACCTCCTCGTTTACTGCGTCTGATTTCAAAAATCCTGTGTTCATCGTCCATGACAACCTTTATTTCACGATACTCATTGTTCAGTGATGTAGTTTCTTTTACTTTACAGCCGCCTTCCACTTTAAATTCTGATACGGTGAACAAGACGCCATATTTAGATGATTACAATCATGAAAATTCAGGGTAAAATGCTCTGATCACACTCACTTCTGGTTTCAGATTTGTAGTATATTGTGACGTCTGGAAACCAGTGGTAGCGTCTTCCAACTCTTACGATTTCGACAAATCTATCTTCAGGCTCGGGTGTTACGAAGTCTGACATGCTGCGTGATTTTGAAGCACTTAAGTGAAGAAGCCTTTACAAATTAATACCACCCACTCCCTAGAACCAAGCTTTATTTTGCTTGCTAAACACATGATCTCTTATTGATATCGTTATTCTCTCGCGCGTTTCCTCGCACACGCGCGCGTGCTTAGTTGATTTGTGCGCTTGAATTGAAATAGATTAACAAGTGGTCTATTATTTGTCGCTAAAAGCAGTGTACAGGGAGCGATAACCAAAGGCATATTCGCACATGTCACCGAACTCAATATTCCTAGTCACGCACTGTTTTTTGAGCAGCAAGTTAGCTGTCAACATGGCTGAGTGTTGTGTGCGCATGTGTTTTCTTACTGTTTTTTTTTGTTTGTTTTTGCGCATCGTGAACTGTACTGATGTGAGCACTTTTGT
Source organism: Siderastrea siderea (assembly GCA_964030785.1). Taxonomy (NCBI): domain Eukaryota; kingdom Metazoa; phylum Cnidaria; class Anthozoa; order Scleractinia; family Rhizangiidae; genus Siderastrea; species Siderastrea siderea. The sequence continues at coordinate 46,597,208 of OZ034975.1, read as the reverse complement.
GCGTATAGTAAAATTTCCTTTTCTGGGCGGTTAGCCACAACTTTTGGATGCTAGCACAGCTTTTCATCGTGGAAAGATGGACAAAGTGTCAAAACGCAACACGCTTAACTTGTTTTAAATTATAACGGGGCTAACGAGAATTTCAGTTTGATCATTTGAAGCTTTCCTCCTCTGATATTTACAACGACAATCTGCAACGTCGCTTAATACGATTATAGACAAAGTTTAGAACGTTTTCTTCAATTCAAACGTAATTTTACCACAAACTTTATTTAGGAAACGTACAGTTAATACATTAAGCGCAAGGGAAATCTTTTCTAATGGAAGTTTATCACAACAAATTCAAATCATTTTCGTTGGTGTGAAGCTCATTTTACTTCCATCGGCTTTGGCGAAGGATCTCGCATCCCCTTGTATTCTGAAATAAAGACAAGTAGTTGTTAGTGCGCGTAGGCTGTTGTAAGGCGTGCATAAATTGTCGACTGGTGTTTTTCCCGTCTGTGGCATGTCTGTACCGAGTCTTTACAGTAGTTAATCACATAACGTTGAAAGACCGCGTTTCTGGTATTTTGTGCATCACGAATGACTTTTCCGTGTATGCTTTGAGTTAGTTGACTTAGATAGTACTTACGTTAACAGCGCTTCGTTTACCGCACATGTTTGGTATATATCGCGTATTTGTTCGCTTGAATTGTCAGACACATAATACCTTACTTTACTTACTTACTACCTTACTTTCAAACTGCAAATCGATTTGGTCCAGTTAACCAGTATCCGTCAGTTTCTATGAAGTAAGTTTCTAAAGACAACGAGAAGCGTGACAGTTAAAAGTTGTGTCATATCTGTAGTTAAAAGACGTCAACTTCAAAACACGTCTCTGTGAACACTGTTTACCTCCTCCTTTCATACGCCTGATTTCAAAAATGTGTTTCTCATCCCTGTTCATAACGATCGTTAGTTGTCGGCAGTTCTGCGACGAATTGTCCTCATGTACTTTACAGCCACCTTTAACTTTGCACTCTAGTATAGGACGGTCGTGAATTAGTTGATTAACATGAGAATTCAATCGAGTTACTCTCAAAGCTTGCGGAAAATATCTTAACGCACTTACTTCTGGTTTGAGAAATGTAGTATATTGTTACATCTGGAAACCAGTGCCAGTGTCTTCCAACTTTTACAACTTCAAAGAATGAACTGAAAGGATCGTCTGGTTCGTTTCCTGACATGGTGCGTTAGTGCGGAATAAACTGTGATGTGTTAACAGCTCACCTCCTCGCTTCAACCTACTGTTAATCGCGTTATTTCCTCGCGAGTTTCTACGCACGCGCGCGTCTATTCTCTGCATTTCACCGGCTATGAATATGACAAGCAGTGTTATGACTCGCTAAACGCAGCGTGCATGGCCCAAGGAATTAATCTGAAAATTGCGCATTAGTGCTTCGAGCTTTAAAATGATGTAACTACTCTAAGACGTGGGCATGCTTGACAGGGGCACCTTCCAAAGCAATAATTATATCTTTGTAAATATAAAACATCCCTTGAAAATCTGAAGTTTGTACACTTTTGGATTTTTCCAGTAAAACAGACACAAGCCTAGTAGGGTTGTTTGAACGAGGGAAACAAACAATTTCTATAACATTTCAATATTGGGTAGAGATGAGCTACTGAATCTCTTCCAACGTAAACAGTTCGATGAATGTGTTGCTTAACGTCAACCTGACATCAGAGTCTCATAAAAACAAACTGATACATGTTGATGTCTCTTTTAGACTTAGCTGTAAGCGTTGCCTTATTCAGTGACTCTTGCGTATGTTTTAAATTTCACATTTGTTCATTTTTAGTAGGGTTAAACAAAGCTCAACGGGATGGCAAGTTTATTTTTAGATCAATTAGCAAAAACAGGGTAGAAGGAGAAAAAAAATTTTGATCATGCTTGCAAAAATGGTCGTATGGTAACTCATATTTTGGGAAATGGTGTGGTGCTCCTCCTTTAAAGCGTCATGAACATAGGATTTTGCTTGTTATTTGGTGAAGGGAGGTTGTTAAGGAACGCATTAAAACGCAGGTACGAATTACATTTTTATTGTAACACAGAGGTAATACATGAAGGCCTTGTTGCTTGTCTAGCGGCGGCAGTGGACGTCTGAGTTGCGCATATTTTGTACAGGAAACCTACGGAAAAAACAAACCAAATTCTGTTTAACAGTAGGTGTCTCATGTTGTAGTATGGCCGCGCTCTTATTTAAAGAGGTCAAATTGTTTGTGCTTCATAACTTAAGATTATGCGTACACTCGCAAAGCAATTGAAATATACATATATATGTATATCCATATGACACGTTCACGTTCAATCCAAAATCCTCGAGTCTCCAAATGGTAATCTAGGGTGTGAGATAAGGTAGATAGTGCAGTGGTGTTAAAAAGAGAATTCACTTGAATTGAACGTTGGAAGTGATTTCAATCTAATACGCACCTCCATTATCGTATCGGCGAACTATGAGACGATTTGCAGAAGCAGAAATGATATCCAGCCTGGTGTAGTGCCTTCCATGCCTTTGTCTTCGTTTTCTACTTACTAAATATGCGTTGGGGACTTTAAATCCTGGCAATATAACCAGTAAGTCACTGTAAGACCGCGCGAACTAACGTACTAATTAACATGGAATAGCGGTGGAGCCTAACCTTTGTCTGGTCGATAGAAAATGGTTAGTTCGGAAGCTTCGTCTTCTTCTCCTATATTAACTACTTCGCAGAAATCGTCTCCTTCGACTTGAAACGCGTCCTCAGGTTGAAATCCTGCCATTTTGTTTATGTAGCCGTTTTAGTGTAAACGTTATTCAGATTTCTGCGCGGTTTGGCAATGCTTAGCAATTGAATGGCAAATCACGTGGAGAAGTGTGGCTTGATGCGCGGACGCAATTTCTCCAGATTTCGTCATATGCTATTTCTATCATAATGTGGTTCACCATTGTAGATTTGCATTTTACTCAAACTAAAGGACATCCATAAAGGAAATAAACTTGTACACCAACACAATTCTTTGTTTGACAACATCTTAAAACTTTATTCTTCTAAACACAAATCACTACACAATAATCAAGACACATTTCCCTTCTCTTCCCTCTGGCGTCAAGCCTCAAGGTTCTGAAAAAAAAAAGGAAAGATATCAGTGCACTAGTTTGAAGAAAGGCCTTTAGTTCTTTTGTTTTGGGGGTGGCGTTAATTTATTTTATTTTATTTTATTTTTCAATGTACGATGTAGATTAAACTACATTTGCGATGGCGATCTCGTTATTTGCGCAAACGATGTGAAAATGATGAACAACTGACGTACTATATCATGTAAAAATAGATTTAACCGAGAACCAAGTTTTCTAACGATTTACTCAAAGGAGAGCGACAAGTGTCTATAGACCATAGTGGAATGCTCGTAAAATATTAAAGATAGTAAATACAAAAATCCACTTACTCCCTCAATGCCTTGTTGGCTCACCACTATCAACTGGTACAGCAGTCGCTTCCATGGCTAGATTTGCTGGGTCGATGCTGTACTTGTTTTGAGCCTCAGGAATGGTCGCATCTCTTGTTATTTTGATAACGCTCCCATGGGAGGCCAGAATTCGCATCATCTCCAATTTATTGTTAGGAACGGGGTCTCCAAGAAGACAGCCATTATCCACATGATATTCTGTGGGATAAGAACATGTGTTAAAAAGTTGACCGTTCGCGCTGCTCGAGAACGTTTTGCTATTTTTGCCTACCTCCTCCTCGTGCTGTCGGTTTACGGTACACATTGATTACCCCATGAGTTGGTACCCATATTTTGAGTATCTCGTATAGAAGTGGTCTTGTAAAGTCCTTCGTTTGAAATGCCATAGCAAATACCCCAACAAATGTGTACAAGCTTTCTTTTGCTGTGTGGCAGCGCGGAAGGCAAATAAACTGCTTCGTGTATGGCTTTTTATTCTCTTCTTTGTGCAAAAATAGGCCAATCAAACTAAAGCACTGACGAAATTTGTTATTTTTGGCTATGTTAAAATGAAAAATACGACCAATAACAGTGCCCAGAAAGGGGAAAGTCCGGTAATTTAGGTCACTATCTTACAGAGAATTGTTTGGATTATAATGCTTCTTACTTCGTTTGCTTGCGCGTGCGCACTGCATAATTGTTGCTTCTTTTGCGCCACCTTTATGTAAAAATAATACGTGACAATTGCCAAAACTCAACCCCCTAGAAATGAGCGATTTATACTCAAAATTGTTCGTGCAAAAATTTCCTGACTACCCAGGAGATGCAAGGGTTATTGCCTGTTTTTGCTACAAAATAAAACACTTGCACCTTGTTGCTGTTATTCAACCCTATCAGGTTGTGAGTGGCTGGATGTTGAACTCTTGGTTAAGTTTGGTGGGATTAGTTGCGAGCGAAACATACTATAGTGTGTACTAAAGAGAATGTTTTACAAGTTGTATGTCTATTGGACATTTCTCAGTTAACGTGTGAAGCGCAGCTGAACATATATGCCTCCAATTTGTGCTGTGTAAGTCTGTTGTCAGTAATATATATCTATCATGTATATTTTTGTGTTACTCAATAAAGTGCAGAGTGGGATCTTGCAATGTCAAATGCTTCCTCCCTTCCCTAAAAGCTGTCATAACAAAATGTTTTTTTTATCACTTGGCAATGAAGAAACTCGTATTTACGTATCTTTTGTCACATTTTGGGAGTTTGTGTTTCTTATTCGAAGTCTCGCAAACTGACCTGATTAATTTAATAGTGAAACCTTCTTGCTGTACAGTTGGGAATCCAGTTCTTAGTATGGTCAAGTAAATTTTACTTGTACACTGAAAGAAAGAACAACGTTCCTGTTCACGAAATGTGTCTCCCGTTTTTAGTTCTACTTTGTTACTTGTATCATAAATATGACACTCGGATGCTTCAAATTTTGTGAAAAAATAACGTACAAAGCACGGAAGGAAATCATATTATTTTGGAATGCATTTCTCGTAAACTCTAGTTTCTTCTGAAAAAAATAACATTAATTTTAAACGAAACCTTGCAGTTAGAGAGTGGCAATTTGTTTGGTTTTTCCGGTATTGGAAATGTTTCCATTGTACAGAGTAATTTCATATCTCAGTGAATAAGCAGCGAAGCATAAGGTATTGATTTCCAAGGTAATGGTTTATTCATTGCTGTGTATTATCGTTCACTTTCTTGTTCATCTTTTGGCACAAAAATATTATAATGCACCACATCAACAGAACGTCGTCCGTGGCATTCGTTTATGTACCTTGTACCTATCTACTTTGAGCCAAGGTGACGCATAAGACCTCATGCATTCGTTTATAATCAACTGAAAATGTCACTTGCATCAAAAACACAAGAGATCTGTTAAAAGCTGTGAGTGATATTGTTTAGGAGACACGTGTTTTATAGCTTCAATCGAAAAGATATGACTGTTGTAAGCCAAAGGCCCTTTCCGTGGAGTAAGTGCTAAGACATACAAATTTTGTAAACGAAGTGAGCGGTAATTGAATTTTCACATCCCAGCTCTTGTGTTATTTTGCATATCGCGAAGAAAAGTGAAGAGCACGTTTGTTCTGAGATATTGAAGCTATCAACTATCTTTGCTGCTATGTTTGCCTCAGATGTGTCTGGAAGACACGTCTATAGACTTGTCTAACGTAAGAAAATTGGACAACGCATTTGTTTCGAAATATCGGAAAGCTACGAATTATCCTTGCGGGAACCTTAGTCATTTTCGGAAGTCACAGTCTGTAAGCTGTGCTGCAAAATGTGCTTAATATTATGTCTTTAATGTGATATCTATATGTATATATGTAGTTTGTTTCATGGTTAAGTTTTTGTGGCATTTGTTGATACCATTTTTAAAAGAACGTAATGAAAGAGTACAACTCTATTGCACTGAAAGAATATTCTACAAACTATCATTGATTGATTCTACAAGCAATATATACATGTATATGGGGCCCGTACCTTGGGCAATCAGCAGCGATTATCATCGCATTTTCCAACCTAAAGTAAAGGAAAGAAACGTGTTAATGTCTATGCAATTGAAACTTAACAGCACAATCAAGATCGAGCAATATATACATGTCTGTGGTACTCATACCTTGGACACTCAACAGCGATCATCGTCGCATCTTCTAAGCTAAAGTAAACGAAAGAAACGCGTTAATGTCTATGCAATTGAAACTTAACTTAAAATTACAATCAAGATCGAGCAAAACTCTCTTAAGAGAGTGCTAGTGCCAAAAATTTAGAAGCAAATTATACGACTTCGTGTTTGACTCAGGGAGCAGACGGGTTAACACAGCTAGGGCGCCATGAAGGTATATAGATTATTCGTAATCATCTTACATACGCACATTGGTTCTATGCCCTAATCTTAGTCCGAAATAGAACGGCATTTACATTATGAAGGTTCTTCTTACCCCTTAATTCCTCTTATTTCCCATTCCAAACTACACGAATGCAAAGAACAGAACTTGATCATCCACGCAAGAAATTTCCCACGCGGATCACTCGCAAGGGATCCACGTTTAAAACAATTTGTGTGATGTATGCAAGAAGGATCAAAGTACACCGACATTTGGTGCCTGCACGCAAACATGTTTCCCTCCAATTTTGTCAATATAGTTCTATACCTCGATCCATGGAGTATAAACTCAACTAAAAATCTTGTCTGAGTTAGCTATGGTCTTGAGAACAGTTTTAACAGTTAAATTTACACTGAACTTATCGAAATGTAGATTCTCCTCACATACACCTGTCACCGCAAGATGATATGTCGTCTGTCAAGAGGGCACTAGCTCGAATCGGTGTTCTGTCTTTGACCTTGGAAAATTTTAATTAAAAGATAGCCTTCTTTGTTATCGCTTGGAAAATGTGCATATAAAGCGTTTTCTGTTTGTTTGGTGGTTGATACGTGTATGGAAAAAATGTGCTTTAGTAGTAGTTTCGATTGAAACAAAGGAAATGCTGCGTTGGTACAAGAATCGAATATCACGTGGAATGCGCTTATAAAGCAGTTCTTTTGTTATCGAGCGCGCTCCTTTAAAACTTTACCTTATATGGACATTTGTCATTTTCAAAGCGGATCGTGAGAACTATCCAAAAATTGATGTAGGGCGTTAAAATTGAACTTGTAGACGTAAATTTTGGTTCAAAATCTTGGTCTCGTTGTGAACCTGGTCTTTACGTGCAGTCGCTATAATCTGCTTATGAATAAGCTGTGGGTTCCTCTGCGCCATCTATTGTTAACAGTTTCTGCTGTCATTTCTGACGACAGGGTGTCTTGTCTGCAGTAAGCTGATTGGTTGATATAGATTCATGCATTTGCACTTGTCATTACAGGGTTCAAGGGGGCTATCCCTTCAGGCTGTTTGTGTCATTAGTATTCAAGTTATCTTCTCTCCCACGTTGCGGTTGGAATTTAAATTTAACATTTGCTAGGACACGTCTCAAATCACACAAAAACAATATGGATCCAGCGACTGAAGGAAAAAGTTTTGAAAATTTTCTGAAAAAGGCTGCTTTAGCAAGTGCTTACACTCACACGCCAGCAACTGCCATTCAACCTGTAGATTTTTCGCGGAGTAATGGTTCGTTTCGCTTCATTCCAAGACGAGCTGTTCAAATTGTGCCGCTTGTTCGCCCGTAACCGCTAAAGAGATGACATTTTTTTGTTTCACAGCTGAGAGTTTGGATGAAAAAGTAAGGAGAGTCAGGCGAGAGGGCAGAGTCTACAAGTATGAAGATAGCAAAGACTAATCAGGTACAGAACAGCTCAATAATCATTTTTGTTCAAGTTCAAAACTGAAATCGCTGATCTTATTTTCCAAAATATCGACGAACAAATAACACCTCAGTAAAGTTTTTACACTAGCCATTTATCAGATCAAAGATATTCCAGTAAATATCCACCTTGCGTGGCATAATAAACAGTACCGCAAGACTGTACTGCAAAACAGCTTTCATTTGAGTGGCCACACTTTATACTGTCATCCGCAGACGAAAAAGTTTAATCGTATCCAACGTAATTGATGTGAGCTTCTTCAGTTTCAGCTGTTAGTATAAACCTTGCAGTGATTAGAAAGCTGTTTTAGTCAACAAACGCCAGTGCAAGTACGTTGCGCTCAATTTTTATTCCCACCACTGTTCTAAATAAAATATTGGCAAGTAGGAATTTGAATATTTAATATCCATAAAGCATGGCTATCTTGAAGGATGGAACCGTCTGACTTTCTTTTGTTATTGTTGAAAACGATTCAGACATTTCGGTATCTGATTGTCAATATTTTGTTTCAGCAACTGAAACTTATACGTGTTATTTTGCTTTCAGGAAAAACCAAGACATGAATAGAAGACCTGTCTGGTTCATTTGACGCGAGGGCTGACGAAAGAAAGATCCGTTTGCATTACCAGAAGAAAAGTAGCCTAAAAAATTGTTCCAGACTTCAGTCGGGGTGAATTTCCAGTTTTAAGCTTGTGAAACGTCGAGCATGATGGTGAAACATCAATAAATATACAGTGAACTGTGGTTTCAACATTTCTCGACTTCTTGTATATTTATTGCTCTTTCCTTCATTTTTGTCATTTAATATCTTGAACTTAATTGTACCTTTGCGAAGCCAGTTAAGAGACTTTTGTATTGATAAAATAAACTAAAATGGCTGATCATCTCATGTAAATATTTACAAGAATTTGCCAAGTAATAAATTTAGAGATCACTATTATCATGTTGGTGGTTGTTTCATGTAGATAATTCTTAAGTCTTATGGGGTCTTAATTCATAAGTCTTATGGGATTGCCCTGCTTACATTAGAGAGCACTATATTTGGAAGATAATATGTTTTAAAAAACACATCAAAACACGATTGGAAAATGATGATAATTTTACTTTTGTAACTGTGTGTGCCAAGAATTTACCCATTCTTTGGGAGAAAAATGCACTGTCATCGAATGTATCGAATATTTCTGATATAAGAGAGAAATGTGATCGAAATATCTCTCCTTCAATAGAGGTTGGTTTGACTCAAACTTCTCCAGCCTCTATAAAACGAAATCAAAATATTTCCCCTTTCTGGGATTTTCCCTTTCGTACTCGTGGTATATCAACATCAAGTTCACTTGACAACCCTCTTCATTTTCAAATAGAATGGGCATTAGAATTTCTAACCGCCGTTGACTCAAAACCCCCAAAATGACCTTTTTAACCAGGCTTTCTTTTTCATTTCCGCGTGGAGTCTGGGACTACTCTATGCTCCTCTTCGAAAAAACTGTCAACAAGGCGATTATTTCGCTTTGTCGACGAAGAAAATGAACGCTAATGTTATTTCATGAATTTCAACGTCCTTTTAAAACTATAATTAGTTACGGTAGCAAGTGAAAGGCGCTTTATTTCAAGAACATGTAATTGTATTCCGAGAAATTTACCTGATTCCTGGAACTACAGAAGTTCAGTTGTGTCACGCAACAGCGATTGTAGGTAAATTTTGCTTTTATTGCTACAAATAATAGACTACACGTGAAATCCTGGCGTTTCACAACCTTCCACTTTAAGACTGAAACTCCTTACCTGTACAATTAAGTCAACTACAGAAAGTTTAGAAAGGAAAATGACAGAATTGGGATAATATGTTTTGTGTCTGTTTCGTGACAAAACGTACTACATATTCCCGGGCATATTGCATGGTTCGTTGGGGTAGGACCAGTCCCGGAGTCAGGAAATATTTGCCCTACAGCCTGGAGTCCAAAGCCTTTCTTTGCATCAAGCTGAACAGAAGTGATGATTCTCGGCAAATGAAGCCAAGAGTGAAGCGATTTTTTAAGTCCCATTTTTTCTGTTTTGTCAGCCCTTGAGCCCTGGAACCCTGTATTTTTGGCTTTAGCCCTTGGAGTCCAAATCCCATTTTTAATCCCGTGTGTTCTGCTTAAATTGTGGGGATTTTTTTAGCTCTATGTAAGTCATAGTGAATCGAATTTGTTAAGAGATTGTGGAATACATTTATTTAGGATGGTTAACTAATTACCCCAAGGGTGGGGGGGTGGGATGATGCTCAGGTATATTATTGAGGGGGAGGTGCAAAGGCCTCTTTTGGGTCTAAAATAAGCCATCTGGGTCTTTTGTTGGGTTAGAAATTTTCAGGTGGATTTTTTTGGGGTATAAAGATTTTGGCAGAACTCTTCTTAGGGCTAATCATAACAAGCATGCATATCTTAGGGTCTCAATTTTATGTCAAGGAATTGCATCAGTTTCATTTACAAACTCAGAAGGTTTTTTTTCATGTGGATGAAAATGTTTTTTTTTAGGTTACCCTCTGGCCCATTGAGCTTTTTTGGGGTTCAGTTTTAGTCTAATGCGACTTTTTTGAGGTGCGAAAATTTGGACTTATTTGCACCTCCCCAACACTGATATACCTGAGCACCCCCTGGCATAATGACAGTATTTCTGCATTTTATAGGGGGAGGGGGGAGGAGTTGTAATTAAATAAATGGGTGACAAATACTGATGACAATTTTTCCTTTTATTTTTGAGTTCTTTAAAAGCTTCAAAATGGCATCAAAACTTTGGTGCTTTGAAATGCTGTGGCAATATTAAAAAAAGAAATGTGACTTATGCACTTATCAGCAGTCATCCTGGGTGGTTGACCCCGGGGAACCCCCGGGCATTTGCACAAAGATGTTTACAAATCCTCCCACCAAAGAACGGCCTTTTAACCCTGATGATGACAAACTTGTCGAAAACATTTGGTTCCTTTTAATTGTTTATACCCCCCCCCCCCCTTTTTATCTTTTTTAGCCTTGTATATACATCAAAGAACAATATTTTTTCAACAAAAAGCTACCAAAGTCCCTCCCCCTGGGGATACATTAGTATGTTATTTTTTTCAGCAACAAATTTACAATCAGGTTTTCAGATGAAGCCTTAAGTCAAAAAGTGCATTATTTCAAGGGACTCCTAAATTGCAATTAAATTTTTTTTTATTTGCTATGAATAATAATATATTTTTCATAGAGTGATGATGAGGGTTGATGAAATAAAAGCGACAAAAGTCTACCCATCTACTGCATGTGGTGAAGTTCAGCTTACTTTGTAAGTCATAGGATGGAAAGTAGGAAAGGAGAAAATGTTGTTGTCTCCTGATCAGGAAAAAGGGACTAGGATTAGTTAAACATTTTTTGCGATATGTTTTTGTTTTTGGCAAGTGATTTGCCTGTCAGCAAAGTAACAGGAACATTAAGTAAAGTACTGCAATATTATTATTTCAAGAAAGTTATAAAAAAATAAAATTTGATCATAACAATAATATAACCTACAGAACAAAGATAAGACTAAAAGGCTATCACCATTTTGGAACGTATTCCGTAGTTCACATCCAGTCGCGTAGACAGCACTCGTTCATTTTCTGAAGATGCCGGTGGCGTGCGGGGTCGGCAGCGTTACAAATCCCGCAGGTTCTTTCCCTGGGGATTCTACTACAAAAGAGCTAAAGCAATCCAATCCCCCAATCCCGGGCTGAAAATTGGCAACAAAAGTCAACAAATCCTGCGCGATGCCCATGTATGTCCCCAGGGTCACGCTCCTGGGATGGCTGCTGATAAGTGCATTACTTATTGTTGATAATTACCCTTATGTCACCTAAGAACATTTTACCAGACAATTTTGCAATGTTCACAGGTTATATTAACTGTTTATTGATGTTCAATGAGCTACAAAAATTGAGAGTAATTTAATCAATCATTTTAATCTAGTTACATTTTCTGATCAATAGCGTTGTACAGCGGCAGCCAAGCAACAACGATTCCGGTAAACCTTTTTTGCCCTACATTTTGACCTTGGTTGCTTTCAAACAGTCACTTGGAAATATCTGCTGTGAAATCTTTTTTGAATAAGAGAAACAGGAACCTTGGTTAGGTTTTAATTTCAAGTTAGTGTTAATCGACTTTTGAACAGTCGGGCCCTGGTGGTAACTCTGCAAAGGACTAGCATCCCATACAAGGGGGAGTAGCAATACTCTTACGCTGAGTTGCTAGTCGTCAGCTCTTAATGATCCATACCGTACCCTTGGGTAGATTTGGAGCCTCTTGAGTTTTTCTTTTTCTTTTTCCATCTTACTTCTTGGAAATCTGAAGCATTATGGTCTTGATTTTGATCATTGAGGACCTGCACTCCATGCCAATTTAACAATTCGACTACCTTGGTAGTCAAGAGTTGGTTGTCAGCATTGAGTATGTTTATAGTTTCTTGAAGACTTTTATTTTCAGCAAGCAGATGGGTGTCAACATGATCATGTAGATTTGTGTTTCTCAGTTCGTTAGCCAAAAGGTGCAAAGAGGTGATAAGGCTTTGTTTCTCCTCATTAGCAGTCTGAAGCTGATTTGCATATTGGCAGTTTTCTTGCTTTAGTAAATCGAGCTCTTCAGACATCTCTTTTATTTTCTTTTGATAGTCGAAAAAGGTGATAGGGCTTTGTTTCATTTCGTTTATAGTCTGGAGCTGATTTGCATTATGGCAGTTTTCTTGCTTATTAGCAATTCAAGTTCTTCAGACATCTCTTCTATTTTCTTTTGGCAATCAAAAGGCAGATATTTGGTAGTTGATGTTGGATTGATAGTAATGTCATTTATGACCGGGACGAAATCATCTTGGGCCGCACTCTTAGGCTCCTTGGACATGTCGTCGCTGATTAGTGGTGACGGCGTTGGTTCGATAAATGGGTTATCTGCTTCATTGACAAAGACAGTTTCATCGGCCATCAAGTCTTGATAGGACTGACCCTAAGAATTAAGAAGAATTTTTCTTGTGTGTTCTTCCGCTTTACCTTGAACTTGCAGGGTCTTTGTCTTTAAATAAAAGTTGAAAGTTGCATTGGGTGTCTTCCAAACCACACAAGTCCCGTTGTTGGACTTCGATTGCGTGTCTTCTATCGATAAATCAGTCTTTGAAGCAAGAAGGATTGAAATTGCTCAACGGAACCAGTCCATTTAAATTGATTTCTATCACTATTAAATACCAAGAAGTTATCCATGTCGGAAAACTCAAACTCAGCCGAACCATGTGCTACCGCCATCAGTACGATAGCGTATGAGTACGATAGTGCAGGAGTAGTGTATCAGTATGATTAAGTGTAGGAGTGGGGTTGCAGTGACTTAATCCGTTAAGCCCCAAGATCAATATGCATATTCTCCTTAGTGTTCTCCATATATTTCTTATGGTACTAGTTGGGAGAATTTGCACAAATATCAAGACATTTTATGTTTGGTAATGTACCAGTCAAATTGAAGCTTCAACACCCCCCCCTCCCGGGCAACCCCCCGCACATTTGAACTTTTGAAGATTGGCTTGTTCAAATTCCCTCCCCTTGGGGCAAAAAGGCTTTTCAAATGCCCCACCAATTAGTACTGAAATACCTCTCCTGAAAGACAAATTTCGTCTTCAATCAAACACTCTTTACGCCTTTCAGAGTGAGATATACCATAATGACGCCTTCAAACTTCTTTTAAAGACCCTTTTGAAAGAGTTATTCACTTAACAAAGGCGAAATTCTATCTTGGAAATCCGTCAAACCCTGCAAAAACCGAAAAATTTACAGGCGTATTATGCTAGAACAAGAGATAAATCTGGTTCAAATTCCCCACCCTTTCATGGCAACGTTCAAATTCCCCCCTCCCCGGGCAAGAACTACAGTCAAATGCCCGGGTTGTGCCCGGGGGGGGGCATGTTGAAGCTTCAATTTGACTGGTACATAATCATTTCCTTTATTCTCATCACCTGAATGTTTGATTAAGTACGGAAATTGTAAGGAGAATTTAGATGCTTGTCACTATCAGGGCTTAAAGGGTTAAGTGGTCTTGTTTTCATATAAGTAATGTCCAGCTGTTCTAGATAAATTATTATATCCATACCTCCCCCATGGAAGCCCTCACCCCTCTGGAAAATTCCAATTCAGCATCATACTTTCCTTTAAGTGGGCTAGGGGGGCAGAGATGGCTGACATTTCACACTACTTCTTCAGAATTTATAATGACCTTTCTTGCGGTGTGTGTGTATATTTTCTGGAGCCACAAAAAGCGAGCTTGTGTATAGATAAGACAATACAAAACAATTTTATTATTCAGCAACAAGGCTGTTCTCCAAAGGCAACCTGCATAAAATAGAAACATGTTTTTGGTGAACCTCCCCACACCTCCAGAAATTCCAGTTTAGCTTCATACTTCATCCTTTAAAAATTTTGCCTTTGAGACCCACTCACCGTTTAGGAATTTCCAATGGCGATCCATGGCATGGAGTGGAGTGGGTATGGATATTTTCTGGAACTGCACAATGTTAAATTAAAAATTTTAAAATTTGAGGGGCGAACTATGCAATTAAGCTTATAAAAGACTATAATTTATCCTTAAAATGACCAATTAAAAAAGACTATAAAAAAACATAGTCTTAGATTTAGAAAAATGTTTTGTTTCAAGACTCTCAAAAAGGAGACCCTGTTTGGAGTATATGCACGTCCATGGCCTAACTTTGTCAAAATTCCAGGCAGTTAGCATGCTCATCCAGTCCAGTGTTGCAATTCTATGGAGAAATTAAAAAAAGTCTTGTCATTTGTTATCATTTCATTCCATTCATGTTGTTGTTTTGACACCATGTGGGATGTTCAGAATTTACACCCTGACAGCGCATCAAAAATGTTCAGGAACAATCATCTATAACAATAACAGGCAACAAGTTCAAAGGACTGTACCCGAAAGTTTTCTTACCAAGGCTAAGTGTGGCTTTTTAAGGCAGTTGGGGGTCATTTTTTTGCGTAATGGTATGTGAATGAAAGTGCTTTTTCTTACAAGTAATGGCTAAGATAAAAAGGAGCTTAGTTTTCACAGTTAAATCTCTCATAAGCAACCTCCCTCCCTCCCTCCAGGTAGTTGCTTACAGGAGGTGGTGCTTACACAAGGTTCTTAGCAAAGGGTGTTCACAAAATCTCTTAACAGCGGGGCAACTGTAGTGTCAACTATTACTAGTAATAATAATTTATTTTATTAACCCACGATATGCGACTTCACCAAAGCTGGGTGAAAACCTTGTAGATGCATCATAGCGATCTATATCTACATAGACTTCAACAAAAGGTTTCTATTGATTCCAAAAAACCAAAAAAAAAGCACGAAAATTTTTCTGTTCGGTTTAGAGAATAACCCATTGACGATTTACCGTGTTTTATCATTAATCACAATATACACTGGTTGCTGTGCACGCTCTGATTGGCTATCAGAGTGTACGAAATGATTGAAATGCTATGCACACGCAGATTGCTCAAAACCATTTACTGCAATTTTTCGCTTGTTTTTGACGGAGTTACAGTAGCACCAGAGAAAGCTTGGGAGAACTGGAAACAGTTAGCGTGACACAACTCTAATGTTCAGTGTATAAAATGGTGTGCGTGCTTGCAAACCCTGATACAAACACTACAGGGAGTAAAAGTAAATTCACCACTAAACTTTTGCTCAAAACAGACCTGAAAACTTCTCTTCAGAAACAGCATTTACATAAAGTTTGTTAATAAAAGATCCCTTTCAATTGCGCCATCTAGAGGGTAGTGATTGTTGAGCTATTACTACTTTTTCACCTTCATCTATCCGTTTATTTGTTCGTTCATTCGCATATTCATTCTCTCATTTATGCACCTTGTTTATGGCAGAGGGGATAGTGACATTGTGAGCGGTTTATGCCTGTGTTTAATCAAGTGCAGTTTTTGATTTTGAAAGACATACAGGTGTGGGGAAAGGACACAGGGACAGGGATGGGGTCTGAACGTTTGGTTCTGTGATCCTTATCCCCGTTTCCTGCCCTTTTCTTGGTGGCTCCCGCCTCTTTCCTTTGGCAAAAATATTATGCAATGAAATGATTGTTTAATCTTCTGTGAAACTTAATCTGGACCCTCTTCCCTTTGCTGTATTTAATGATTTTGAAGGTTTCCTTTTTTTTATTTACTTAGAAGCACTTTTGTGTGGCATGTTTTTTTTTCTGTGGTATAATTTAGGTTTTAGATTGTTTATGCAGAAGCAGGCCAAGTTTAGATTAGCACCCAGTCCAGTGCTAAGAGATTTCACTGACATTGGCGGAATTGCGCCAATTGAAACGGGTTGATCACTAATGCAAATGAGCTCTACTTTTTCTGTCAGCCATGGAACTTCTTTGTGTTTGGGTGTTGTTTGGGTGCAAATTAGTCGAACCTATTAATTGATTGAGGAACAAATTAGAAGTACAATAAGCAACAAGAGAATAAACTTAAAGCTAATTGCGCAAATTGCGGGCCGTAAAATATAAACAGTGATGCGTGGTTAAGGATTTGTTCGTCCGATCTTCTTTCGATAATCTTCCTTTATTAGAACAAACATTGTAGTGGAAAGTTCAGCGGCAAATTGCAATAAAATGCGGGAGAGCAACGTCCCGAGGAAATAATTTCCATATACGCAATGTAAACAGTAAAGTACCATGAATCTTGACCATGAACGTAACTTTTCATACAAAATGCGTTTCCTCGGACGCATTTCTTACATTACAAGCAAGATTTTTCACAGAGACAACCAACTACATGAATTAAATTCGAAATCAATCAAGTAAAATCAAAAAAGAGGCTATATTTGCCAGTATTTTTTAATGTACTGAAATTTCAGTCGCTCAAAACAGTCAAAACATCTTGCAATGTATTAATCTGACGAGCATGCGGCTCGACTTGCAAGTATACCAAAACTGAAAACTTCGACCTAGAAATTTCTCAAGAAATTCACTGTTTCCGTGAGCTGTTTCTGAGGGGACGTGCTACAGTTGTTGTGTTTCCACGCGACCTAATACAATCTTGTAACGCAATATTTCTCGCGAGTTTTAAAAAACAAAACTGATGTCTGTAGGGTTTACTGGTGTTGAGATTCACTCGTTCGCTAAGCAATGCTTGCTTGTTAGTGGACCGAGTCTTTCAGTCCTCCAAAGTGATTTGTGTCTTACTAATCGTTTCCAATCAATGATTTGCATATGATGCGTGTCTGACAAACAGACATACGAAGCGTCTCTGGATCGAAAATTTCTTAGGCCAAAATCGAACCTTTCCTTCTCGTGGCCAGAGAATTTACTTGAAATTTACGTTGGCTTTCAACGGGAATAAAATGAGGCAAACGGAACTAAAAACTTCAGTTTCTTCCCCCCCCCCCCCCCCCCTTCAAAACAGCTGCTCTGCGAGATTTATATGCTGAACACATGTGCGGTTAAGGAAACACTCGCAGTATGACTGACGGATAAAGAACCCAGGCGTTTTCTTGAATACCGTGTACCCCCTAGATAGAGATTTTTGATTCACTAACACCGTCACATTACCCATATATTCCCTTCGGGCATTTACTGATGCTATGTCATCATTACCCGTTTATTCCGTTCGCGCGTTTAGTGATGAAACGTCATCATTATCCACTTATTCCGTGCGCGCCCTGTTCTGGCAAATCGAGATTTGATCTGGTATCTCTACCTACTGCATATTTTAACTGTAAGTACTTTACTTCCCTTTGCTTTATATACGTGCGAACTATAAGGATGCCTCCTCGGATTTTGCCTGCGGGGGCAATTATTGTTATTATCATCATCATCACCATCATCATCATCATCATCATCATCATCATCATCATCATCATCATTGTCATCGTTATCATTGTCATTATTATTATTATTATTACTATTACTATTATTATTATTACACATGTAGAAGTTTGGAAGAACTCGACATGGCAATGTCAACGCCAGCCTACTGCTCGTATCTCACAACAGTTTTGCTAAAAAGTTTACTCGAGTTTCTTCAACTCTATAGAAACATGAAAAACATTTTCTGTTTCTTAAAACTAACCTCTTGTTACGGACAATAATTTGAATTCCTCTTCATAAAACGAATTACTGCATAGTACGAACATTTGAGTCTGAGCCTAGCTGTGGTCGCGAGGAAGTTTAACCGTGCAAAGTCATAGATTATGTGAAGGACAGACTTGTTTTTCACAATTGAATACCGAAGTGGAAATTCTGGGCCCCGACTACATATTCAAGTTAACATCAATTCGCGTACAGCGTATTTAGCACTTAACGACTTTTATGTTATTTTGGGGAAGGAGGCCCTTCCACTTTGGGCCGTGAATCGCGAGGATCTACAAGACACTCAAGACCCAGTTACCCCTAATGACTTGTGGATTATCTAGATCATAATATATTTCATCATAGCATGTTTCTTCGAATAATAGTCGTCTTTCCACGACTACTCGACAAATGACGGTTTTACGTGACTTACTGTAACATTCAGTGCCAATTTCAACGTAAATGGTGTATTTTCTTCATGTCATCTCTCACTTACAACTGTATGCAGTGGGACGGGTATCAGTAGTGGTGGCATGGCCCAGTGATTAGGACGCTGGACATCTAGTTCAGGGAAAACCCAACAAGAAAATTCAAACAAAACACTTGAAATGTCACCTCCCCGTTTTCTCAGCTCGTTTGAAGACTTTTTAAGGGGTGTTTGTTTAAGCTAATACAAGTTGAACTGTTCGAATTCTTTAGCTACAATTCCTCAGAAAACAATACAAATTAACCAGTCACCATGTTTCGAAAGTTTGACGTGACGTTTTGCCACAGAAAACTCTAGTTTTTCATATCTCTAATATTCCCTAATAGGAAATCAAGCATTACATTAGTTTTAAAAGCAAAGTGGTTGAGAATACACACACGAGTTCGCAAAATTGCATGCTTAGAATAAACATGCTTTTCGATCTTTTTTCTTCTCTGCTTATCACTCATTTTTGTTTTTCGTTAAGTAGAAACTTGAAAACACCCCTGTTAAAGAAGTAAGTCTTAGTTCAGTTTTTTATTTGTTTTAAACTACACTTAAACGTTTTATCTTTGTAATTTTTCACTGCAACACATCTTATCCTTCGGAAAGTGATGCGACGACTCCCAAATTTTCTGTTCGTGGCCTGACTGTAGATTACTGACCAAAAGTACCTTCCAATCGGGGCGCGCATAGATGAAAAAAGATACAATACAATGCAACACAATAAGTGAGCCCAAGTATGAATCACGAAAGTTCGATGCAAATAATTATACCCTTACCTTGAAAAATAATCACCATTATTTTAGAAAATCCTCTTTTGTCGGTTTTTCAAGCGTATCTAATGGGCTTACCGCAAGGCGTCTTAATCTGCTGCTTCATGATCGAAATGTCACTACATCAAATGTAAACCAGAACCGCGGAGACGTCCGCGGAGACGAAATACGGACCAAACACTCGAAATAGGAAATTCGAACAGGAAATAGGAAACAGGAAATAGGAAATAGGAAATAGGAAACAGGAAACAGGAAATAGGAAATAGGAAATAGAAAATAGGAAATAGGAAATAGGAAACAGGAAACAGGAAATAGGAAATTCGAATGGGAAATTCGAACCAAAAACTCATTTATAAAATTTATCTGCGGCGAGGTGAGACCGCTCAAGGTGTAAGCAATCGAAAAATAAAAAAATTAAAAAAAAAAACGCGACGAAAAGCAAAATGATGACACTTGTTCTGTTCGTTGGATGCGACTAGTATTTGACTGTTGACTTTTGTACATTATTATTTGTCACCGGATGCCAGTAACGAAAAGGATCAATGAAGTGTTTTCTTGCAGTTTCTGGTTTCATTTTCTTGAGAAACGATGCGATTCACAAATGGTTGTTAAACGCTGATTTCAGTGGTTATTTTCCTTCCAATGCCGTCAGTGCACTCGTTTCCGAAGGCTAAAAGCGAAGTGATTAGATTGACGTTATACTTGAAGTCTGGGAATCGACATCTTGTTTTCGTTTTGTATCAAACAATGGGATAAATTCAAACTAGATTACAGTGAACAAGATTAGAAAAATCTTCCCTGATGTCCTTCACAAAAGTCTCGCGTAGTGGACTCTGTTAAGTTGAATCTGTATGTAAGCCGCGCAAAATCATTACCGGTATAATTGTAGCTGCTAGCCCAATAGTCTTGTCGGCATGGGAAAATATTAGAGGGCTGCGAGAACTGAACAAAGCCACATGTCCGGTATATGAGAGACGACCCCACGTGTTCGATCTGTAATTCCCTGAATTTAACAGCGTTGTTATTTATCTCAGATATGGCGTGGCTGCATTTAAGATTTCGTCGACTCATTACAGCTATAAATCATTGCTAATCACAAACGCGAAGTTACATGAATTACATGCCAAGTTTTTCTCGCCACTTTTTTGGATCGGCTTCGATCAGCAGGGGCGATCCCAGACATTTTTTGGCAGTACGCACAGTGTCAGATTCATACTTAGGGACGGACCATTAGAAAAGTTATTGAGGTGGGGGGGGGGGGGGGGATTTTCGAGCTGCACGAATTTTTTTGTTAACATTTCCCTTGTAGGAATATATATATTTTTTTCCGCATGCAGGAACTTTTTTTCTGGGCTACTCGTTGTGGATGAATTTTTTCACTCAATTTTCCGTGGCATGAATTTTTTTGTACTTTGCTCGCCCCCCCCCCCCACCCCCATAACTTTTCTAATGGTCCTTCCCTTAGCCGAAGGGAGACAAACATAGTTACAGATTATGATTACAGTCAGAAAAAACATTTATTATTTCAATCGTATTGCCGTTGTCGCATAATAACATAGGCTACAGCTAATTTCGTTTTCCAGCAGTGTTTGTATCTCCTGTTATACAATTGCACGCACTTATTTCAGTTTTACTTGAAAGTACAAGACGAAGAGAGAATATAATACGTCCGGGCGCACTCCTCCGTATTATGAAGTGTGTTGAAGAAAATGCCAATATTGAAATTGCCCAACATTACCTTATCTACTTATACTTGAGTGCTAATTTCCTCTTCTATATTATAAGCCGTCAAATAGAAAAATATCATGTTGCAGGCTAGAAATTCTGGTACGCATTTGCGTATTTCGCGTAAAGGCAGGAACGCCCCCGATCAGTGATCAGTGTTCAATAAAAACACTATAATGTCTATAATTTCGGCGGGAATTTGTGTGGACCGAACAAACGCAAAACAGCATTGTATGACAAGTTGGATACCAAATTTATTTATCAAAATTAATTTTAGCTTATCCACATTAATTTGTTTACAAGGTCTGGTTGAAGTAAGATGTTAAGGAAAGAATCAGAAGAAATCAGTAGTGTTTGAAATCGGCTTTGCTTTTTCGGTCTATTAAACAAGTCAGACGATGGAAGAGGCACCTCTTCTGTTAGAAGGACTCTCCACTAAGTTGACAGTATTTTTGTCACTTACTAACTCTGATTCATGGAAAGATATTTGAAATTTCAGTTATTGCGATGTTCATTTTGCCAGTCCATGATTTAGTTAATACAGGCTAATCCCTCTGAGTAACATTACGAGTCTTCTCAGCTCTCACAGGAGTAACGTTTAAGCAAAAATATGGAAGAGTTGAAACTCAGTTGAAGAATATTTGTTTTTCTGCGACGGTAGCAACCATCCCTGCTCTTAAGATGACTCATCTTTCGATAGCATAGATTGCGAGTAGTCTCTAATTTTGGCGATGGCGATTGTGGGGCGGGCGAAATACACACACGCGCGCGCGCGAAATTCGAGGCGACGCGACGCGAAGGGAGCGCCGAAAATTAGATCTCATTTTCGGCGCTCCCTTCGCGTCACGTCGCCTCGAAATTTCGCGCGAGCGCGTGTGTGTATTTCGCCCATCCCACAATCGCCATCGCCAAAATTAGAGACTACTCGCAGTCTATCACTAGCAGGGCTGCCAAGATTTCACATCTTTTGCCAGTTTGTGTTTGTTGTTGTCACAAGAAATATGCAGCAGTTGATAAAAAGCAAAAAAAAGCAACAACGACGACAAACAAACAAACAAACAAACAAACATATGATAATAATGACCCGTCCGTGAATAAGAAACGAAAGCTATGGTTACAAAGCCTTTGTGATCAGATAATTTCTTGAAACAATTTGTCAGCCTACTCGGCCACAGTAAGTAGAGTTAAGGACGAGAGCGGCCTGCATAACTAAGTCGCGAACTGGCAAAATGAACACAGAAATATTTAAAAAGTTCAAAGCAGCGACCTTTAGTCGGAAAGCAGCTTTTAGCGAAATACGTGATCAACCTGAGCCATAAATAGTCTTCTCACTTCTCATAGCAATGAAGTTTGAGAAAAACAAAAACAAAACAAAAAAAAGGAAGAGTTGAAACCCTGGTTGAAACTCAATCAGCGGAAGACTATTTGTTTCTTTGTGATGGTGGCAAACATTCCTGCTTTTAAGATGACACATCTTTTATTAGCGGGGCTGTCAAGACACATCTTTTGCCAGTTTTTGTTTGCTGCTGTCACGAGAAATAAATGTCGCTACACCAAGAGCAGTTGGTAAAAACAAAACAAAAAACACACACACAAGAAAAACAGAACAACAACAACTATGACCCGGCCGAGAAGAGAGCGAGAAGGCTATGGCTGAAAACCCTATGTATTAGGAAACTGTCTTCAAACAATTTGGCAGCCTACTAAGACAGTTAAGTAGACTTTACTTAAGAACGTATACTGCAATGACAGCCAAATTTTGTTTCGCCCTTGAACGTTGTTTTCTCCACGCTTCGTACTGGTCACATATATTTGCTACGAGTTCTCATTGGCTCATTTGATTGTCTGCATCTTGTAATTGGTTTGGTTTTAGTATCTGATACCTGATTGTTTTGAAATTTGTCCTGCCTTAACGCCATGCCAGAGCTAGCTAGTGAAAAACTGTGTCAAAGTAAATAAAAGAAGTTGAAACCCGGTGGGTTCACTTGGGAACCCACCCAGTATGGTGTGTTCAATGACCCTAATCCGCCCAGAAAGTTTCGAGAAAATGTTTGGATAAAAGCCAAGAAATATTTGGTTTGCAACTTGCCAAAACCCGACAGGGGGGGGGGGTGGAGGGGGAAGGGCTCAAAGGGAATTAGAAATCCACTGACTCTTGCCTCTACATTTTTTCCTCACGGCTGCTCGTCTTCATCGTGTGCTTTTCGTTTGTCAGTAAAGCAGTGATAAAAGTTCGCTGAGTCTTGGGAGATGTCTCCCGCTTGCTCAATATCAGGATGGGAAAGAACTACCTTTGAAGGCTTATGTTACGAATATACATGCATCAAAGAGGGTTCATCACGTGCAGCAAGAGAGGATACCCCTTTATCCTCTCTTGCGTGCAGTATATGTTGAAATTCAGTTATAGACTACGAGCAGTCTCTCTTTCAGGCTTAGGGATAGTCTCACTACACTAGCGGCTCGACACGCGCGTCACGTTTCAACCCCGCAGGCGATTTTGCGGTCGCTCGCTCGCTTGCTCGTTTCGGCCTCGACTGTCCCTGTCAGAGCGGAAAGAGAGACTTCCCGTCCCGGGAGGGGGGGGGACTCCTATATGAAACTGACGGGGATGCTCGTCGGAAAATTAGAATTAAACCCCTAAAGGAGGCCAATCTGGGCGTGGCTCAGGCGTTATTTGAACCCTAAAGGAGACCACGCAAAAACAGACAACTAAATAAAAGTTACAATGATTTTTACTGCGCTAAAGATTGACGCTAAAGATTGACGGCGTTTGTTTTTTCATATAGATATTTCTTTACGCACAACCCTAAGCGATACCTGTACAGGTAAAAATATTGGCTTTCCGTCCTGTGAACTCTAAGCGAGACCAAAATCTGCAATTTAAGGAAGCGAAACATTTTTCATAAAATCTAAGAATGCGGTTCAAACTTGCAACTGAAGAAGGTGACAAGATTCACAGACGCATTGACTGAGTCTTTAAAAACTCGCGCGAGAATATTTATACAGGCATACGCTGA
The DNA here is from genome assembly GCA_964030785.1 of Siderastrea siderea. Classification (NCBI taxonomy): domain Eukaryota; kingdom Metazoa; phylum Cnidaria; class Anthozoa; order Scleractinia; family Rhizangiidae; genus Siderastrea; species Siderastrea siderea. Next base: position 46,573,318 of record OZ034975.1, on the reverse strand, counting down.
GCAAGCACAAATCGAGTTTCGCCCATACCAGTTGATGGGTTTCTGTACGTATTTAGAACTTTGGGAGAAACTAGAAATAGCAGACATTGCAAATTAAATAAATAAAATAAGATACTGAAAACTGAACTTTTCGAAATAGTGAGAAAATTATATCAGTTGGAAGGGAATAAACGCAGCTTGTGACCATCATTCCTGTAGAGATTGTACAATGATACATTTTGGGGCGCACAGTTACACACTCGTTGTGCTCGGCTCAATGCAAAAGCGAGGCACCTTTTCTCGCGGCAGGCGGTCTTTGCAAATCAAAATCAAATAACTTTATTATAGTCTCAATCGCTCGCACACTCGCACACGCACACACACACACACACACACACACACACACACACACACACACACACACACACACACACACACATATATATATATATATATATATTTTTTTTTTGCTCGAATAACCTGTGTAGAAAAGCCAGAGACACTGCTCCTTGTTTTTTGTTGATCGCGACAGGATAATAAAGAACCTCATGTTTTTCTTTCCATTCTTCGAGAGCTTAGTTTTACCCTCTGTATGCAAAATCGAAAACTTTACTAACAGGATGGACGGAAATCCGCGTGAATTATTGAGAGACATTAGATCACTTCCTCTGATACGACTTGATTTACGCTTTGTTAGCCTCCAAGAATAGTCGGAGGATAAATAACGAGGATAAATTCGAAATCGAACACAGCTTTGCCTTTGAAAACAATTTCATCAGCAGCGAAGGGGTGAAGGACTGTGTAGAGCTTACTCGTGGCGGAATGTCACAAAATCCAGTCCTTTATTTATTTCAGGGAATCACGTTTCGACGAAAACCAGAACTTTATGTCTTTCATTCAGAGCATAGTATCATTTTACAATATTCACCGAGGCTTCATTAGAAGCGATGATAGCTTGATTTCCAACAGTTAAACAGATTTTCACACTTTCCTAAGAAAAGCCGAATAAAAGCTCTGCGTGAAACGATACTTATAGTTAACGCTTTATCCGTCCTCTCATGGCCTTTTTGTGCAAAATTAAACGGCTACTGGTGCAAAGTTTTTTTTTCTCATACAGTGTTATTTTTACTGCCCTTAGGCGGTAGATTCATGATAACAGTACAAGTTTGCGTTCCGAAATGAAAATCTCGATCCGCTACAGCTACCAGTATGACTCTATCGATATGAGATTCTGGAACGGGATCATGTAAGTGAATGCAAAGATGAACTGTAATGTTATATACTTCAAAGTAGAACTCTAATCATGAAGAAAACTCTTCATTAATTAACCTGCGGAAATAACACTGCTCAATTGAGTATTTCACTCAAATATGTTCGAGAATCCATGTTGCTGGCTAGCTGCTATTTTTGTCGTCGATGCGCATTGGCCGGTTTACGTCAACACAGGCCCTCTCATTTCCCTGTAGGCGCGGTCACAAAGTCATCTCCAGACATGTGGAAAGTTGTTGAACTTGTGCAATTTGTGACTCATGGAAAAAATTTTGGGCCTGATAGCGGTATCACTAGGGAAGAAGTTCACTGTGTATGCTATAGGAAGGGTGAGTATGACCTGTCTATATTTTGGAAACGACCGGAATTACGTGCAGCTCCAAATTCGTTGACACTGAAGTACTAGTGCTGCGTGCGACACTTCTCACATCTGTAGATTTTATGTAAGCCTAGTTTATTGCACAATTCGCCGTACAATGAGTCAGCTTGTGTTTTTGGTTTACTGAATGCCAAGCTCGTTTTAATTGAATTGATGTTAAGGTTATCATACACGGAGCCATGTTTCGCTCAGTTGTGAATGCAGTAAAAATTTAATCTTAATTTTCGAGATGATGTAATATGCATCATAACTTACTGTACAGAGTTTTTCAGGATCTACAATGCAGATTTCGTTTAAGGCAATTCGTGGCATGGTTATGTTGTTTGGCTGCCAAACAAAATACACGGCCACTTTTCAAGGTATACTTCCTGAACTGGCTCGTGGGTGCATTATTCCACACACTAGCCACCAAGCTTTTTATCAGCTGAAATAAAGCTCTTACCAGCTGAAATTTTGAGAAAAACAAAGGCTTGGAGTAACGTTGATAGTGCACAATATAAGGGTTGAGGATTTAGACTGCTTGCAGTCTGTCTTTTCTCTAAAGGTCCGTTGAGTATTTTAATTCCAAGCAAACACGTTCGCAAAAAGTGGTGGTCAAAGGAGAGGGTCATCAAGCATTTATTTCAAGGGACAAACGAGAGAGAAACGGACTGCAAGCAGTCTGTTGAAGATTAGAATCCCTGAGCCCCAACGTTAAGAGTTTATCCTGGATTAATCCCTATAACAGCTGTAAAAACTTGCTGATTGTGGAAACTAGGAAGATTTTTGGACGAGGCCGAGTAGTAGAGATATTAGTATGGAGAGAGTGAATTTCCTTCCCTCTAAAATAGTAAACTGCAATGTTTGCATTTTCCAAATTCCATGTTTTAGTCCTGAAAGCCATTTCGGTAATGAAATTCTGGGGTTCATAATTTGAGTAAGTGCAGTTTTTTGGTGTCAAGATTTTAATGTCCCAAACTTCCCCATACAAAGCCTTGAGTTTTTTTGTCCTTACAAGTTCATTATGAAAAATTAGAGACATTTGCATGGGAGTATTGAAACCTTTGAAAACCTGTTTCCCTTTACAGTTTACAGCTCTATTAAGCCACAATTTAATTTTCTGCAAGCACATGGTTTTGAGATGTCACTCCAAGCTGGAAATGTCCGAAATAATTTTTTGTGTGTGTTTTGTTGTGTGATGTTGTCGCTTTCCAACTCTATTCTCAATGTGGGGGTGGGAGAAGAGAATCCTAATGGAAATGAATTATTACTGGCAATTCTTATGTATTATACTTTGTACCAGTACATTATAAAAACCGAATTTAATTGGTAATTTTACATTTTAGAGCTGATTACAACACATTTCAGTAGGTGTCAAAGGGAGTATTGGAAGAGTAACTTACAGTTTAACAACAATTTAATTTTCTTTTCCAATTTAATTGGAGGACCTCCCTGAAAACCACGTACTTACGTGACGGGCGCTTCCTCGTTAAAGATTGTTTTTATTATTGTTATTTATTTATTAACAGAGCAAATATACAGACACTTAGAGAAACTGGGATGAGACAATTATGAATTGGAAAACAAAAGAGGGAAATGTTTTGATAAATTAACTTCTTTTCTCTAATTGAAATTTGCTTGATAAAGTCATTGAGAATAATTGATTTATTGTGGAGTTTGCAAGAATGAACATAAAATTTCATAAACAATAATGGGTAATTAAGTTTCTTTAGCAAAATTCTTTGAGACAGAGTTCAGGCAATTCAATCAGTGGGAAGAACTCATAGTTTGATCATGGAATGGAGAGGACCAAAATGCTCCCAGGATATGCAACTTATTTATATTTCTTTTTCTTTAAGTACTATGGTTTTCCACGACTTTATAGAAGATTTGCAGAATTCAACAGACGAGTGACCTCAGACAGACAAATTATAAGAAGACGACAAGAAGCCATGAAGTTTGTGTTTAGAATTCCAAACAAGATTGTAGCATATTTCAGGTAAGACCCTGTTGAGTTTAGATTTTAGCTCTGTGATCGTTTGATTGAGTATCCTTTTTATTATGTTAAACTAATGCATCAAACACAACAGAGAATGTTTCATCAGGATTTCCAACACTGAGAAGAGAGTTGAAAAAAAAATTAGACAAAATTCAAGGCATTATATATCCTTGTGAAACACTCTTTTGAGTGTTTGATGTATATCTTTTCAAACAAGTCACTGTAGGAAAACGAAGAAACAAAAATCATCAAAATCTATGCTAATTCAGACTGGGTTTTCAATCTTCCCTCACACTTGTGATCTTCTTCGTTAAACTTGATGAGTTTTCAGTGACTTCGAGAAGGCTTTTTCCAATATGTATGTGATTTGGGACTCGGTTGTTCAAAAGCCGATTAACACTAACCCTTACCCAGGTTTCCATTTCTCTCATTTAAAAGCTTTTAAAGTGACAGTTTGAAAGCAGCCAAAGGATGAAAACAATTTGCAGGGATTCATGTCATCACATGTAAGTTACAAATCAAATGGAATTCAAAATTAGTTAACACTTAACTTGGGTTAGTGTAACCCTGCTTTGAACAACCCAGTCTAATGTTTTAGGCAGACATTGGAAAGTGTGCCTCCTGTAGACATTTTCTGTCATAAAATTGTGGACAATTAGAGAATTTTCCATAAATTTCTTCTAAAACCGGATGTACATGGGATGCCCGCATGCCCTTGTAGCTAAAACCTTAGCTTGATGCAAAGTGCAACATATCTGTCATTCAGGTTGGGACACACTAGATGACATATCCCAGGGACAGATCTCTGCGATAAGCCACCTCATTTGCACTGCTTAGGAGACACGTCACTGACACAAGTTGCTTGCTTTGTGTACCTGAAGGGGGTTTAAGCAGGGGATCCTAGACTATGATGAGGGTGACAACTTTCTTAATTCTTAAATTCTGACTTCAAAACCACTAGTTATTTAATGTTAAATAATTTAATTTAATTAGTACAAGCTAGTCAGTCTTCTGATAACATTGAGTCCTAGTGCAACCTATTAACTAAAACTAGATGCTGTCACAACACTAATAACATGTAGTACACGTATGTGAAACATACCTGCTATAGTGTTTTACTGTAACAAAAAAAACCACAGACAAAAACACCCCTAAAATGAGGCCCAAAAAAATTGCAAAAAACATATTCTCCTTGTACATGTAATGCAGTGACACTGGACCTTGAGGACAAGCTACAAAAGATATGATTAACCCTTTCTAAACAAAATAAAAACTAAAAATGAAAAGTGTAATGAACAATAAGACTATGGAGAACGATAGTTTTTAATGACATATCTTACAGTCTTCTCTAGTGCTTTAATACAGCCATCAGCTCAGCGGTTCATTAAGGGCTGGACACCCGGCAAATTGTCCCGAGTTTTGAACGTAATCTTGTCTAGCTGCTTTGAGCATCTGATCTCAACAAAGTTTTTTTCTTAAGAAGTTACCTAAAACATTATTCACTCCCTGCGCAAAATCTTAATGAATGACTCTCCCCCCCCTCCCCACCCCCACCACCCCTGCTTTGCATTTTAGGGAAGCATGAAGTCCCTAATTGTATATCTTTGCCACCTTGAAACATTTAACTGTAACATATGCTCTTCATTGCTCCTCTTGAACAATTTCTGACAAGCACTTTTCCCTCCACAGAAGAACAAAGAGCATCAGATGACTAAGAAAATATAAAAACTGTGACAGATAAATAATAGTACTGTATATAATTATATTAAACACCAAAACTGCTCAGTATTTGTGCCACACTGTAAATAAATCCAACTTGATGTTTTTATTGTGGGCAAATGCTCATTTTTATTTAATCAATAAAAATGCGCAGCTTGTACAGTTTCAATGATGTTTATCAAGTTGAGGTCTTAGAACTAGTGTAGGTAGATACCCTTGAGTGCGCTCACAAGAGGTTTTACATGTTGCAGTGGGGGAGTTAAAAATGAAGTGGCAGCAACTGGCAGGTGTCTGCTAGCAGAGGCTTGGTAGATAGGTTGATTCTTTCCAATTAGTATATACCAGACCAGTGGATAGTGTTTTTCATGCGCTCTGTTTGGCCACTCAGACTAAGGAGAGTATCTGCTATATATCTCCCAGCATATTTTTGGATTTTGCACACGAGTCTTCCCTTGTTTCCCAGAAAAAAGGAACTATTTGGTGCTGGATAGCCACTGATTCAGTGTATACTAAAACAAGAGAGCCCTTTGGGCATTTTAACCGGCCATTCTGACCCTCCCCACCCCTAGGTTTCACAAATGTTAGCGCGATCCTCTATTTATACGAACCGGCGTGACGAAAAGTGTGATTGTGTGACACAATATTTTGACTATAACGTTACTGGATGATGTAATGTTTAAACTCTGATGACTAAGCTTATCTTTCTTATCGCTTTTATTTGTGCTGAAAAACGCAAATTCACTCAAACGTTGAATGTCGATATAAATTCGTCCACAACTGAGAATGCTCACAACGGGACGACGAAGTATTTACTGTTGTGCCTAGACCTTAAATACAAACAGTGAACATAGCAGTAGAATCAAAATATAACGCTTGATAAACACGAGCTCGAGCAGATCGTCAGAGAATGGGGCACGTCAAGGCATATCTCATGACGTGATGTTTAAATCTGGTTTCCTAACCCGGGAATCCCCTTGCAAAAGTCGCCCACATCTTTGAAAGCTAAAGCGGCTGTCGAGCCGCAATCGATTTCGCGCTCACTCGCTTGTTTTTCTTTTCCTTCACTATCTCTGAACGGAAAGAGAGACTGCTCGTAGCCTTTAGTGAACACCACACGCAAACTACACAAATCCATCGATAATATTCAGATATTTTCGTTCTTTCAGTGCAAAAAGACTCGTAACACCTGCCTTATTAATTGATCTCCTTAAAAATGACGATTCCTTCGTATGAACTTCTCTCCTCAAATAAACACTTATCTCTCTCCGTTCACAAGAACTATCATGTACTGATGGTGCAATCAACTAATATTGCATCATCATACTAGTACCAATTCCTTCTCTTCCTAGCCCACACCGGCAAAACGCAACTGTCCTTTTTGTCCGCTGCGAACTACAAGTTGGCCAATCAGAAACCTTACAATCCACTTCGCAAACCACCCCCCCCCCCCCCATAAAACGCCAAGGGAAACTGCCTCTCACGCAGCACAATATTACACCGCTCCTATACAAAACGCAACTTTCAAAGCAAATCACATTCACAGAAGCGTGATATGCTCCCGACATTCACAAATCCTTCTGACTCCCACATTTTTACACCCCTCAAAATGTCAATCCCAATGAAAAAAACTCCTGCGCTAAAAAAATTTTCACCATAACCACTAACTAGATCAGACAACACAGCCAATTTCGCATTCAATCCTATTAGCTCCTTTACTCAATTGCGCATGCGTTATACGAGACAAATACAAAAAACCCTAAACTTAACAACCCTTCGCCGTTCATATCTTAAATACTGTAAATTAAAAGACAAAAACATAGGAAGGTAACAATCAGAAGACTAATATGCGCATGCGTCTTATATAAGACAGTACCGCTCTTGAGTACCCGTACCACAAGCTTTACAGCACTTTCTTCGTATGTTAAGCCAACTTGCTTTCACGAAAAACCGTGTTCATTTTATAAACCGGCGGTCGCCATGGCGACGGCCGGTTAACAATTATACACATCTTATTCAATGGTTTAACATATAATACGTGCGGATATTTTGCGTGTTGCGAAGTATTTTTCCGAGCCCCGAAGGGGCAAGGAAAAATACAAGCAATGAGCAAAATGTCCACTCGTATTATATGTTAAGCCATCGAATAAGATGTGTATAATTGTTAACCGGCCGTTGCCATGGCGACCGCCGGTTTATAAAATGAACACGGTTATTCCACTTGAAAAATTCACGTCAAAATTTGGTTTTTTTTGGTCCTTCGGCCAGAAAACCTGTGAAACCTGGATTTTGCAATGCAATGCATAATTTAACTGTGTAAAACCTTGGCATTGGATATAAGGTGATTAATAACCAACAAGGTGCATAGCCCCAAGCTGGTTTTGATCGCCTCATATCCAAGCACGAGTGGAATAATGGTTTTTTGAAATTCTCAACTTTGGTAATCATTGCTGAATTTTTTCCCATATCTTTGGACAAATGCTCTTCATTCTAAAACAGATATGCCACCAATCAGCACACATTATGGGAATAATTTTTTTTACTAAGTACTAGTAAAATATTAATTGACCCTCCCCTCCCATCTCTTCACCCCTGTATAAGAAAATGAGACATTTAATTTGTTTTTGTGTCAGTTTTTAATAACTTAACTATATGTACAAATGACTGACAAATACTTACAAGTATCACTGCCAATATGCAGTTATGTGTTGAACTTGAATGAATTAAATTTTGTGACATTTTATTTACATTTTTACAGTAATAAATACATGTACATATAATTATTCTTAGTTTATGAATCTACCTTCTGTAAAGGTGATCGTGGAATCATAAACTAAGGCCTTGGTAATATAGCAATTGTGAAAAGCAATTTGCATCTGCTTTGGTTTTGCTTTATTTTGATTTGTGATTGGCTGAAATTATCACAGAACTTTCTCAGCCAATCAGAAGTAAAAATGAAGTCAATTATCTTGTCACACGTATTTTCCTGCGTTTGGCGCCTCTTACATGTATTTCCTTGTAGTTCTGATTGGTTCATTGGATGATTTGTATTTGTTGTGATTGCCACTCCAATTCTGTACATTTGTCCCTTTTACGGTGCAAAATTAACTCTCGTTTTTATTCCTCAGCCACCCCTGGTTATAACACTTCTTACCTCCCCTCACATCCACCCCTTTCACCACATGTGGAGAGACACATTCCTGTTGTCTCTAGATAAGCCGAACTTTATGTTATAAAATTCTAGAACTTGTTAATAAAAAAAAAACTCCTGGAAATTTCAAAAACAAAAAATTACAGACATGGCACCCCCAAAAATTTCAAAAGTGGGCTCCTCTGTACTGTAAGGCTCCTTTATGTGTCGTTTCACAGTAAACATTTCAGACCACAGGCAGCGCAAACTCAAAAAAAAAAACGGCGCGGGAGACTGCAATATGTCCAAAGTACTTACTATTGGGACATTTGGGTCCTGTTGTCTTACTAATCAAAACAAAATATTTGCAAAAGTAAGTTTATTTTATTGATCTTGTTAGTAAGTATGGGGTGAATGTTTTCGACATATTGCAGTTCCCATACAAATCTGTATAATTTCCGCAACGTTCGTGTCATGAGCTGTTTGAGCTGCCTGTGATGAGATGCAACGAGAAATTACAATGTAGCAGAGGAAAGTAGTATAAAGAAGGCAAAATAACTAGAACCGATTATCTAATCTGTTTAAAAAGACAGTATTGACTTTTTGTTCAATTTTGGTTGTCGTGGTCATTTAGGCCAACTGGCATTTCGGGAGATTGTTTCAACGAGACAGTGTAATTAGGAAAATAACCTTTTAGGGCTCATAAAGGTGGTCATTGGATTAACAAGGGTTTCAAATAAGTAAACAAGTGAAGTTTTGTTTGCGTTGCAAAATAATAGTTGTAATTACGAGATGCTCGTGTTAGCTGGGGTGGTCGCAAAGCCTGGTCCCACGGTATATACCGTAGCACTACTGCACAGCGCAGATTGTCGACTTAGTGTTGGGTTTTTGCAGTGCTGTCAAAGTCTTCTTCTTGAACAAAGCTGCTTCCCCTGAAAGACACAAAAGATAAACAGTGCAATTCTTCACTCGCGGAAAGACTCGGGGTTGGCCGAGGGTGGGGGAAGGCGGTGCAATGGTATACCCGATATACTCAAAATTTCCCTCGAAATAAAGAAGAACTTGAAACACTGCCCATCAGAAATTATAGGTTTATTTTACTTAAAACAAATTATATACCAAATTTCCACATTTCCGTGTATAAATACTATATTCCCAATTTAACCTCCCCCCCTTGCCCTGTATACCGTATGCCTAAAACCCCTAGCCGATCCCGAAGAGTGGCTTTCTAATGACTCGCAAGACAATGGCCAATCATCAATGACTGGTCTTCGAACTGGTCAAACACAGCCTACGCACGAACTAGTTAGAAGTATGAATTCTTGCAGCCGGCAGGGGCGTAGCTCCCTTTAAGCCAGTAAGCCCGGGCTTACAAACTTTTCTTGGTATATTTACTATGTGAATACTTTTTCTTATCTCATAGAACTAGTTTTTGGGTGATTTTTTTAAAACTTTGTGCGAGACAGGATGGGTGAGTAGGGCTGATGATTTTCAGACCGTAGTTCAGGCGCTCGAGATCTTGTCCCAGGATGGCAATGGAAAGGCAAAGGGCTACTTATGCTGCATCAATCAGTTTGATTTTATTGTTGCTCTATATGCAGCAGAGCATGTAGTTGCCAACACAGCTGCCTTGTCAACTATGTTATAAGGAAAGAGGGCAGATCTCATTGAAGCAGCCCAAGAAGCGAGAGTGGTAATAAATATCATAAGAGCTGAGAGAGGCGATCCGTCGGTTTGGAAGGAAGTATATGAGCAGGGGAAAAAGATTGCAGCTGAGTTTGAAATTGAGCCAAGCATGGCAAGAGCAACCGGAAAAAAAGAACAATCGGAAGGCTGCAACTCACGGGGAATGTCCCAGCCACAAACCCAGAGTCCTACTGGCAAAGAGCTGTGTATCTCCCTCTTATTGATCATCTAATTCAAGAAATAAATGACAGGCTCTTATCACAGGAGGACCGCTTCCTAGGCCAGTAACAAGTTCTCCCAACAAGATAAGATATATGCAGCGTACAAGAACGATCTGACCGACAAGAGAGAGTACGAAAACGAGATGTTGCGGTGGAAAGCAAAGTGGCTGCATTCAACTGGAGAACGACCACCAACTCTGGCTGCCACCGGCCCTCGACTGCATAAATCCAACTCTTTATCGAAACGTTAACACCATCCTCACGATGCCTGTGTTAACCGCAACTCCTGAGCACAGTTTTAGCACAATGCATAGAGTCAAGACTCTCAGCTCTTGCTCTAATGCACGCGTACAAGGACAAAGATTGACAGGGAGGCCGTGGCTTGTGAGTTTTGCGGCAAGAAGAATTCAGGATGCTAAACTTCGGATTCCCATAAAACTTGACTTTAATTAGATATTTAGCTGGGCATTCAGTCCAGTACAATTCGTTATAACTTCAAATTAGATCCCGCCTTGTTGCAGAGAATTCATGACGTGATGATATTTTATTAAAGTGCTTTATCTTATATATAAGCCACCCTGAGCTGTAATAAAGCATGAATTAAATAAATCATAGTCACACTTGACTCTCCCCCCCCCCCCCTCCCTTTCGCTACACTCGCGAGGTATGGAACGGGCTTACAAATCAAAAATGGCTAGCTACGCCCCTGGCCGGTGCCAAGTAGGTTAAAACGCGCATTAACCCTTGTTTCCATGCGATCGTCCCCTCCCTCCCTCCACCAAAAAAAAACAACAACAACTCGCATTGTCGCAGCGAAAGTAGCCATGACCGCTACGTGCCGTATTTCAATATGATCATTGTCACTGAAGACTTTTTTCGGCCATTGTGTGGGAACATGTGGTTCGAGGCAAATCATGGTTTTGGTTCAACTTCCGATTGACCAAAGATGGAAAACTTTTCCATAAACCCAGAATTTGGTCTTTGCAAAATAAAAGCTGCTAAGAAATTGATCGAATGTATAAGGCGCTTGTAGATCGAGTCATTGCTCTGCTCATGAATCCTTACGTTCTTGTTTGCAGTAAATCCCCAGGGTAGTTTCCCTCATCAAAGACATTAAGAAGTTGCAAGGCTTTTACGAACCTTTTCCTTGTGAAATTAATCTGGCCACGCAGAGAAATTCAAAGAAGTCCACTGTTCCCGAGTCGTCAATATCAACCTCCAACATGGCTTCCTGTAATGAAATAGTGAAGCAGCTAGAAGACTGAAAATATAGCAGCCGAGAGTAAAACAGAACATCTCTCACATTCACAAAACCATCCTGAGACAGCTCTGCTCAGCATTGTTGGGGGGGGGAGGGGAGGGACAGGAGAGTGGCGTGAACTTGTCTCCCACTTCATCCCCCCCCCCCCGCCCCTTCCTGTCAGATGGTCCTGTTTTGTTCCCGTCGCCTGGAAAATCCCTCTTCCCGACCAACCTTTATTTCACCTCCTTCCGAGGCCTTCTGTCACCTGTTCTCCCTTGTTACCCCCCCCCCCCCCCCACTCTACCCTACTACACATTTAGACCATACTTCAATAGAGAGTAATCATCACGGGGAAGCAGCAACTAAAACGGTAGTTAAGAAATAGATCTTACAAAAAGTTTCAGTCTCCAATTAGAATAAAGCACATGACCTTTGCAATACCGGTGTAAATGCTCAACCACTGAGCTATAAAGCCACTAGTGGGAAAATGGCCGACTGCGAGACTGAAATGATCGATAGCTGACACAAGAAGAAAGAAACGTCAACAAGTATTGAATGTAGCTTATTTGAACAACAGAGGTTAATCGCTTTTCATCCACGTGCGATTCAAAAGGAATACCTAAAAAAACGTGGAATAAAAACAGCTCGTGTTTCTGACAGGTAGGGTAATACCTTTATCTCTTCTGTGGTTGCCATTCTGCCCAGCGTATCGGGAATAGCTCTTAACAGCTGCCATAAGAAAAGAGAATAACTTCAGTCAATACCATGTACAGGCTTCAAAAGCATAGCATATCTGTGACCACCACAGAAATCCCCCTCACCTTCAAAATCCTCGTTTGTACAAACTTCCTTTGAAATCGTTGGCAATTTTACATTGTTTTTGTGAGGTATTCTTTTCAATTTGTTGCTTCTTTAAGAATTTCGTCGATGAAACACTGCGTAGGTTTACACATCAAAAGTGAGGCTTGGGGATTCACAAATTGAGCCTCACAGTGAAACTCTTCAAATGTGATTGTGTTTGAACCAAAGGTTAAGAAGTTCACATTTCATCTTACCTCTTGGGTGTCAAGATTGAAGTCGTCATTTGTGTCAAACCTTTTAAACTGTTCAAACATTTCTTGAATCTGATAAAAGAAATGAGAAAAAAGGTGTCTGTCAACACACCGTTAAATTCGTTTACATTGCGAATCAGAAAATGCGTGAACACTGACTTTTATCTTGTTGCTACTTTAAGAATTTGTCGATAAGACACTTGGCAGGTTTATTCCACTTCTCTATACACTGCAAGCTTATTTGCGATTACCTCTTTCTCGTTCCATTCCGGGAAATGTTCTGTTGCTTCTTTCAACAACGGTTTGCCAATCTTCGTGTCAACAAGCCTGGGGTGTACTCCAGTCACTGAAATGCACGGAAGTATATCGATATTACAAAGAAATTAACGGCAATGTAACTAAATTCATAAGTTAGTATTCAGTATAAAAACTTATGTTTATAACCCCAAGATCCAAGTTCTTGTGCTTATCGTAATTTAGTCAATATCGGAAAACACGTGATGAATTTCTCAAACAATGGCTATAGTTCAGACATGACACCAAAGTCAATGATGCAGCATACATTGTCTATCCGATGACGTGTAAAAAACAAACTTTATTCCTCTTTTATTTCTTTCTTAAACCATTGATAGCCAAGCCTTAGTTATGACTGAAAATCAATAAGAAATTTTTATTAATTTTCGGTCATAACTAAAGCTTTGGCTACCTGTCAGGGTCACAAAGGGGCCTAGGGCTCCGGGCTAAAAAGGGCTCCAGGGCTTTACTCTAGGGCTCCATTTAGTAAGAATCATCATTTTCGTCCGGGTTCCAAGTAGTGAAAGGCTTTGGGCTCCGGGCTCCTCGGCAAATACGTCCTGGGCTCCAGGGTTCCAAGGATCCCCCCTTGAGACCCTGACCTGTGCATTAATCACACCCTATTTCATGAAAATTTAACTGAACCCCCCCCCCCCCCTTCCTTAAGATTCCGTCTTACCAGTAGATGACTCACCTTTGGAAGATTTTGATTTTGAAAATTTCCTGGCATTAGCGGCTGCACTTGGTGTCCTTCCCTCCCTCCACCCCGTCAGTAGAGGATGGTTGATATCAACTCTGCGCCAAACAGAACAAATATGCAATTCCTGAGCAAAGGCAGGTGTAGATAAGTAAGAAGTATTAGATGTTAATCACTTGAACTTTGTGATACATCAGGACCACCCAGTTAATGATTTTCGCAATTCTCGTCAACCCTCTGTTTGGAAATGTATTAATATTGTAAGGAGAAAATATGTTTTATTATAAATCACTCACCGAAGTGTGGCAAATATCCACCAATGTTCACCGACACTGAGGTGAATAATCGTTTTAGCAGGAACCAGACAACTGAATTGCCAGCTCCCAAGAGTTATTTGTTTTCTGATAAATGGGCAAAAACTGGATCGCGATAGGCAACCATCGCTTTGCCCTGGGCGAAGTTGACCAAAGGTGCGAGGCGACCGTCTTCTCGTTATCCTGAGTTAGAGTAGCCAATGAGAGCGCGCAAAAAGCTCTATTCACTTGTGCGTTATAAACTAACGGCTGTTGCATTCACCTGAATTCAGTGTCTTCTACCTCCTGTAAATATGATTCCAAATCTTGAAATGGTCTTGACAGCTTTTTACCAAGTGGATGGCCACTCAGATCCTTAACATGACACAAAATATACTTAGAAAATGAGACAAATCCAGTAGCTTTTGACAGTCTTGGCGATATATCTGTAATTTTGGAACTGTTGACTCAATTTGTTTGGAGTGGACTGCAATTCGTTTCTTTTGCGTGTGTGCGTGTGTGTGGCTTCAGCTGAGATTTTTTCACCAGGTCGCTACATGCTATTCATTAGTGGGTATGATTTTGTTAACACGTATACATCAAATCTTTCCTTGCATTAGTGATTCAGTTTAGGGGGGTCTCGTTGTTTGGATGTTTTACTTGTGCTCCGGACGCCTTAGGCTCAAAACGAACAAGGGAATACTCAACTTTACTGGCTTTCTTTTCTTTGACAACTTCTATGCAACAATGTTAGTTCGTCACTCATCAAGTTACTGAAGAATTAGGATAGGCGACACCAGTACGCTCTAGCGTACCAATTTTCAATGAAACGATTTTGGATTTGCCGTTGTTATTGATGGCCAGACGGAATCGCTCTAAAGATTGAGGGTAAACATGGTTTTTTGGTCAGTGAGTGACAAAGCCAAAACCAAGTGTGACGTACTTGATTTTGCTTCCAGTTTTGATTGTTTTCCGTCAACTGTTTTGCAGATGGAATCGGTGGTGTTCGGTTAAATTATGCGATAATTACTACACTTTCACAACACTTGTTTCAACGCACAGACTTAAGCCCTACATGCAATTTACCTCGTTAATTCCAAGATAGTGAGATGGTAAGGTGGCTCTAAATTCCGTCAAAGTTCCTAAGGACAATAAAATTAATATTCACATTGATCACTGATCAATCGCATCTTTTCTCTCGGTAATTAATAACGCAAAATCAATTCTATTCCCAACAATTGTAACTAAATCAAACATCTACTCACCTTCTTTCGCTGCAACATACATCTTATTCAACATCGACGCATATGCCTTTTGATCCTTATTGTATTCTCTAACTGTTAGATTTTGTCGTTCCAGCATAATTCTGCAATAAAATGTTGAAACAGTGGAGTAAATTTTTACGCTGCAGCTCAGCTCAACCTTGGAACTAATAAGTTAGCGCTTGTCAGGGCCGGGTAAGGTTCCGTGCCCTGCTTTGGAATGGATGTCCAGCAAATGGTAGATTATTTCCCCGAATTTTACACTGTGCTAAGCACGTAACGTTGGTGAACGCCTGAAGTTTTTGATTCAAGTTTTCGACAAATTTTTGACATCTTTTCGACAATTTTTTCAGTGGCTTCCTTTTGACACGGAGACCACGGAAACGTTTTAAAAAGATGTCAAAAATTTGTCAAAAAATTGTGAAAGTGGCAACGGTTGCGGACACAGCACTGTAAATAGAAATTTCTTTATATTCCGGCGCGTTATGATGGTGGAAAAAAGTCCTGATGCTGCATTGGTCATAGCTTCAGGCAAATGAAGTCACGAAATTTCTCATTTTATGGGTGGAAGACATTGATATTTTCCGCCATTTTGCGGTTGCTGCCCACCTTCCCTGAGAGCCTCTCATATCACAATCGAACAAACGGAACACTTATGCAAGATTATATCTAAAATGCAGCTGCAAGTAAAGTGTCTTTGGTATGCTTACCTGAAATCTCTGCTAAGTCCACTTATGAATCCAACGTAGTATTTTTGTTGCTTTTGTATCTCTCCTTCTGCTACTACTAATAACTACAATAGTAAAGAAAGTGACCTTGCAATGATTTGATAGTACAGAAAATATTACGAAAATGGTTGCAATTGTTTATTCATTTGTTGTAGTAATTGTAATTATAGGCACAATTCTGGGGGATTTCTATCCTTGTTCTGTTTGCGTGTGACTCACTGTATCAATCTACGTGGATTTTAGCATGCAGTCAACCTATTGTCATCTTAGTTAATGTGACTGTCTCTCTGGCTTTCTGTCTGTCTGACTGTCAGACAGACAGCGATTAACTGGTTGCAATCCTTCCGTCTCCTTATCTATCTGTTCGTCCTTCTAAATTTTCAGATTGTCTGTCTGATTGTCTGGCCGCTTGTCTGTTCATCCACCCGTCTGTCTTTCTTTCTCTTGTCTATCTTATTGTCATTTCTCTCATTTTGTTCTGTACACGACTACAAAAGCGATGTCTGACTATCTATAGTAGTACCCCTGACCGCAGGGACGCGGTCGTTCCACTTCTCTGTCGGTATACTGTTATCTGTCTGTCTAACTATCAGTCTGTCTGCCTCTCCGTCTGACCAGCTGACTGTCTGACTCTATCCGATAGACAGTCCGTTGGACTATCCGCGGGCTGCCGTCCATACCTTCTCTTAATCAGCGTCCTGTACTCCGTATCTGATTGGTTTGACTGCCTATCTTTTTGTCTGTATGTGTTATCTATCTGTTATCTTATCTATCTGTATAAGTTATCTTTTTGACTGTGCATTTCAATTCTATCAGTATGACTCAGAATACATACTCTGTCTTTAAGGAATAATTGCTGGTTAATTTTTTCCATTTCACTTGAAGAAACATTGCCAGCTAAAAAAAACAAACAAACAAACAAGAAAATGAGAGAGAATTTAGCGAAAAACACTCAAATTGTGTCACGGGATCTATCAATGTAGAGGGTTTTCAAGGCGGCCATGTTGAAGGCAGACAACAATTAAACCTATTTGCACAAAAACAGTACATATTTCCCAAAGGAAAAACATTTTATTATTTTGTACCTCCAATATGGCCGACGTGAAAACGTCTACGGTCGTAGCTTTTGGTCACATACCTCCGCCGTGTGATCTGACAGTGCCGTTCTTAACGTTTTTTTCTAATTTTAGATATTTTACTTGATCCATCAATTCCTGCAAGAAACAAACAAGGAAAGATAAAGAGGCGATGAACTAGCCTTCTACGGAGACTTCCCTTTGGCTGATCACGCAATGCTTGACCAGCCCTGCAAGGGAGGCGAGTTATGTTCTTGATTGTGTGACATTTTAAAGTTGTTAACGTTTCTCAGCCAATCAAAGAACGATAGGCCGTCTGTGCTATTTGTCTCGTACTTTGATCTCCCGCAATTTTTGGCATCAACAACAGTAGGGTTTGGGTACGATAAGTAAACGTAGACATTGGTACTTTTTCTTTGCATGTGTCTACTTACAATTCACCGCAAGGCATTAAAAAGCTACTAAGTATCAAAGGTTTATTAACCAAAAGCTTTAACAGTGACAGCGGAAAGGACAAGGATATATTTCATGATTTTTTTTATCCCATACCATTATTCGTTGATTTAGTCTTGATTTAGTGTCCTCTAGTTGAGCTTTTGTTTCTTTAAGTTCCTTCTCTAGTCTCTCTTCACTAAATTAGGAAACAGACAAGAATATTTCAGTTTAAACGCAGGCTTACCATCCTCTGTTTCTGTGGTGGGCTGTGCATTTATAATGGCTGTGTCGGTTTATCAAATTAGCAAACTAAAGCCGAAATTTATAAGTTTTAAAACTGAGGAAAATGAAATAAAAACTCATAAAATTGCTGCCATGGTGTTTTGATTTGTGTTTCTGTGTTTATTTTTGGCAATTTAAGGCTCGCGAAAGCGATATTTTCAAAATAACTGTCGGGCTCGCTCAAAAGTAGAGAAAGAGAACAAACAAGGTTCTCTTTCTTCTCTACTTATATATACACAGCCCACCACACAAACAGAGGATGGTAAGCCTGTGGTTTAAATAATGGAAAAAATACAACAAAACCTTTACGTTTGTTAAACGTTGTAATATTTGTTTAAGAGATTAGTTTCCATAGAAACGGTGGTGCTGCATCGGATACGGGAGTAAACACTTTAACCCTTTAATCCCCAGCATCATTATACAAATTCTCCTTACTGATCTCCATAGATTTTATTGATAACAAAACCTCTCTTGTTGATAACTGATTGGAGAACCTTTTCAAACATCAAGACAATTCATCTTTGGTGATCATTTGCTAAATTATCATGACCTGCATGTGGTATAATACACTGAGATAATAAGGAGAAAATTGATGCTGATCACTCTTGGGGCTTAAAGGGTTAACTGGATTCTCTCCAACGAAGGCCAACGCTTGAAATGTCAGCTTTTGGATCTCTTTACGATGGTCAATTTACCATATACCAGCTCAGTTAATATCAACTGAAGTGAGTTACGATTACCTTGATTGAACATCCTTTATTAATTTGGCCTTTTCTCGTTGCCATAAACTGACGGTTCCCTCTCGTTGAAGCCTGAAAAATATTATACGAGAAAAAGCGCGGTAAAAGGGTGTCATCGTTTTAGCCGCCAAAATTGTCTAGTTTACAGTTAAACCAACATACTGATACTCATAAACTGATGTACATCACGTGTTCTTTTGGGTTCGGTTTAAAACGCTGTGGCTAGATTAAAACGTTATTAATCACGCCGCTTTTCTGGTCAAAGTACGCAAAAATGCACTTTTAAATGCAAACTTAAATTATACCCCTTTAATAGCTCGCACTTGCAGCGCTCACAAAAACCCGTCGACCCGTGGACCGGCCTGGAATGCCATTATTGTAGCCACA
Source organism: Siderastrea siderea (assembly GCA_964030785.1). NCBI lineage: Eukaryota > Metazoa > Cnidaria > Anthozoa > Scleractinia > Rhizangiidae > Siderastrea > Siderastrea siderea. Next base: position 46,554,471 of record OZ034975.1, on the reverse strand, counting down.
TCCCTGTTAGACAATGGTTTAAAATAAACAACAAAGAGTAGAAGACAATTACTCATCTAATCCCACACTATTACTGTAATTAGGAAAATACACTGGAAGAACTTGTATTTGTTACTTACTGTTGAATTTGCTTTGCTCTTCCCTCTAACTGCTCCTCAAGTTTTCTACACGTCGCCATCACCGTATTCTTCTCTGCTACAGCGTATTCATGTCTCAAAAAAGAACGATAAAGAAGAAGAGTTAATAAGTACACTGAATTTAGTTTGACGCAAGCATTGGTGGATGCTCTTACTCGGTACTAGGCTACAAGGCGACATGTGTTAAAGTGGTACTACGATTAAAAAATCACTTTTATTTTTTCTTCGGATTTCAAAACTTTGTTCACTAAACACTCCCCAAGCGAAATTTTAAGCCTTAATTTCGAGAAGAAGACTATTTATTTAAACTGCAATTTTCCGATTTAATAGTCCGCTATTATTACTGACACCAGAAAGGATATAATGACGTCATTCATGCAAGAGCTTTAGAATGCAGCGCGTGTGAAAATGCCTTATTTAGAATGCAGCACGGGAGTTTTGAGCTTTCAGACTCTCAAACTCGTGTTTTGCATAATTTGAAAGCTGCGTTCACACACTGCATTCTACAGCTCTTGAGTGACTGACGTCATTGCATCCTTTCTGGTGTAATAATGGCGGACCATTAAAACGGAAAATTGCAGTTTAAATAAACGGTCTTCTTCTCAAAATTAAGGTTTAAAATTTCGCTTGGGGAGTGTTTAGCAAACATAGTTTCGAAATCCGAAGAAAAACTAAAAGTGATTTTTTGATCGTAGTACCACTTTAACAATGTCAAAAGCGCCCAGACAAGCTTAAACAAAACAGCGCCCGATCAAACGTTAACACAAAGTTTTAAAGTTTCAAAGTTTATTGGTCATAGTTTTGTCATAATTACAATAAAAGGGCAACACTATCCCGCAAATAACGATGGCTAGTCTGGGCGGGTAGTGTTTTACATTAATGAAGAAACATACAAAATATAGACATATGTGAATAACGATATTACAAATAAATAAAGATGCATGTCTAAATGACGGGAATAAATCTATACATTCTTAATGTTTGAATTACAGTTAGTAGCCACCGAACGAAAGCTTGGTATTTTTTAAATTAAAGTATAAACATCAGCATAATTCTCTTCGTGTTCTAGAAGCTGCAGTAATGTTTGCTGAAGACATTTTTTGAAGGATGTTTTGTTTTTCGTTCTGAGTTGTTCCGGAATGTCCGTTCCATATTTTAGATCCAATTCGTAAAAAGGAGTGGCTCTGTTGTTTTAGGCCTTGACTGTTCTTTTTTTTTTTTTTTTTTTTTTTTTTTACGGCCAAAGTAGGCTTTTACGATACCGGTGAAAACGCCTGACAAACGAAGCTGTGGGGCGGCCTTGAATTAGATTGTTTTTTCCGGTACTAGGCCCTCAAAGAAAGCAAGATATAACTGCTTTCCTCTCCAGTGTACTTACTTTTGTTGTTGATGCATGGACTCAGCTTGCTCGCGTTGTAAATCGACTGCAGTTGAGAACAAAAAACAAACACGTCAGAGCAATTACAACTGTAAGTCCTTTTCGTGGCCCACGCTCATTGTTTGTATCACGAAATGACTGGGTGTATTACTAACCCTCCCAGGCCCGGCCCACCCCTGGATGGGATGCTAGTCCATCGCAAGAACCATCTCCTCCTCATCAGCTGTAATCTGAATGTTGGTTAGCAGCCTCGTCCCTAGGCCTTTATGCGCTATCGAGTGACTGAGGGAGGCTTGGAACCGACCACAATAGCACGAGGCGATAGCGCGAGTTCTAGGCGAATTTCCCGCCGAACTCGTCGGGTGACGTCACATTTGATTAACCACCGAGGACGACTGGGAACGAGGCTGGTTAGTTGCTCTGAGAATATCACTAAGCACAACGAATAAAACTAAGCAAGGAAGAATAATAAGCAAGGAAGAAAAAATAAATTGCTTACGTTTGAGCTGCATGTTTTCTTTGGAAAGTAGTTGCTCCGCTTTCGTTTTATCCTAAAAAAGTGGGAAAGGGAGTGTGTTAGCTACAAGTCATGACAGAGGAACGCATTGAGAAAATCTTGTTTATTTTTTCATAAAAATGATAAAGAACTGAATTATACACTTCGCTTACCTGTATATGCTGAATGATACTGTTTCTTAAATTTTCCAAATCTTGTGAAACATGATTTATATATTGTATGTAGAACTTATCTGAAGACAAGAGAAACCAGAAAATTACAACGAGCATGGAAATGTACCTACCGGGAAAGTGTTCAAAATAAATTCATTTTTTAACCATACCGTATTCTTGGGCATCTTTCAGATTCTCTAAGTCTTGAAATAAGTCCACTTTCTCAGGCTCCCTCTACATGAATACAATGAAAATTTCTTCTTTAATGCGCGGATGGATCGTATTTGTTCTCTATTTGTAAACTTTAATTTTATTGTCAACTAATTACAAATGTTTCTTACCTCAATTTGTTGTTGAAGAGCTTTGAGTTTTTCTATTTCCTGAAACAGTTTAAAACAAACAGTTAATAAGTTCTTCACTAATTTGCGTAGAAGTCGACAACTGCTGCTCTCTCTTGTATACCATCTTCGTTCTCCCCCGCTTAGGCCTCAGGCACACGGGTTCAACACCCGGGGTCCTGGGGTTACTCCCTACAGTGGGCTATACGCGGAGGCTCCGCCCGAAAGGGGTGCCTAGCAAAGGGAAGGGAAAATTGCCATTTTGGTATTTGAAAGGATCACGAAATCGGCTGCAAAGTAGAAGAAATTGGTGCCTGAAGCGAAATATATCAAAGGGTGCCAGATTTAAACGTAAATGACAACGCGAAACACATTGCTCTAGGTATATGAAAGGGGTACCATTTTGATAAAAATTAGTATATTTAAGGTAAGAGTTTGAACCTCAAGGCGGAGCCTCCCTGCATATAAAACTTTATTGAGTACCTTCCATCCCCGGCCGGGGGTACAACATGGTTGAAGTCAACATATTAAACACGTTTGTATGCCACCCTGTTGGATGATGTCGACTCAACTGTTGTTTTGTGTAGAAAACAATTTTGAATTCGTTTGTCCACCGCGTTAAACATCGTACAGCAAAGTTGTGTCCAACAATGTTGAGCAATGTTTCAACTTAAGCAGTTGAAAAGAAGAAACCTGAAAAATTCAGGCTTGAACGGGAATCGAACCCATGACCTCTGCGATACCAGTGCAGCGCTCTAACCAACTGAGCTATCAAGCCAACTGGGCCGGCTGGTCAATATTCATGTTCATTTCTCCATCTACAGGATAAAATACGAACTCTCAATTGACCAGCTCCCAGTTGGCTTGAAAGCTCAGTTGGTTAGAACGCTGCACCGGTATCGCAGAGGTCATGGGTTCGATTCCCGTTCAAGCCTGAATTTTTTCAGGTTTCCTCTTTTCAACTGCTTAAGTTGAAACACCTTCACTGCGATGATCTTCACATAATTCTAATGTTGAGCAATGTTTTTGAACAAAGTTGTGTTCAGCAGTGTAGCAATGTTGAGCAATGTTGTTGAACAAAGTTGTGTTCAACAGTGTTGGCAATGTTGAGCAATGTTGTTGAACAAAGTTGTGTTCAACAGTGTTGGCCATGTTGAGCAATGTTGTTGAACAAAGTTGTGCTCAGCAGTGTAGCAATGTTGAGCAATGTTGTTGAACAAAGTTGCGTTCAGCAGTGTTAGCAATGTTGAATTTGTTTGACCGAGGCCTTATAAACCCGGCTCATTTTCCCCAAAAGCCTGCTGATCAAGTTTGTAACATGGCGATTTCTTGAGAATTCAGCTTATTTAAAAGCTATGCATATGATGATTTCAATTCCGATTATGAACGAAAAAAAGTAGAAAAATACATAAAATAGATTTCTCGCCTGATCGCGGCTCTGATTTTAGAAAGTTAACTTTAAGCTTTTAAGAACTAATCGATTTAACGCTTCATTAAGTACTTATACACGATTACATTTCAAAGTTTGTGTACAGTTGGAAGTAAAAGTAGAAACAACAATTCTTACCAAGTCGAGTTTCCTCTTGGCTGATTCGTTTGTTGGATTGTGGTTAAACTCGATCACTTTATCGAACAAATCAAACATCTGAAGAAACGAAAGAAAATAACTTCTGTTAATCATTTGCGACTCGCAGTGTCTAAGACGAAATCCTATGATGCTGTTTACTATGTTGTAAAAGATGGCTCTAACTCTTGAGTCTGTGGATAAAATACAGAACTGTGACCATTCAAGTCAAAGTTATCGAGTAGCGTGTAGTTTCCTGTGATCCTGTTTGTTATGTTGTAAGAAGTGGTTCTACCAGCTTTGAGTTTGTGGATGAAATCCTTAAGTGCCGTGCAAATAAAAGCTTTTTCTTTAATGCTGTTCAGTTGTTTTATATTATATTTGTGGCATTTTCTTCCTTCAGATGTTTCGCATCTTTTCCCAGTTTTCAGCTTAACAACTCCTCGCTGACTTAAGATAAATGCCCGTGAATGGCTCACTGCACGCAATGAGGTCAGACCAACGCTTTCTCGGAAACAGAACTTACCAGAGTGAACATTTTATCACAGAGATTCAGGAAGTCAGCAAAACCTTGCATTTCGAAGGCTATTTACGTCCAGAAATTGCAAGAAAAGCAAATGATATCTGAACGAAGTTTATGTACTTTTGTTCATGTTCTGAGCGTCATGGTGACCTCAAAATGTAAATTTCAAACTAATCCCAATTTTATTAGCTTTTATTATTAGTGTAGGAGAAACCCTGTTGCGTAAGTATGCAAACACAGTATGAAATAAGTTTAGCTCGTACAGTAATCACAAAAGTAGCCTGCATGACAGGCGTTTATTTAGCCGAGCTCGAAACGTTCCCGCTCGGATAAATAAACGCCTGTTATGCAGGCTATCATAAACACATATAAAAGAAAGCTGATGTAAGTACGAGAGACTTCCACAGAATGAGGGCCATCAGATTAACTAAGAGCGAAAAATCTGCCTGGGAAGAGCTTGGAGAAACAACGTTTGTCCAAGTTTAGTTCGTGTGGTTAAAGATGAGAACAGGACGGAAAACTGCGTTAATACTGGAGTCCCGGGACTGGAGATGCATAGGACGTCTTCATATTAGACACGGACAATTTGTGTAGACGGATCAACCCGTCCTAGACTATGCTTCCATTAGCTTAGTGTGTATTTTCCACACGTACTTAGCCGATAGTTCGACTTAGACACATCATCTGTCCTGTGCGCATGCTCGTCTTTAAACAGACAAACTGCGAGAAAAATAACGAACTAGACGTTGTTTTTTACCCAGGTTCGTTCCCCAGGGGGTACTTCCCGAAGATTTGGGTGAGGGTGTGCGGCGCGCTCCATAAACCCTTACGCTATTTCAGACCAAAATATGTGATTTTCCCTATCCTATTTCAGACCTTACCCAAAATTTGATACCCTATTTCAGACCAGTCCCTAACCCTATTTCGTTTGCGTAAACATTTGAGAAGGGCTTCGAATTCTCAACGTCAATCAAACTTCAGTTCTTTGGAGAATTTTGTAAGAACCATATACCAGATCCCATATCAGAGTGCACAAACCTCACCCTATTTCAGATCAAAATGGTCAAAATGTATCCCCTATCCTACAAAATAATAGCTTCCCAAGACAAATGAGGTCGTAAACCATAACAAACAAATGAGAGTTGTCAAGATGAGGGAAGATAGAGGCAGGTTCAGATTTTTTTCAAGATTAGGAAAACTTTGACGCAATTTGAATTCCTTAATAGCGCTCCTTTAGAGACAGATTATTTCATTATTTTGAAGGTTAGTAAAGACAAAAGAGAACTAATAGATCTACAAAAATGTGTGAAAAGAAAAGATTAAATTGTTTAATTAAATACCCAATTTATCGCACGCAATTATAGACCAATAAAAAGTATTGTGGAAAAGTCATCATATATCGGTGTTGTCAGACACTGCTTTGTTAGATTCTACAGGGCTTGCATAAAAACGATCTACGTGTAATGGGAAAAAACTTTCCGGTTGTGTTCAGTTTTCATGCGTTTGGCAAGAATAAGAGCCTTGACGTCAATGGGCTCTTAAAGTAGGTTTGCTTTTTCAATTCGCGAATCACGTACAACTTTGGAAAAAAATGTCCGAATTATTTTTCTATAGAACTTGAAAGTTAAGCTTAAAAAGCTTAAGGCGCTAAAATGGTAGCAGAGTTTTATTTCATTAACATAGTAGCCAGTTTTGAACATAAAAGAACAACCACTGTGGTATGGTAATGGCTGTCACCTGAGGTAAATTAATTCAATTTATTACTTGCTGTGCGGCTTGAGACAAAATAATCCCTTGCTTTCATTCAGCGATATTAAACTCCTAATGATCTTTTGATCTAATTTTCGTCTGACGTTAGGAAGGATTATGATTGATTTACTTTGAAAACAAGTGACAAAGATTTGAAAATTTAATTCATTCGTGTTCAGGAAATGCGTTATTACATTCACCAAATGAGCAAGGATGTCTTAACTCGAGAGCTTGGGAAAAGCAAACAACGTAACTATATCTGAAAGTACTTTTCTGATCGATCTTTCTAAGCAAAGATTATTTAAATAAAACATAATTGCGTTAAAAGGGATGGTATGTTGATGCTAATGAAAAAGACAATTTTAGGCTACCTTTCATGTTTGAAGGTTTTTTTTTTTTTTTTTTTTTTTTTGGTGGAGAAACATTTCTCTCTTTATTCCCTGTCGGTGAACAGTCGATTGACATTATTGTTCGGGCAATAGCAAAACTTAGGTTAGGTATTATTACAACTTACAAGAATTGAAAATGGAAGACATTCCACCCCTAAAATCCCTGAGCATCTGAGAATTTGTCAATGCTGCAGCTCGAACGAAGTTTTGTTTTTTTTTTTGTTTTTTTTTTTGAACGTGTTAAAAAGAACTGAAATATCCCATATGATCCTGAGTAATACAGGAAAATATTAAGCGGTTTCGACCAATTAAAATCGCACGCTTCGATAAACCTTCCGTGTTCAGGCAAACGCAAAATGAAAATCTTAATTCCATATTATAAGTTAAGCCATATTAAATATTTAAAACAACTTCTTCAGTTATAAAAATACTGCGATCCATTTAATTCATCTGAATCATTTTTGCTCGGCTATTTTCCTTCCGAAAAGTTGTTGCTTAGCAATTAATGAACAGAAGCTCACAAAATTATCCACCAAAATATATTATCTGTCCTAAAAACGCAGCTGCAGAAATTTATTTAGTTTCTTTGCGTCATCAGTGCCTTAAACCTGAAGAAAATGTTGTCTCTCTGTGAGAGTTTTTCCTCTTAATTATGCCTTGCAAAGTAACATCTTCCATTTAAGTTGTTGCAGAAACAAAACATATCCTGTTGTAATTACCGCTTTCACACTTTCAGATACAGCCGGTTGCTTTCAAACTGAAGTTTTCCTGATATTTTATTCCGTTTAAGAAAACACATATGGCGTTACTAGTTATTCAGTGCTTTTGAATTTCTTTTCATTCATTATAGCACAGTCTTGGAGAACTTTCTTTCCAAAATCAGACCAATTATTTCGGATGTTTTGACCAGTTATAAAATTGTAAGGCCATCAAAAGTGTCCTGATAGTGTAAACACCTTCGTTTATTTTGTCTGATCACAAAACAGCTTTCTGATCGAAGATAAAGAATAGAAATCAGCCGTTTAAGTTATTGGTTGTTGTCGGCGAACTACCACATGAAAATGGAAGAATTCGATCGATTGTTTCGATAGCAAATTGTACAGTAAGGACATTTTGCATGTGAAGTGTGGCTCGTCAAAACATGTGCAAAATTTTATATTACCTTCACGACTCGCATTTTCATATCCTTCGTCTTTTTCTTCATTTCCACACTTGAAGACTCCTCCTGTAGAAAATGATAACCCGACATTATAAACTACGAGTTAAGTTAAAAGAACACTCGGCATTTTAAAAAACTTTACCGTAAGGGCACTAAAATAATTACACCGTCCTGTGTCCTGCGTCAAGGGACGTAAACATGAGTCCAACATACTCACCTTCAGCATGTTTGGAGCGCGCATAATTGTACTCATTTTAATTCCGTCTAAATGCTTAAAGATATTTCATATTTAAGTTAACTGTTCCCTTGAGCAATAGCACGGTAACTCCACTCGGTTCCGTGTAGAAAGCTATTCTTTCGCGCGCTGCACAAACAAAAAGTTGCTATGGCTGAGTTACTCCATTTTGCTTACGGAGCGAGCGACTCGACTTTTGACTTCTTATTATAATTTTCTGTCTACTTGTGTAAACAGAGAACTATTTGCTCAATTAGAAACCGCGTTTGTTATTAACTCGAGCGTGAATATTAAAATGTTTGGCGGGGTGTAAGAAAGGCAAGTCAATGGTCATTCAAAAGAAATGATTGAGATTCATTTGTTTTGTCTATTACGTTTTCCATTGTAAAAAGTCCTTTGTCTAACAACTAACAAAGCACTTGAGAGTTTATTCATGACTTCTTTTAATTGCAAAGTGAATTGATGAGGTCAAGATTACAAAATCAGTTCCGTACAGTTTTCATCGATCACGTTACACACGATCAAAAGAGAAACCTTTTTAATGTTTCTCGTAACCTAAAGAGACTCAATTTTTTTGCGACACTTTGTTAAGCCAAAAGTTACATCTTACCTTTCCCTGCTAGCAGAGGTCTCTCATAGCGAGACCAGGGAAATCTTACCTGAACGGAAACCTAAAAATAATGGTTTACCATTGTTCAAAGACACCAGACCAGTGCAATAAGACTATTGATACTTGTTTTTGGCCACGGATGGCTAGGATGGAAATGTATTTCAACTAAAAAACTTTGGGACAACTTTCAGTGAAGTGCTGCAGTTATGTCTTGTAAAAATTGTTCAGTAAAAACTTATTGCGGTTTCGAAAATTCACTCTTATAGATTTCTTCCTTTTAACGTGAGCACTTGGTGTGCGGGGGAATAATTTTTTAAAACACAGTTTTGGACTCGGCCAACCCCCCCTGACATAGTCCTTTTAACAACTCCCATTTCAAGTTTCTTTATTTGCTTCGTTGTTTAGTTCAAAAACACATTTGAACCAGCATCTGAGTTCTTCAAAACCATTTCATAAAGAAAAAACTGATGAACCACTTCTTACTATTTTTCCTTAATATTCTAAACAGACGCGTAAAAAAATGGCCAGGTAATCATTCCAATCTTTCTTTCTTTCTCTTCCATTTTTGCTTTAACCCTTTAAGCCCCAATACCAGCATGCATATTCTCCTAACTGTTTCCTTAGAGCGGTTTTCAATGGAGTGTCGAAAGTAATTCGCGTTTTGCTTTGGTTTTGCTTTACTTCGCTCTGTGATTGGTTAAAAAATCTCGCACCACTTTCTCGACCAATCAGAAGTAAAACTCAAACCAATTGCGACTTGCTAGCACGCGTTTTCCCGCGCTTGGCGCTAGTGACATGTATTTGCTTCGAGTTCTGATTGGTTCATTGGATAATTTGTGTTTGTTGTGATTGGCTGGGATAATTACTTTGGTTTTGGTTTTACGACACTCATTTGAAAACCGCTCTATCTTTCTTATGATACTAGTCAGACGATCTTGAAGTTAGATGCTAGTCACTCTTGGGGCTTACAGGGGTAACACGGCCGGCTTCTTTTGTGACGTTTCGCTCAAAAAAGCGCCTGAATGCAGACCACTCAATTTTATCACAAGAAAGGGACTAATTATCTTTCGTTTCAAATGAGTTCGACGCCACGATAGTGCGCGTTTGAACCAGGTCCTAATGTCTGATACATTTGGCAGATTCATGATTTCTGACACAAAGGAAAAACTTAATTTTATAAACTCATTAAGAGATCGATGCGCCAGTTTTACACTCTGGTGATGTAGTGAGATTTGCTATTTTTCGTACGTGAAGTAAAAATCACTTTTTGTTACATTTAAATCAGTGTTATTAATAAGTAATGGTAGTTGTACTGAGACGAGTCCAATTCGGTCTGAAATCATGGCTGGCAATAGCTAATCAGATCCGAAAATTTTGTTATAGTTATGATTATCCCTGAATTGTACGACACGAAGTCCAGTTACCAATTAATCGTATCTATAACAAAATGCGAGATTAGAAAATCTACGTGCCTTTCAGGGATACATTTTTAATTATCGGTTTTGCAAGGAGTGGAGAAACAGCTGTAAAAAGGCCCATTTTCAGTCAAATTTCAGTGCAGCTGATTGACGCGCACGCAGCATAGTTGTCCGATTACAGCTATCCAATACAAAAAGTTCAAATTGGACAGCTGTAATTGGACACCCACGTGATCACCCTCAAATTACGTTGCAAATAGGCACGCGGAGAACCAATCACATCGAGCATTTTGTTATAGACACGACTAACTGAATAAAGGAGCGAAAGTCGACTTCGGGTTAACAGCTTTCTGAGCCACTACACCGGCCACCAATGCCAGAAACCCCACGACTGTTACGACAACTACCCGAATAATATTCGAGTGAATAAAAGCGCTGAACTTAGTCTGAACTTGGTGCTGCAGTTTTTTTGTTTGTCATTTATCTTTTTAAAATCCCAAGTGAACAAGAACTGTGTCTTAAGGTGCTGTTACACCAGGCAATGACTCGTGCAACTCATCTCGCAACAACGAAAAACCGTGCGTTACTGTGCTGCGAGACCACGAGGTCCACGAGGAGTGTTACATTAGGCAATGTTTCTTACCACTTGTCTTGCCCTCGACGGTGACGAAGAGGGCAGAGGACTAGCACGATTACTTTATTGGCTGATGCCACAAAACGTTGCGATACACGTTGCAGGCGGGAAGCATATTTCACTTCGCCACGCTTGAAAAATTCGTCGCAGAGTTGCAAGAAGTGTTGCGAAAAAAGCAGAACCGAGCTCTGCTTCTCGCAACGATTGCGGCAACAAAAAAATTGCGAGCAATGTTTGTTGCAAGGTATGTTACACTAGGCTATTTTTCACGCAACTTGTGTCGCAACAAAAGTGCGAGACAAGTTGCACGAAACATGGCCTAGTGTAACAGCGTCTTTAATATTCAATAAAGTAAAACCCATTTTAGCTTCAAGTTTTAATGGCGCTTTTTGGCATGCTGATCTCCTATCGATAATGTTTTGATAGTGGTTTTAACATCAAAGTTGACGATTTTTGAAAACATGTTTTGCAAACATAAAAATCAAGGACCATTGAATCCGGAAATATCTGTTAAGTAAATTCTCGTTATTACAGGATGCACACTCTTATCATTATAAACGTGACTTTTTGCCTCAAATTTTCTTTTTTTTTTTTGGTCTTCTTATCAGGGACAGGTATCAACTCCTGGTACAGTGGGGAGTTTTAAGGCGTGTTGTCGTTCTGCTCTTACAATTTGTCATTGTTTATATTTTCAGACAAAATTTTCAGTCTAACACAATCGTTTAAATAAAAACTACTAAGCACTTCGTCGTAAAAATCGTTTATTATGGTGTTCAAGGTGGCTCTAGATTTTGAGTTTTTCAGCGAATGAAATTATCCTAGCTAAAAAGTGACTATTCAAATGAACACTATTGGACAGTTGTTCCAACACTTACGTCTGTGGATGAAAACGTAAAGTGTGACCATTCAAATGAAAGCTACTGAGCAGTACTTTCCTGTGGTGCTGTTTATTATGCTGTACAAGGTGGTGACGACCTGAAAACGGCCATTTTAAAAAGAAGGGATTCATTAGAATTCGAAGATGTTTCCTCAATAGCCACTGGCATTTAAAATGTGAAAATGTGGTTCTGGTCATGAATTTGGCCACTGTTTTCCTTTGTTTAGACTACAATGACATAAAAGGCTTTCACCTGAGCCTACGCAAGCGGAAGGAAATAGCTTTAAAATAAAATTATTTTGAATGAACCTCGGATTAGGGGCAAATCTCTTCCCGTTTGTTCTATGAGGTGACACAAACAAGACAAACAATAACAGTTCAGTATAAAATAAAGTAAACTCCGAAAGTACACCACTCAAACACAAGTTTATTTGCTATCTCAAAGACAATGTTGAAAGCGAAATGAAACAGGTTTATAATGCAGACAAATTCGCCTCAAAATGTTTTTCTATATGGTTTTATTGCAGCCTCACCTTTATTAAAAGACAAAACGTTCGCTCTCTTTCATCTGAAACAATAGAAAATTAACCGCTTGGAAAGCAAGGGACATCTGTTTAAGAAATTGAATGGTTTCAGAAATTTACAAAAACAACGCTTTGTCGAGGGGAAAAAATAACACCCACTATATTTTTGCAATTACACGTTACACATCTTAATCCTTTTAAGAAATATATTAATCGTAGCATTAAAGTATTGCGGTGGATTTAACAAAATAGGCAGAAAATCATGTTTTCAGGAAATATCGATTTTTAACTTAGCAAATTTGAATTTTGTCTAATTGGCTTTTGCCCCCTTTCGAGTTCAAGATTAAATATACTCGGGGGTCTAAGTTTATGAAAGTTAATTCGGGCATGTTGCATCAAGAAGATTTTCCATAAAATCTACTTTTGATGTCAAAAAATTGTCGTTTTAGCGAACAGTTTGGAATCTTGTATGCCTTGAAAATTCAATGCGAACATTTAGGAGATTTTAAATTTTGTGAACAAAAAGCAACCTGGTGCTGGCAAATCGCAACAAGCAAATTCACGACATTGATACATTCGTTCTCCCTCTTTAAAGCTTATGTATCATTACTGCCCAAAACTCAATTCGCAACCTTAATAAATCACTATTTTTATAGCAGATCGCTACATTATCCGACAGGTCATTTACTCCTGTGTCTTGTGGTTTAACAATTAGCATTTTTTGCAACCACATTCTGTATAGACGAAATACATTTTCAATTGTCACTTTGTTTTCTACCTGCCAAGTTGTTTGAACCACTTGAGAATATTCCACACATTTTTTCTCCATTCCTTCTTCTTTTTTTTCTGCAACATTGACGAGAAGGTCAAATATCCAGTGCGGAAACAAAACAAAAAACATTGACGTTCAAAGTGAAGCTTGTTCGCTCGTAGCTTTTTGCGCCACTTCGCCTGTCTTCGCATCGTTCAATTTTTCCGCACGTTTTTCATTTACTCTCGTTTTCTGCGTTGAATTTTTCTCCCCAACCTCAGGCAGTGAATGCTGTTTTTTCACCGTGGCATAAAAATGGAATCCCTCGCTATTCTGTCCGTTTGCTGTCGATGAATTTACAGGCGAGCTTGGCGATTCAGGTTCATTCGCATTATATCCACCGTCAGAATTTGCTCGCTGATACATCCTTCGTCGTTGTGCCCGGCGAATGTAAGACAACATCGTTAAATGTTAACTATCTTTTTGATATGGTTGTGTGGATAGCAAATGTCTGCGAGTCTTGCTTCAGTTCCAACCTGCGACGCAAATTGTCGTATTATGGATATTTGCATATTACCTTTTAGTGAATCTTTGACATTTATGAATAATAATGAGTAGATGTTGATTCAAACCCTTTTATGGACATTGATTTAAATAAAATTCAATATTTCTGCCTGCGATAACCTGACAACTGGAAAAGAAAACAGAGAACAGAAACTAAGAATACAGGTTAAAACATGGGTACAAAAGACAAAAAAGTAAAAATATTTCAGGTGTTTTCACAGATGCACAGGATAGAACTGGTAAAGATCCGTGGTATGTCATTGGTATATCGCGGTGGTTTTGCTAATTTCAGTGTTTTTATATTGCCATCTTCATTTTACCTAAGGGCAAGAAGGTGAAAGAAAAAAAAATATTCACACACTTGGTATAGCCGAGAACATTTGATCGTTACCGTCACAGACACCGTTGTGGAGTTTTTAGCGCAAAAAGAAACAAATTTCATGTAGCTTTATTTTACGCCACCGTATGGATAAATCTTGGTCAACATCGGAGTTTCAATGCCTTCTTCTATTATTTTCTTATGTTTACAATTACCTTAAGGTTGTATTTATCTCGGGAGAATGACATTTCGCCAAAATAATGACAATAATAACTTAATTTACCCTTGGAGGTTACATTTACTATACAGACCTCTTTTTAATGGTCCAAACAAGTAGGCCGGTTTGATCTGGTTTTCGAGGCGTTCCTTTCTTTGACGATTTCACAGCCAAGAGCACCCATAGTCAATATTTGAAAATCTCACATATCATTTTGCACCGAAAACTAAATTTGAAAGTACTGCTAAAGAGCTATTATTTGAGTGGTCATGAACAGTGACTTGAAGTCACAGTCTTGTAAAGCTGTTGCTTTTCAAAAGTTTCAAGAACATCCCACGGGTCAAAGTTTATAGGTAGAGGTGGGGGAGTAATGAAAAATCCAACCTCATTCCCAGGGTCCTCTCTCTAATCGATTAGGAGAGAGGACCCTGGGAACGCGCTTTAGTGTAAAAGATCAAGAAAACATGACAAGACTCTGACAGACTCAACCTCGTTAGCAGGACCTAAGAGAGAGGGTCCTGGAAACAAGGCTGAGATTCGCTCGTGTTCAGATCCTTTTAACTGTTTTGCCCACTTTCAGCGTCGTTTCTAATGCTTTATCATGTTTTTACCAGGCCTGCGGCCTGGGCAGTCTGCACTCATAGATAGTTCCAAAAACGGCAATTCTCGTGTCAGATACTACTACAAATTATTTCTTCAAAAGTCCATTTCAGTTCTTTTTATTTGCTTCATGACTAAGCAATCAGTATTGAAATACAGAACTCATTTCTCCCTTCATAAATACAGATTTGTTGCCACTGACAACAATACTGAATAGTCTCTTTTCAATCTAAATTACAACTATATAACATTATGTGAAATTAAAAATGCATATATATGCTGGCAATCAGTGCAGCATTCTCTTTGCAAATCTTAATGTCGATGAAATGATTTCTCTTCGAAATACGCGTTCCGAAATTTGTAACTTGCCTGTTGGGTCGTCACGCAATGTGGAGATGTATAGCGTGACGATCAAACTAACGGCTCCGTAGGAGAACACTCTTGGGCACGGTATTTTTGTCTAGAGTATTTCTCACGCACTGGATTTAGAGAATTTTAAAACATTTTCTATCTCACCAACATGTCATGGCTTGTGCAACCAAAAATTTCATTTTTCTTATTCAAAAATGATAAATTTCTGGCTTACCGACATAACATAATGGAGACAATACATGTCAGAGTACAAAATGATACAAATAATAAATAATATAAATGTTAAGTTACTAAGTGCTAAATGACGTCATCTTCCCCTTCCTCGTCCCTTTCCTCTCCCTCTATTCCTACCCCGGTGGAATACGGACTGAGATTTTGGTCCAGCGTTACCGTTTTGTTCATTATCTTCACCGTCTGTGCTCGAAGAAGAAGAAGTCTCTCGCTCAGCAAGGTTCTTGTTGTTCTTACTCCTCCCCCGCAAGTTCCCCTTTCCCCTCCCCCTCCCCCTCCCTCTACCCTTACCCCTACCCCGCTGCAATACGGACTTAGGTTTTGGTCCAGCGTAAAAGTTTTGCTTATTATCTTCACTGTCTGTACTCTCAGAAGAGGAAGTCTCCTGCTCAGCAAGGTTCACACGGATCTTACCCCTCCCTCGTTCATTTCCCTTCCCCCTACCCCTCCCCTGGCAAAATACAGAGACAGGTTTTGGTCCCGAATAAATGTTCTCTTCATCTTCATCGCTATCTGTGCTATCAGAACTTGAATTATCTTGTTCTGCAAGATTCTTAGGGTTCTTGTCGCGATGGCGAACAGAATTACTACGCTGTTTATTTCTACTGTTTGCGTTTTTAACGCGCAGACTGGCTGTTGATCCTTCTGTTTCGTTCTCAGCCGAAGTCGAAGGTTGAGCGAAAGCACGCTGATTGCGTCCTCTACAAGAGGATGGTTTGTGGTTCTTCTGAGAAACTTGAAAACTATTTCCTTGATTACGCAACTCCAAAGGAGTTATTTCAACTGTTAAGTCCAAACTGGGTGCTGATTTAACGCCAGTTTCGTTCCTGTGCACTATCTTTCGGTCGCGCCCGCGCCCACGGCCTCTATTACTTCCTTTACAGCGGCTTACAACAAAAGAGTGTGCAACATCTTCAGCAGCTCCCTCCTTTGCACGTTTCGGTCGATTTACACCTCCTTCTCTTTCTTCTAGTTCTTTGGAATTTACTTCCGTTGAGTGCAACCTCTTTTTATTACGACCTCGCCGATGTTTTGTTTCTTCAATTGGGGTTTCATCATTAGATTTCTTTTCTTTTTTGTTAGTTTTGTCTACATGTTCGCTATCACTCCCGACTGATGGATTGAACGTACGATTTAACACCTGACGTATCCGCTTGCTTTTTATGTTTCTTGTTTCTTGGAACTTCACTTGGAAAAACTGGTTGATTTTCAACTGCGTCTGCAACAAGAACCACAAGAAAATACGTTCGCGTTTTATTCAGAAAAAAGAAAGGTGTTTTCCGGGAATAAAGTTAAAACCCGTTTTACGCGCTCCAACTAACTACACGAAATAGAATGAGAACCCTTGGCACCAGTTGCATACATGATCTCCCGCGCTTGGCACCAGTTGCATACATGCTCTCCCGCGCTAGGCACCAGTTGCACGCTTTCCCGCGCTAGTTCTATTTCCATTCCATTCTTTTTTTTTGCGCGGGTGGTGGTGGGGGGGGGGGGGGGGGATTATCTTTGTCATAGAAGACACTTACTTAATGATGATAAATGACGGTTTAAGATTTTTACTCTGTGCCCAAATCAATTAACGTGCGAATATGCAAATTTTCGTAGCTACTCATTCAACGAGAGCTCAAACCGCTGGAAATGTAAACAGACAACGACGGAGCCAGAAAGCAGATCCTTTTTCTGAAACTACAATTCGTCTTCTATTTTCTCCATGATGCTTTCGTAGTTTAAAGAAAGTGTTCAAGGTTTCTGGATTAGCACAGTAAATAATAATATTTCTGATATAAATGTAGAGGGTAATCGCACATTCGTTACAAATCTTCGTATCGACTGTCGGCAAACCCCCTTAGTTGCTTTACGTGACCGTACAACGTTAAACCACTGTCTAAGGTAAAACGCCGCCTTATAATCGGTCACGAGAACAAAAAAGTACGAGAAACAGGAAAGCGAGTAGACTGCACGACGTTTAGTATTTTTGCTGCACTACGAGTTATTCTTCAGTTGTGTAAACGGCTGCGGCAGCAGTATAAAGTGTCTCGAGTGAGTGTGGTGTGTGAGAATGGGCGCGCTAGACTTGGGTGTGCGCGTCGACTGTAAGTATTCGAGGACCGTACCTCCTCTCGCAAACTTATGAGAGAAAATTGCTACTTTTTGCATTTCACGGTAAGGTGAGTTCTTGACAGTGATCATCATCCGTTTCCTCTTTACATCTTGAATAAAATGTTAAGGAGGGGGGATGACACTTGAAAACATCGCCTAGTGGGTGTTGTTTTGACGTATCGCAAAATTCCCCCAACAAGTATAAAAAATAATGCAGGGTATTTAGAAAGGAGAACTGATAATCCAATCTCACCTCGTCTTTGTTGAGTTGTTTCAACACAGGTAGCAGAAGTTCATCTGTTCTAGCAGAAGACCAACCAAGTTTCTCTGAAGCGAACGTGAGCATGTTAAGGACTGATCAACATATAGTTTCTCCTTACAACATCATGAGGCTATCAAACAAGCTAAGAAAACAAGCTAAGAAAATATAGAAAAAAAACTAGGGGGTCTTATCAGTAACTGACGATAATGTTACGGGACCACTTCTATTTAAACAATAGAGTTATTCTGCCGAAGGCACTATCGTGTGATAGGTTACCCGAGGAAATTTGATGTTCACAACAAATTTTAGCCCGAGAACGTAGTTCGAGGGCTTATATGAAGTTTGAACATCAAATTTCCGAGGGAACCTATCACACATAGGGCACGAGACAGGAGGACTCTTTTAGTTTTTATTGTGCAACGCTAAATTTTGAGGGAAAATTGCCAAAAAGGGGCACTATGCGCTGATAGGCGCCCGCCGAGGAGAGACACTATCGCTTCACGTGATCGATTTCGACCAATGCATGGGAGCAAGCCAAAATTTAGTGTTGTACTATAATTTGAATTAGACGTCATAAGTTCGGTGTCTGAGCCTTCGCCGTCGGAGTCCCTCTGTTCAAAAAAAGACTGACTCAACAAGTCACTGTCCGCCATACTGGACTTACACACGTCCGACGTCATAGCACCATGTGACAAAACAGGGCTTTTTGAAATCCTGACGGCAATTTTACTTTGTTCTTCTGTGCAAAAAGTCAAACAGAGCTTCAAATCGAAAAAAATATATCAGTATTCTACTTGTTAAAGACACCTTTAAACGAAATTTACCTTTTGACCTGGGAGTTGCCCTTTAAATTAGGCAGGTTAGGTGTCCACAATTAGTAGAGGGGACTTTTCCCCTCAGCTACTACAGTTTTTGACACGTTAATAAAGTTATTATTATTATTATTATTATTATTATTATTATTATTATTATTATTATTATTATTATTATTATTATTACAAAATGTTTTCGCAAAAGGGGTTACAAAAAGCCTGTAGCTTGTTTAATAATGCCACCACTTGGTTTATGAAGGATATAATCTGAGAGAATGTAGATCTGGTTTTCCCCACTCAAACTGCTCCGTTGATCCATCAACTACGGGATTAAGATAAGCTTCAAAGACTTCTTCAGAAGGAAAATCACCTGGTAAGACCACAGACCTCTGAAAAATACCACAACAACAAAATTAAGAGCTGTCCTTTGGACAGAAGCGGAATTCTACAGCCCGAAGTGAATCACGGCGCCCCCCTCCCCGCCACCCACCCCGTTGTCAGGGTTTAGACTTGCTTGTAAACTAGCCCATAGCAGTTTACCCCTGTCCAGTATTCTGTTAATATTTTCTTTACAAGTTGCCGGGACCAACCTATACAGGACAAAAAGAGAGGATAGAGACATCCTGAGGTTTCGAACTACCGACGTTTCTCAAAGAAGCGTGCACTTTTTTCTTACCATTTGTCTTTTAACTTTAGTTTCTTGAGGAATCTTTTTTTGCTGCTGTGCTTCATCGTGCCACAATCTGCAACACAAGCGGAACAAAATGAGCTACAATAATGGAGAATGGCTTGTACCGGTAGAACAACACTGAACGAACGATAGGAACACATTAAGAAGCAAGGTGGCTTACGCTGCGGTGTATGAAAGTGGATTACAAAATGGACTTGAAAATGGGACGTTAACTTGATCACAGAGAACCAACAATAATGGTTTTTACACAACAAATGACCAGAATTTATCGGAAGAGGGTTAACGATACAGGGTTTATTCTAAAAACTGTCCAATGAGGGCTCAGTGCGCTACCTTCTGTAATTTTAGGGGGGGGGGGGCTTTTTCAAGAAAGGGGGCCCAAGAAAGGAGCGACTGAGAAGGCCTGGATGCGAGTAACTGCAGAATCGCTGATGTTTGTCTCGTAAATTAATGGCTCTCGTCGCTTGCAAACGGTGACTTTCCCTGTTTATTAAGGTTATCATCGTTATATATGCATAGAAGAAAACAATACCTCAGAAGCAACTCAAAAAAGTTCAATTTCAATTTCAAAAGTTTCTATGGTGACAGGTTCAGAGAACAAATTTCAGCAGAGATGGTGCAAAATTCTCCAGGCACTATAAGAAGTGGCTTCTTACACTACTTTAATCTCCTCCGTTCTTTAATCCAAAACCAATTTTTGCTTAAGTAATTTTTTCAGCCGGTTTCCTTCCTTTTTTTATCCCGCTCTTCGTCTACTTCACCTCAAATTTGTTCTCCCCCCCCCCATTTTATTTTATTTATTTATTTATTCATTTATTTATATTTTTTTTTAGTCATGTGAATCCTGTGTAAATGTGAACTGTTACAATAAGGTGTAAAAAAAAAAAAAAAAAATTATAATAATAATAATAATAATAATAACTCAAAAAAGTGCAGAATACGAACACAGAAACGAAGAAGAGAAAGGCAATTGAGACAGTAAGACGTTATAAATTTCAACGCATAGAGGGGCGGTCATATCAGTCTTGTCGTCGGTGATATTTTCGAATACTTAATTTCAGAAAATTTGTACTTATCTTTGGGCACCTTGTGGGCCCCATTTGACGCCCCAACGTAAATTTCATGCGGCATTTCTTTCGAATTGCGGAAATCCCGCAAAGCCGCACTCTAGAATAAACCGGGGATGGACAGGTATTAACTCGTAAACGAACTTTCAGAGGAAACCTTTTAGTTCATAGGCTTCTCAGTTCATCAAGTTGTGCATAACCCTCAACTTACTTGAATTTCTTGAGTCCTTCAAGACCTTCGCCAGGAAACTCGTGTAGAATCTCCATAGCGCCAACTGTCCCAACACCTGCAAACAGGTAAAGAAAGGTAAGGATGCAGGAATGCAAGTGGAATAAAACGGAAAAACTAACCTAAAAACGAAACAAACCTTGTATTCCCTCAGTGTAGTCACTTCCGGTTATGAAAGCGATGCAGATAAGGCTCGAACGGTTCAGTGCTAAAACGAAATATAAGACTCAATCGACAATGTCTTTTGAACTGATTTTGCGTTTATCACGAAGGTTTTCTAACTACAATAAAAAAAGTCAAGTGTTTACTTTTTGATTCTGCGTTTACTAAACTCTACTAAAATTATTTTAGCCAGTCAGAATAAAGATATTGTCTATTCAACCAATCAGGTAGAAAAGCAAAGACAATCGTTTATGAGCAGTCGTTACACGCTTTCCCGCGCTTAGCCCCCGTCATATGTTTTCCCGCGCTTAGTACCCGTTATATGTTTTCCCGCGCTTGGCACCGGTCGTATGTTTTCCCGCTCTTCGCACCCGTTAAACGCTCAAATCCCGCGCTTGGCACCCGTTACCTTTTTCCTCCCGCTACATGCTGTTGCTTCATATTCTGATCGTTTTTTTTTGGGGGGGGGGGAGAGGGTGTGGGGGGGGGGGGCTTAATGAAAAAACTAACCGAGATTTCTCTGCACGGCATCGCTCACGAACAACTCAGCGTGCTTTTGTTGGTTGAAGATATTCTTGTAAACTCGCGAGCCTCCAAACAGGAATATATCGCTGTCATCTGTGATGGAACCTTCTGTCAAACCCAGCACATCTAACGCAGCGCACTGAGCTTCAGCTTCCATCGGGCTCACAACATACGGGACACCAAACAACTGAAGCAGCTCCTAAGGGAGGGAGGCAAGGTACGAATGTTAGGAAGTAACTCCTTAGGGAGGGGTAAGGTACAAACGTCACTCCTGAGAGGGAGAGGGTAAAAATTTTACTGAGCAAGAGTCGAGAAGAGTTCATGATCGCTCCTTTCTCCTGCAACTGCAGTCTAGGGCGCTGTCGTCCATACTCGAGTGCTATTACCGAGTTTTAGCTCTCGTCTACTCTTGTACGCTCTCACCGACCGATTCTGCAGTGCTTAATTTTTTATTAGAATTTTTGCTCTACGTAACTGTCATACGTTCTCAATGAGTTTAAAATCTCTTGAACACTGTTAACTGTTGTTAATTCTCCTCCTGTTCTCGTCAGCTGTGGTTCTCGTTTGATCCTTACTTTGAAGACGGGAGATGAGGACAATCGTCACGGAAATTAAAAGGATCGAGGAAAAGGAGAGGACGGACGTTCAGTGCTCTAAACATGAAACTACTCATAAAGTAGAATAAGGGTTATTTTGAGGTAGAGTAAAGAGTTGTGTTGATATAAATTCGCACATCGTGCATAAAATAACTCAGTACCTGACATTCAGTGAACATCTCATTGGACACTGTCGCTGCAATGCGGTTCTGCCTCGCTTGTTCTGTTGCTAGAGACTGCTGCTCTGTTTCAATATCCAACTGAATTTCGCCCAGACTTTCCTGAAAGACAATGTATAAAACCTCAGTCACTGATTGAACAGTAGTTACTGGATGATACAGAAACGTTACTGGCTTTGTAGAAATGTGACAGTTTTCACATAACATTCATTACGAAGTCTTCTGTCTTACCATTGTAGCGCCTCGCCATTCCACAGGGAGCCCAGACAGCCCGGCTTCCTGTTCGTCTACAACCATACCAACTCTACTCTCCTCCAATGAATCTTGAATTTCCACAACCGGCATTTTTCCACTAACAGGTGAAATATCTTCTTGATCTGTCTCAATAGCGCTATCTACTGAGGGCGTGGTCTCCATTACAATCTCAGAAGAAACAGTTTCAAGTTCTGTGTTCGCAGTCGCTGTGTTGTCCATGTTGCGATCATCAGTGAGTTCGGGTTCAACTGGTGGAAATATGAACATTGCTCTCAATAACGTGCTAAATCTAAAGCTCAAACTGAAATTATGCGCTCCTTAACGCTGCAGACAATTATCTTAGAAGACATCGCAAGAAACAAAGACATACCATAGTTACACAGGACTAATTCGTAATAATTAAGCAAAAAGATACAATGTAATTATACAAATTTACAATACTGCAATCAAACGCAAGTCAGATATTAAGGAACACAGTATTTCTCTGGACTTGTAACCCAAGTTTGTATATAGCTGGTAAGTCTAGCCTCCCACCAGTTGGGGTTTTAAAGAAGTTTTTCCATTAAGTTTTATCTTACCTTCCCTCTTTTCTATCCCCAGTTAGCGCTGCCAAGCTAAATACTTCAACATTTAAAAAAGTTATTTGTTATTATTTTACTTTATTTCATTTACCTTGAAGATTTTCCTTTACTTGACCCCGAGGTTTACTTGCAACACCACTTGAATCCACTTCCAGTGAAACTTCATTATCACCTCTGGCGCCCTCAATAACACCAACCTTAGGCTGGTTAATATAAGCTGTGATTTCCTCTACTGAACTTGCTTCAGAATCACTTTCACTGACACAAACAGTATCCACGGTTTTTTCTTGTTCAACTATTTGATCAGCAGTGTCTAAAGCACGCTGAATGTTTTGTATTTCTTCAGCATTTAAGTCTTGTTCTTTTTCTGGTGGTTTAATTGCCTCTAGTGAATCTGAATTGTGACTAGCAAGTTCTTCGCCTTCTGCAATAATATTCCCATTATGTGCACTAGCAGTCAAATCAATCACTGTTTTCCCATTTTTGGAGTTTTCCCACTTTTTGATAAGACCATCAAGCTCTCTTTTCTTGTCCATAATCTGCTTGAGAAGACTGTCATCTTCATTGCCGTCCTGTGCTGAGATCCCTCCTAGATACTGCTCTTGTCTGTTATAAAGCTTTTTCACTTCGGAAGCTTCACTATAATTACAGCTCTCCAATTCGTTTCCTGATCCATGGTTAACAAGGTTTTGAGTATCTTCTTGATCTTTAACATTATCACCGATATTTAACACAGTTTCCTTGAATGACTTTTTATCTTTCACTGGAGAGAAACTAAAGACACTTTTCTTTATTTGAGAACTTGTGGGTGAGATGCCAGCTTCTTCAACATCCATAAGAGGAGACTGGATTTCAGAATCACTATAACAAAGGTCTGGAAGATCAAAGTTTGGAGATTTAAGAGGAGCTACCGGCTTAGGGCGAGGATTCGTCCAACTCACTATCTCACAGTCTTGTTCTTCACGGAAAAAACCTCCCTCACCAGAGAAATCTTTTGAAGATGACCCTGAAAAATAAAAATCAAATATCAATAACCTGCTGATTATTGCTTTAACCTTTTCAATCCTAGAAGTGGCCAAAATAAAAATCCAAGAACACTCACAATTTTCCGTTTTTCAAATCCTGCCCAACAAATAGTACCATGCGATAGTACTGTGAAAGAGATTTCATCCACAGACTCAAAACTTACAACTACATTACACGTCTCCATAATCGACCTTGGGAGTGAAAGGGTAAATGAACAACTCCATCCAATGTATTATCAATGATGAAACAACAAACAAACAAACAGTTTCATCTTTTTTTTGTTTATGTCTAGGGCTACAAGATCTTCAAAGCAACGAGCTGAGATCATGAGTCTTAAAATGTTCAACAGACTTCAACATAACAATTACATGCTGTGTAATCTTATCGTTACCCATTTCCTGCTGGTCTTTCTCCGCAGCTTGTCCATTATTCTTTATCAGAATATAATGAGCCGTGTCTTCTGACAAAATCTTTTGTGATTTAACAGCTGTGTGTTCTCCCAGTGAGTCATGAGGAGCAACTCCTGCAAGCTCTCCTGAATTTCTGTTGTTCATTTCTTTACAAAGTTCATCAAGTCGCTGGTTCATTTTACCTCGCTTTAAGACTCCCTCCAGCTGAAAGCTGGAAAAATCACCAGCTTGCTACAATGAAGAGAAATGTGAATTTGAGAAGTTTAACTTATTAGACTGAAAAAGACTTTTTTAAATCACTTCACTCACATCTTTGTCTCTTTTATTGTTATAGTTTTCACTGTTTCTAGTTCGTGACAGAACAACTTGAGGAGCAGGGGGGGGAGGAGGGGGAGCTACCCCAAGGACCAAGTTTTGCAGGACACTAAGTGCACATTTGACACACTTTTTTGCCAGACCTCCCGAGCTGTTAATAGTGACATCCTTGATCATGGCACACAAAATACATGTATGACTGTTTACAAGAAAAAAGATATAAATTTAAATGACAAAAGAGTTATTTAAGGTATGCATTGCCAAGCAGAAAGATGAAAACAATGAAGTACATGTTGGAAGAAATAAACCAGGGGTAACTGTCAAATCAAGTAAAGTAACTTAATTTTAAGTGTCAATTGTTCTACCATAAAACAACATTTAGTTGATGACATTAATTACGAAGTAAAGACTTATGCACAATGCAAAACTAGGTGTATCAATCTTGATACATTGCCATATTCTCAGAACTAAAATGCAAGGCAATGACTGGAAGTCAGTGAGGAGGATTTCTGTTTTCAGCAAGAATCAGAGAGTGTCATACCCCAGGCATCACATCTTTTTTCATCCATTTTCTTTCTTCTTTAATCTCTTTGATCAACTCATGTTGAATTTCTGCTGGCAAGGCCTTGAAATCTTCTGAATCAATATTTATTGCAGCTGGATCCTGGTAAGTTTCCTGTTTGAAAAAAATAAACAATAAAAACGATAATAACTATCGATCAAAATATTAGATAGAAACAAGACTTAAGTAGTGACAGGTGAAGAAATTAGACAAGGTCTAGCCCCCCCCCCCCCCCCCCCCCTTGCACCCTTTCCCTTACCTCTAACTGTTGGCTGCGGAACTGGTCCAGTATAGGAGCTTCTAAATCCTCCTCTTCTGGGGAACTGAGTAAAATTAAATCACCATATGACAAAGAGATAATGAGAGTAAGTTGTTCTGTCTCTCTGACCTGGCTATCTATCACAAGACTGCAAGGTTATGACTCAAAGTGAACCATGTGCAACACATCCATTGCTGGCCATCAAATAAGTATTATTATCACTGTTACTTATTTTTAAAAAATGAACAACTACTTTCAGTTTGACACAAGACATGTTTCGATCATTCAACAATCATCATCAGTTGTGAGTTCGCTTACAATTGCGGTTTGAATTTGTACAAGCAATGGCGTAACATTTCAAACATGATATATTTCAAAGTTAACGCACGACATTTAGATGCGCGAGACATAGAACAACTGTCGTGCATGCGAGTCTAAATACATGGCAAAGAAAACAGTATAAATTACAAAGTAAATTACAATATTATATAATTATATAATAATTTAAATAATAATAAAGTCAGTAGCATGTTCATTGTGAAGGATCCTGTGCCTCTTGATCTCCATTCGCGCATAATTGTCTACAAAATAATTTTCTTGTGCAGGATGTAATGTCTGTTACGTCGGTGAAACTAGCCGTCATCTTTCAATGCGCATTCATAAGCATCTAAGTAGGGACAGGAACTCACATATTTTCCAACATCTGCAACAATCTGAGGCATGCCGTAGGCTTTGTTCTAAGAACTGCTTTTCTATTGTAGATTCCACACCCAATAGACTGCAGCTAATTTGAAAAGAGGCTGTTCACATCCGCTGGGAAAACCCCACGTTAAATAAGCTGCTCGAACATGCTGACTTAACTCTTTCATTCTAATATTATGTTATTTTTCTTATACATTAGTGTTGTGTTACTTAATTTTATTTTTTTATATATTTTTTGGTAATATTGTAATTTACTTTGTGATTTATACTGTTTTCTTTGCCATGTATTTAGACTTGCGCGAACAACAGTTGTTCTATGTCTCGCGCATTTAAATGTTGTACGTTAACTTTGAAATATATCATGTTTGAAATGTTACGCCATTGCTCGTACAAATTCAAACCACAATTGTAAGCGAACTCACAACTGATGGTGATCGTTGAACGATCGAAACATGTCTTGTGTCAAACTGAAAGTAGTTGTTCATTTCTTAAAAATAGTAGTTTGTCTGCTTTTATCTAGACCACTGTTACTTAGTTGTTTCTCTTCTCACCTTCTATTATCTGTGGCCCCTACAGTAGCTGTTGATGGCAAAGGTGAAAGTTCAAATACATCTGGTTCTCTTGGGCTCTTGCTCCTTATGGCAGTGGTGCTATTAAACAAAACATAGGCACGCAAAGCGTGCGTGAGTTATTTTGCAGCTGTCATTGAGAGGTACGGAAATGGTTATTGAATGAACGTGCGTGTACCAACGTACACTACTGTGATGTTGGTTATTTGAGTAGCGTTGAGAATTCGAAAAGCATTGGTTTTTAGACAGAGTTTACCTCATAAGTGAGCTGTGTCCAATATTGTGCAACATCGTTCCCAGGGCTTCTTACAGATTTGAGGGTGATCAAAGATCAATGTTTGAGTTTATATTAGTGGTTTCGAATTCGTATGCGTCATTGATCAATAGATGGTACGCTAATGCGTACAAGTGTGGCTTCAAATTACGACAAAACAAGAAGAAAGTGAGATAAAATCTGTAAAATATCTGACAACAGTGTGAATATGGGGCAAACAAAATAATACAAAACAGTCCTTTCTGAAGCTCATTCTCAGATGTTTCTCGGCAGCTCAATGGATTGAAATTTAATTTTGTGGCTTTCTAATGGAAAGAACATTTTTCCATGGACAAATATTTTGGATCTAGTAGGAAGCGTAACTTGTCACAAAAATTAATTCTGTAATGTTACAAACAGAAGAGAATAGCCGATCTTGAAAGTCACGTACGTCTTCTTCTTGCGTGACATCGTGCTTGACGAACGTGGCAACTCCCGTATCCAGACAAATATATAGATAAGCTCTGTTTTATTTTCCACATTATCTCACACGGACTTACATTTTGGAACACACGGCTACAATCGAGTAATAAGCGTGCCTTGTTAGAAAAGATCATGCCATTGTGTGACTTATGCAAGTCTTGCGTGACTAGTCACGTAGCAAACTGACAAAAAAGCCAGAAACATCGCACGTGCTGACATACTGTGTGGTTGACTGTGGCACTAATTTTTTCGGGATTCAAATTTTTATGATTTTCGCGATTTTTTCACGATGCACAAAAAAAGTTCCCGCGGAAAAAAATAATTCCCGCAAAAATTTAGTCCACTGTCGAAATTTATATACAAACATTGCCTTTTACATGTCATGTAATATTATGTTGGTGCCCATTTACAAAAATAAAACGAAATTAGAAGCAAAACATTCAGAAATAAAACGATAAAATTGCAGTCGGTACATTACAAGTATTTTAAAAGCTGTTAAAAGCTTTAAAGAAAAGGATCGTCTGAAGGTACTCTATTGATTAACTGATTTAACGTGTTATACATCTGCATGTTGTTCACCTGCATTCGATTGTTTATACTCAAAAAACGAGAATGTTATAATTCCAAATAGAAGGCGGCTTCTGGAAAATCGCAAAAATTAATTCCAAGGAAGAATAAACAGTTTCCCCAATCGCAAAAAATTAGTCCTGCAAAACACACACACACACACAAAAAATCACCATTCTCAAAATTAAACTCCCGCAAAAATATTGGTGCCACACCGTAGTGGTCTCAGCTTCGCTGTAGCCACACAAAAATCAGTGGTTGTGTTTAGCGAATAAATTTTGTTTTGATGAGCATTTTGATGTGAAAGTAAGATACAAAATTGGGTGAAAATAATATTAAGGGATGTTTTGTTATGTAGAGAGGTGGTAATGGGCAAAGGAATCGTTGGAATTTTAAATGAGCGAATTCGAGAATAATGGAGTGGCTGGCCTGTGTGGTAAACAACGTGAATTTTATCACGTGGAGTACACGTGCTCAACTCAAGGCCAAATTGTGTTTTAATAGGTCGGGGGGGGGGGGATTTTATCGCAGGGCCAGGCAGTCATGTCATAATGTTTAGTGTGGGTCGTTTCACGTGTAAAGAACGTGTTATGTTGATTGAGCGTGAGATCAGATTACTGTTTTGTGTAAACAAGTGGTGTTTTGTCACGTACAAACCTGCGATGAGACAAAGTTCAATGGCGAGTCACGAGACTTTCATGAGACTGTCATAAGTTCGTTTTTGTCTTCGTATTGGAGGTGATAATTGTTTTGATTTGATTTGATTTGATTTGATTGTCTGCTGATCTTTCCGCTCAAACTTTGTACAAACAATCCCGCTACCGCCACGCAGCCTAACCAGAAACCCATTTCTCTGATAAGTCACCTCTAACTTTGCGCTTAGCAAGTCGCACGTACGAGCAACGTTTATGCCACCCATACAATCTTTTTCCTTGTCGACCTTGTGCCTTTGACAGACCTAGTGATCGAGTGGCATGGGCATTAATTTGAAAACCTACCAAAAGGTGCGAACAGTAATTTGTTTTAGTTCGAAGTTCACGATTCTGCCCTTTTCATACCTTCAAACTATTTGCCATCTATTTACCATCATTAACTATGGGACATCCCTGCACAGAAGTCATGTTATTTCTCACACTCTAAAGTTGAACCATATAACACTCAAAACGTAAGTTGTGCACATGCGTACAAAGGATTATTTACTAGAACTCGCTTCCGCTCACGTGTAAACCAAGTTTGTGCTGACGATTCGTTTTCTAAGGAGGTCTACCACAAGGAAGCCAGCCATTTCTATTTGATATATAAATATCCAACATCAAGCGAATGAAATCCGGACACTTTCGTAGTGTCGCTTTGGTAGCAGAATTTTCCGTGCGTTCTCATCTGCATTTTTGTTCCGGGCTCGACAACTAGCCTTTCGGTAAAATTCGACAGTCATCGGGAATGCCGAACATGGTCCACCCAAAAACCAACCAACCAACCAAAGAACCAACCTTCCCAGAAACTTGAGGCTGCATGCCGACTATGACGCTATTTTGTAGACAAAATAGCTCAATAAACCTTATTAATAATGTTTTCTATTAACTGTAACTAACGAAAACAACCTCACTGGTGATAATAAATTCTTCATAATACCTTTTCCTTCCAGTGACAGTTTCAAGAGCTTTTGCCTTCAAGTAATTTTTGACAATTCTTTCTGCAGCTTTGTTTGATCCATGTATGGCTTTAAATCTCCTTTCCTTTCTTGCTGCCTGGTTAAAACAACAAAGGAAAAAATCAAAATGACAGAGTCCCACCAAATCCATCTTAAGAAATTATCTCACCTACTTTACTCTCCTGGTATAATAGTTGGGGAGATTATTTTTTTTCCTGATCCCCTTGAAAGGAGGTAATTGTGCTTGGTAAATTTAAGGGCAGTTACTGTGAAAGAGATCTCAATAGGTTAAAAATCTTTGGTTCATAGCCAGGCTTAATTAAAAATCGTTAAGTAAAAAAGTTGACACTGGCTGTTAAAAACTAAAAAAGGACATTTTGGTTGGTGCTGCTGCAACCTTCTTCAGCTAGAAAATGTAAATTGTTAACAGTGCCCCTGGTGTTATATGTATAAAAATTACAATTAATTAAAAACATACAATAAATGTGGTAATGAAGTTTCAAATTCTTACGGGAGTTGAAACACTATAGCGTAACAATATGCCAAAGCCATAGCAACACTGGATAAAAATTCACTATTGGCCCAACATCAAATGCTTCACCAACACAAAATTGATCTGTACATTAGGTCGGTAATAGGTAAAGTTGAATTTGAGGACTATTGCATATGTTTAAGGCTTTTCGGGAGTGTAAGAAAAATCAAATAGTGTGGTTTTTTTTTAAAGATAAATAACTCATGAGAACAAATGTCAACTGTCCAAAATTTAACCAAACAATCAAAAAGCTATATTTTTAAGTGCTGTTCGCCAAAAGTGCTACATGTACCCCCACTGATTGACTCTTTAAATGTTCTCTTTAAATGGGAGGATAATTTATTTGGGGGACAAGGAGCAACTATTTTTGAAAAAGCATAGTATACTCAACAGAGGGACACCAATGATTTTGTGGCCATCTTCACGTGACCTTGTGCTTTAGTGAAAACCTTTGTGATCAAATTTGCATAGGTCTACAAGCAATTGGTGGTGGGGGGGGGGGGGGGGGGTTAGAAGTGTCTTTATGTTTTCCATTTGCTTTCAAAAGTGCATTTTTAGATGGAAATCCATTTTTTTAGGAGAGTGTCTCTACAATTTCACAACTGCTTGTAGCACAAATAGCTATCACTAATCTTTACCAAAGTCTTTTTCTTGAGATGTGGCACTCCACCATCAAACACAAAAACTGGCTTAATCCTGTAATACAACAGCTTGCACACTCTGCTGAACAAGCCGACCAAGTGAGCATTGCGCACTGGGTTGCCATGCTTGTCACGCATTCCTTTCACAGACTGATTCAGTATCAAACTGGCATCTGTTTCAAGTTAAGATAGTCAGAGTAATGTGACAAAAAAGTATGGTGATCTCTTTTATAGGTAAGGTAGTTAAGGTAAAGTCGCACATGAGCCAGGGAGGCTCACATGGCTGGAGCTTATCATGGTTTCTGTAGCATGAAGTAACTGAGGGTATTGCTGCTCCTCCCTGGATGGGTTGCTAGTCCATCATAGGGTTACCCCCAGCAGTATGTCACTGGTACCATTTATACCCCTGGGTGGAGAGAGACAATGTGTGGTAATGTTTCTTGTCTAAGAAAACAACACAATGACAGGGACTGAGCGTCGAACCATAGACCTTCAGATGTGAAGTCCAACGCGCTAATCACTACACCACCATGTTCTCGGCCTCTCCTATAACCACTGTGTTAATTTCTAAAGCAACATTAATTTTCATGGTATTTTCTTTAGTTAATTAATTAAAAAATTTAGAGTTCAAGGTACAATTGTAATTATTATCCAGGGAATCATTCATTATTAGAATAAGTTAAAAGACAATTTTTCTCTGGTCCCTACATTTAAGTGATTTAATCCCCAGGGACGAAATGAATCTTTACTTTTTCAACTTTGAGTTTATAAAATAAAGCCTTTTTTAAATCAACATTTATCAGACATTATTTTTCCATTTTCTAACACGGATCTCTCTTTCTTTGAGTACTTTTGATCGCCTTTGTACAAATATTATTTTAATTTTGTAATAATTGGGATTATCCCTCGCCCGCTGTCTCGGAAAAATAATTTTAGGGGTCTTTCCCTCAGTTGTTATGTCCAATTTTCTGACCGGTGAATTATCACAGGAAAATTTTACAAAAAACCATTAATGGCATTTATAAAACCCATAATGGGAAAAAGCAATTTCACATCCTTACAAAATTCTCATTAATGGGAATTTTCTGAAGAAGCGATACGGTAAACCATTTCCATTAATGTTATTTACGTCTTCTGCATGTAATTTTATAAATTCCCATTACTGGAAATCAACTTGCGAACACCAGTAATGGGTATTTGAAATCCCATGAAAGTATTCTATACAAAAACCATTGATGGGAAAATATTTAAATCCATTCATGTGAATTTAGAAGTGCAGTCCATCATGTAAAATATTGAAATCCCATCAATGGAAATCAACTTGTTAACACCAGTAATGGGTATATGAAATCCCATGAAAGTATTCTATACAAAAACCATTGATGGGAAAATATTTAAATCCAGTCATGTGAATTTAGAAGTGCAGTCCATCATGTAAAATATTGAAATCCCATCAATGGAAATCAACTTGTTAACACCAGTAATGGGTATATGAAATCCCATGAAAGTATTCTATACAAAAACCATTGATGGGAAAATATTTAAATCCATTCATGTGAATTTAGAAGTGCAGTCCGTCATGTAAAATATTGAAATCCCATCAATGGAAATCAACTTGTTAACACCAGTAATGGGTATATGAAATCCCATGAAAATATTCCATACAAAAGCCATTGATGGGAAAATATTTAAATCCAGTCGTGAATTTATAAGTGGCAGTCCATCATGTAAAATGTTGAAATCCCATTAATGAAAATCAACTTGTTAACACCAGTAATGGGTATATGAAATCCCATGAAAGTATTCCATACAAAAAGCACTAATGGGAAGATATTTAAATCGACTGAAATCCAACTAACTAAAGAAATACCTGAAAAAAATAATGGGAATAAACTTAATAAAAGCTCAAAAACCGTGAAATAATGAATGTATTTTGAGAGACAGTACTTAATTAATTGAAACTTTCCCACTGATTCCCTCTCCATTCGCCGATATCTTTCCCCAGTATTGTATCCCAGTGGACACGGTCAACTCCAAGGTGGTGGTTTGGTTCAGGGATGTACAAATCATCACCATTAGAAACGTAGTAATGCACTCGCACAGTTTTTGTCCTGCTTTGAACTGTCAACACTTTAGCAAGCCACGGTTCTGGATCACTGCCATTGACCCAAATCATATCATCCACAACTGGATAGAATGGAACAATGACCCTATGTAAAGCTCTTGGGAGACTGGGACGTTGAAAATCAATGACAGTACATGACTGTGGATCATCAACCCTAGGGTACAATATGACCTTTCTCAGAATGGCAGTAACTGGCACAACCACACTACTTGCAGTGGGGAGAGCAACAATTCCATATCCAGTACTCAAGTCTCTTATTACACTGCCATCAGGGCCTTCCAAGGAAGTGTATTTTGCACATTCAATAAATGTGTGAAACTGTTTGTCTAGGCCAATGGAAACACACAAAAATTGAAGACATTTACACACCATTTCTGTACCATCATGTTCGATAAGAAGATTCTCTCCCTTCCGGTACAGCATGCCATCATTACCCGGACAATGAAGTGGTTTGAAAAGGCTCCGGAATGCATATCCATGTTCTGTCACCTCTGCTTCAGTGAAACAATCTTGCGACTCCTTGATGAGTTGAATCTGATGGCTGGTTAACTTCTTTTCACTAGTTGACCCCATTCCACCAACAACGACACCCTTGTTACACTTGTCTGCGTAAGCTGGGGAGTAGGCTACTGTCTTAACAACGTATCTGGCAGCATCCAAGCTATTGGCACACATCTACAAAAGATTGGCATATTTATTACCATTACAATTTTTTTGGAGAAACAGAATAGCAGTTAAGATGCCACTGTGTCCCATCCTCCCAAATAACTTTCTTATATTGCCATGACTGTCCCACAAAGTATACGTATACTGATTACAGATGATTATAGAGTATCGTATTTTCTCGATTAAACGGCGGACCCTGAATAAACGCCGGGTTCAAATAAACGCCGGGTTCAAATAAACGCCGGGTCTACAGGGCTGAGTTTAAAATAAACGCCCCCGGCGTTTATTCGTGGTCCTGGCGTTTATTTGAGGGCCTGGCGTTTATTCGAGATGGGTATATTAAATCAGGATTATGTCGTGACTGCATACTAGTTCTCTTTCTATCATTATATTTGAATTTATACACTAATATTCTTCCCGAACTACCTTTTACAAAAGTACTCCTCAGGTATCGTGTCAATCTCTTTTAAATTATGATAACTTTTCTGCGGGCTTGTACATCAAGCAAAGATCATCTCTTGGGTCTCTCCAGCATTTCTCCAGCAGTTCCTTGCAATTGAATTGTTCCATAATTTGCTTTTCTCGAAACTGATGGAGAAGGAACCTCGCCACCACCTTGTTCAAAATTGCTTGCACAGTACATTTGCTGTCGAGCAGTTACCGATACACTTCCTCCGTGTTTCATGCACGGAGAAACGTAACGTTGAGAAGAGTTCAATCACTGTTTCTGTCAGTGATGTTTTTTCTTTTTAATAACTTACCATATTCACTTAGATGAGACAAAGTTGATGACATTGTTTCACATTTTTTAAACATTTTCGTTGAATTTTGGTTCTTGGTTCAATAAATTTCCAATACTGAAAAATGCATTTAATAAATAAACGCCGGGCCCCGAATAAACGCCGTGTTCAAATAAACGCCGGGTCTACGAGGCCGAGTTTTAAATAAATGCCTCCGGCGTTTAATCGAGAAAACACAGTAGGTCCATTTGAGCTTAATGTAGACTGGTCACAACAATGTGGGTCGTGTTGTTGATAATTTGGATTTCAAAAAATGGTCAGTTTGGCACGTACTCATACAGGTTTCATATTGCATGAAATGGAAAGAAGATAGGATTGTTTCCATTACATTTTGAAATATCAGTAATATTTACCTTATCCAAGTCAAATTTAAACCTGCCAACATCTGGAAGTGGCTTAAGAGTCGATTCCAGTGATTTCAGCATTTCTCTAAGTGACTCTCTCTTCGCAAATGAGCATTCTGGATTTTTGAAATTGGATGTGTGTCCAACGTACCTTTTGACAGCACGTTCAAAGGAAAAACACCAATAATTATCAGGATGGGAGAAACGCCATGCATCTTGTTCAACATGTTGAAGGTTGTGAGCTGTGACGAGACAGGATTGTATGCCGTAATTCTCCTCAATAAGAATGACAAATCGTTTTGCCATTCTGCCAAACAGCTCAGCATCACTGTGCTCCCATACTTCACGCTGTCTAAACACCAATTCTGTCATTCGTACAATTAACTGCCAAATGTGATAATCAGTGGGACCAAGCAATCCATCAAAAATCACCTCAGATGCAGGGAAAGCAAACATTACGTATTCCTCTGCCTTCCAGTATCCAAGACGGGAAGAGAAACCTTTAGGTACCCTGCCATCCAGGAATTCTGTGAAGTTAATATTAAATAATGAAGGCTGTAATTGTAAAAATTTGATGAGAAAATAAAAAAATATTTCAAAAAACACTTAAGAATAAATATTGACAAAAAAGACTGATGTTTTGATGTCATCATGATATAATGTAGCTATTCATTGTTAATCCTTAATTGAAATAATTTTTACAAAAAGTATTAAGTGTTGTTTACAGTTTACAAAATAATCAGGCATACAACACTGGTGTCAATGAGAATGTATACTGATAATGTGTTCTAGCTAGGCCAGAGCAACAACAGTTTCAAAGTAATCACTATCAAAATGACAATGTATAATTAAGTTGTTGTAGCCAGTTTATTATCTACCTGCTGTCCATGGAAAGGACTTCAGCCTTTCTTCAACCACATCCTTGTCAATTACTTCACCGTCAACCCAGTTCTTCACTTGTCTTGCCACAACATTCAGAGGAATGTTGTGCATGACATCATAAACCAAGTCATTGAAAACATCAAATTTGTACAACTTGTAAAGTCTGTGAAGAATGCTAACTCCGGTGTACCCAGAATTTCTACTCAGTTGTGCTCTTACGGTAGGACAATCTTCAGTGTCAATAGCAGTCATCTGTGGGAGTTCTTCTTCAATTTTCCTTGTTTCCCAATCAAATCTAGCATGATATCGATTCTCTCCATAGTAGTATGCACTTGTTCCCCCAGGGTTTGTCCCTGCAAATATGATGCATTTGATGCAAATTAGTGTGTATGGATTTTACACTTTTATCGTACTTATGATTAGACAATTTCTTTGATTTAATATAAATATATTAATTTTGTTTTGCAGGGACAAAATGTCCATCATCCATTCACTTTTGTACATGTAACCTCAGCTTGCAAACAGTATCACTGAGAAATGCAATTCAATCCATGTATTCTTTGCACGTCACTCACTGCAGTTTGATATATTATTTTTGTTGAGAGTTTTATACTTGGAATTACATGTGCTGTAATATCTCCAGGCAATCATAACTTTCTTTAAAAAAGATCTGTCTTGACGAAAAGTATAATCTTAATAATGATCACACCTTTTAACTTGTCCCGACGACAGGGAAGCACTCCACATTTGACAAACTTTCCCACTTCACACTGTGCAACGTAATCGCCTGTCCAGAGAAGTATGATGCACCGGATTTTAATCTTTCCAGAAGGAAGGCAGTGAAAACTACGAGCATAGTTGACTTCTAGACCTATAAATAAGAGAAATTGAACTCTGAAAGGATTTCGTATAAGAAAAAAATTACCGTTTTTTTTTTCTTCTATTGAATAAATGGAGGAATAATTAAATAAGCTTCATTTATTTTATACTACCATACAAATTGTACCTGGCAAAAATTGAAATAAAGAAACTAATAAAAGTCAATTACAGAGGGGAAAATGGTTACTAGGAAGTGTACAAGTACTAAATGAACTATTTAAATGGCTCAAAAAACAATAAAATACTACCAAGTATATTGTCAATAGCAATAATTCTAACTGTACTAGTACACTGTACTTTAAAGTTTGTAATTTGAACCACGCACCAGTGAGCTTTTAAGCAGTGGTAGTGTAATAGGTGGACATGCAAGTCTTCAGGCTTTCTTTCATTGTCATGATGTAAGAAGCATTTAGACCTACAATAGGCTCCAAACTTACCATTGATAAAAATATCCTCAACATCTGAGATGAGGGGATGCAAGAAGGGATCCAGTGCACATGGGCGCTTTTTTGGCAGCAAATGAGTGGGAACAAACCCCACCACATAAACCTCCTCAGTGCAACTTCTTTCCTTTTTGTACATGTTTGCAATAGTAACCTCGACTGCACCTAGAAACAAGAAATGTTTATATTATATATAATTTGTTAATGTTTTGATCTTCAGGTTGCATCTAATTCTTTCGCACCTGAAAATTCCAAGAGATTATATTAGACTATAAATTATATTATACTTATTTAATATAAATAAGATTACTAGACTATTGTAATTAGAATAATTTATAGTCTAAAGAGCTGTTTTTTTAGCAAAGTGATCCTGTAAATAGAGCCTAAAAAAAGTAGTGATCAAGGCTTTGAATGGAATAATGTCAGTGAAGCACGACCATTAGTACAGGCAGATTTTTTTCTGATTCCTGGTAACTCTCAGTTAATTCCATTTCTGCAATACATATTGTATGATGTTGTATTATGGCTTTCTTCACACATTTGCTGTTTTTATCTGTTTTTTTTTTAAACCTATTTCGCCTGGGCTGTTTTTGAGTTTCTGAGCCTGGGAGGGGGGCACAAAGTGCCCCCACGTTAGATCTCGAAAAGTATTCACGCTCTTGTGATGAAAATTGGCACGTTTATAGGGTTTATGACGTGTCGATTATGACGTTTCATGACGTCACAATGACGTCACAAAGCAGCCATTTTGAATTTTGAGCCGCCATCTTGAATCCCGAGAATGCAGTCATAGAGCTGACAACGAAGACATCGAAAAATATATGAATTTGTTCTAAGAAACATACTCAATCAAAACAAGCACAAAAAGTAAAGGATTATCTTTTTCTTACAAGCGAAGGGGGAAAAAACTGAAAAAAAGACTGAAAAAAGGCAGAAAATAGTCAAAACACCTCCCGAGTAGACGGTTGCTATGGAAATGTCAATCATCATAGACACATCATTGACACAGGAGAATTTTCTCTGATAAATTTCAGGAAAAGTCACAAGATTTGGTGATTATTCATCAAGCCATTTACAAGTTATAATTTGTTAAAGTCAGCGAGGGCACAATGTGCCCCCCCCCCCCCAGGCAGAATAGGGTTAACCTAAATTACGTGTAGATGTAAAGATTGAGTTGATTTTCTCAACATGTTCATATAACTCACCACAGCTGTGAGATCCAGGATAGCCAAAGGGCTGCCACCCATCCCAGTGGCCAATAAAAGCAATATTACGTGGTTCTCCCCTCACATACTGCAGTCGGTGCTGTACTCTTGTTCCGCATTCCTCACATTGCACAGAATAAGTGCCATCTTCTTCATTGTGAGGTGAAGATTGTATTTCATCTGTGGATATAACTGTGGCACAAAAGCTACATCTTCCAGGTAACATCCACTCACATGCTGGATCCCAAAACCATTTTAATTCATTAAATCGAGACCCATCCCAGACCTCCTTGAGAGTGAAATTTGCGCCCACACCACTGATCCAGTGCTCCTTTTCCTCCCAATGAGCCATCATCTTTTTACACATTACTGGATCTTCACACCATCTCTGAATCTTTTCTGGTAATCCCAGATAGTAGTACTTAATTTCTCCTTTCTTCCCACAGTGCCTGCAAAGAGCATCTGGTGATTCCATTACGTCCCACTGAGTAATATGGGAAACATCTAAACAAATGTATAGTTCTCTTGGATCTTTGTATCCACAATCATTTAGTATTTTTTTAGTTTCAGTCCAGTTCTTTGGCCAGAGTCTCATTAAATGTTCATCATTTTTACAGTACAGTTCTTTTGAAAATGTTAAAACATCCTCAAAATCGGTAATTGATCCTGCCATTTGCTCTACAAGCATAAGACCTTTCAGTAATGCACGAATTATATCCTCCTTTTCTGCCAAATGCTCATCTGAATCTTCACTGTTTTCTTCTTCTACTGCACTAAGATCTCCACTGGTACGGTTGGGATATTGATTAGAATATTGATCACTACGTTCTTCACTGCTGCAAGATGTCATTTCGCCAAAGCCTATATTTGTCTCCATGTTCACACAGCTAGTGGTATCTCTAGCACTGTACATGTCAGAATTATCAGTATCAGGACTATCAGAATGATCAGTGTCTAAGTGGTCTGCATTCTCTTCGTGTAGTTCCTGTTCCTCGCCTGCTTCTCTGTTGCTGTTTATATTCTGATCAGGTACAGGGATGCTGTTTTGAACCATATAATTCTTGTGTTAGAGACGGTTAATTAAAAGAGGTTGGGTAGGGATATAAGCTTAAGCTTAGTGTTACACTCTTTTTTTTTTTTTTATAAGAACATCGAAATTTTTAGCTGAGGCTGAACTGGAACTGAATGTTCTTATTTTTTTGGCGATTTGAGCCTAAGACGTTCTTAACAATGTTCTTGAGATAAATTGAAAAGCATTTCAGTAAATCATAGTTCTGAATGAAAGAAAGAACAAATAGGTCAAGTTCTACCAATTTCCTAAAAGTTATACATGTTTCCTTTAAAAAAAAAAACTCAATGGAAGATGATTTGCAATATCACAAAAATTCTAGCATTTGGGGCTCATATTGGCTGTAAATAACGTTCACCAAATTATTACGCTTAATTTTATTGTCACATAGCTTGTTCTACAAATATGAAGACAAGATAAAGACGTTCTTAACAAAATCTCAGCCTGGGTATGTTCTTTGCATGTTCTTAAAATTTTGGCCAATCCCAGCCTCGACGTTCTTATAAAAAAGGTTCTTATCGAAAAAAAGAGTGTATAACACATGAAAAAGGAAAAGTGATCGGATCAGATTCCAGTACAAGCTTTTGTTTTCGCCCAATTCAAAATTTATGGCGAAGAGCTGAAAGGCCTAACAAGGGCTCTGTTATGCTTAGTTTTCGGTTCATCCTCAGTGTAATCATTCCTTTATTAACTTATATTAAGCTTACGTGCAAAAGAAATTTGGTGACTGAATAGGTAGCTTTGCTTGTAAAAACTTTGCAGTGTTATGAATGTTGTATCGAAGTGGAAAAGGAACCATGCTGTATATAGTCGAGTCACGTACAAAAACAGAAGATATATACTATAAACTCACGTGCTCAAAGTGTTGCTCGAAAGATATCTCTCCCCATTTGATGCGAGTTCCATGTCTTTTTGCACCTCCCAATGTGCACGTTCAGTAGATGACGAAACAGGGCGACCATTGCACTCACGGCACGGACAATGTACATGAGTGTACGATAATTCGTTACAGTGACAGCGAACTACTTCACTCCTTTCCCAACTCCTCTTCATCCCGGTCAATCGATGCCGGCACCAGAAAACGTTCAGGTCTTCGTCGGCAAAACAACAACACGCGTAACGAGGCCTGGGAAAGTATCACAGAGGGCCTCGAACGAGTCAAACTCGTCTTGATATCGAGGTAGGGCGCGGCAGTCAATGGCGCGAAAAGTTGCTGGCTACCGGCTAGCATTGCCGCTAGCTAGTCATTTGCAAGCTGTTGTTCAGTGAATTAAGGTCTGTGTTGGTCTCTGACTCTGGTTGTGCGGTGTTTAAAATGGATTCAAAGCAGAATTCAAGCTCAAGTGGTGAGGAAAATGCGAAGCCTATCAAACAGTTTTCTGTCAAAGAAGTTTCGTCTTGGATTACTACAAACTTTGATGAAAGTATGGCGGAAAAGTTCGAAGGTGAGTTCTTTTAGCTTTCTTTTAGCAGATAGGAAGTTTAGTTTACATTGAATCGCTTGTACCTTAATACACACGGCCGACGCTATCCCAGTGGATAGATATTGAATTCACAGTCGAAATTTTTATTTAATCCCCATTCATAACACTAACAAATGGTTTGATGCTTAATTTTGCACCGTGTTCAAGTTTTGCCCATCGATTGTTCTAAAGAAGCTTCAGCGTAGAAAAACCAAAATCAAATCGCCTTATTTCTCAAAATTAGTTTAGTTTACTCTTGAATTACTTTCAGTGACTACACATATATATCTGACGAAGCTGGTGAAGGGAGTTGTGTGCAGAAGCTTTCGTAGCCGGCTCAGCATTTTCCCGCCTTTTTTGATACATGTACATACACACAATGTCGTTTTCCCGCCATTTTGATATATACATACATACATACATACAAAGGCAAACACATGAAATGAGAAGAAATTGACGATTTTGGCAAACTTGAAAGACTAGGCAAAAGTTTTTACATAGCAAATTTGAGGCGAATGACACGTTTGTCAGTCAAGCCAGAGGGAAAAGGTACAGACAAATGTTAAAAAGAATAATAGTTCAAGTCGCGGGAAAAAAAAATAAAGTATGGAAAATTATAAACGCAACTGAACGCTTTCTAACAAAGCTAAAGCACTCAAATTTTGTCAGTTATAATATCCTTTGCCTAGTGCCTTAACTTTCCATTTCACGCATTTTTTAGAAATAGAGTTTTAGGAAAATTATTTGACATTAAATTTCCATACAAGCACTGTAATTGCCAGCCGTGTTTGCATGCCTACCTGTCAACATGGCATTGAAATCCGTGACATTTAAAAAGGTTAATA
The DNA here is from genome assembly GCA_964030785.1 of Siderastrea siderea. Classification (NCBI taxonomy): domain Eukaryota; kingdom Metazoa; phylum Cnidaria; class Anthozoa; order Scleractinia; family Rhizangiidae; genus Siderastrea; species Siderastrea siderea. The sequence continues at coordinate 46,513,063 of OZ034975.1, read as the reverse complement.
TAATGAAACATAAATAGGCATATATTTCTTTGATGGTGTTCGATATTTGACCATAACAGTCTTCACTTTATATGAATTATTCAACTTGAATTTCCACGTTTGCTTCAAATACTTTGCTTGGTATCTCGCAGTTAACGTTTCTTTAAGCTTACAAGTCTTAATTGCAGAATTTTTTGCATTGATTTTGTTCTTGCATTTTGTTGCCAAGAATTTTCTTCTAATGAAGTTTCAATGAACAATTCTTCACGACTTTTTATGTTTAACAGAACAAAGAATTGATGGAGAAGGTTTGGTAATGCTTGGACTTAAAGGCCAACAACATCAGCTAGTGTCATGTGGCGTCAATCTCATTGGCGATCAATTGAAGTTGAGGAAATTGATTGAAGATCTAGAAGCACAAGATTCAGGTGAAGAAGCAATGGAGTTGAAGAAAGCAAGGTCTGCATCCAAATGCAAGCCATCTGGAAAATTGATATCTTCTCAACTACACAAACGTGTCTACAATGCCAAGTAAGTTATCTTACCATGACATTGTTTCTTTTGCAACTACAAAATAGTAAAAAGGAAAATGGGTGACGTGGGTATGTGCATGTGTAGGCCAGGGATGAAAAGTGTCACAAAAGACAACACAAAATTTATTATTTCTTTATTTTTCATTCCAATAGAAAGAAAGCTGTACGAGCAGCAGCAATTAAGAAGTGGCCTGGAAATTCTCTACCAAACTTTAAAAAAAGTGCTGAAAGCTTGAAAGAACTGGCCAGTCTCGTGGAGGACCTCACTGAGGACTGCAGCTATGCTCCTGTTGGATTTCATAAAGATCAGATCAGGCAGCATATTTTAGATGTCTTAAATGAACGCAGGAGAAGCATCCGAAACGGTCATGACTACACGAAGGTAGATAAAACTAACTTAGCATGTCATTCACTGGTATGGGCTATCAGTCCTACAATCACTTTTCACTTATTGCATGCATGAATAAAAATGATACTGACACAAGTGCTTTGTTTAGACAAATATATGCAATCAAACCCTGCTCTTTGCAACCCAAAGGCATCCTAGAATTTATACATGTAATTAATTAACTTGAGAATAGACCACATTCACATATTTTAAGAACTGAACTGGGACTAGTTTGCAGTTGGGGGTCATGTATACAGGGGAATCTTTTCAAATGCAAATATTTTTAATGATCTTCCTCTGTATGAGCCTTTGTTCTAAGCTACAATTAGTTCAATTTTAATATCTTGATGTCAATATAGTGCTGAAGGGTTGTCACAGGCTGTAGTAATCATAAGCGGTGACGACTTGTAAGACATCAGGCATTGTTAATTTACAGCCAGATAAACGAACTCTGAAGAGAGACCCAGATGCTTCCTCTTCCCAATCAACACTTTCAGTAGATCAACTGGATTCAACACCAGTGACCGATGAGAGTAGTGATACAGAAAGTGAAACAGGTAAATTTCAAAATATTATTATTGCTTTTTGAGACTAGAAACAAGTAACATTTACACAGTTTCTAGGAGCAACGAAAGACTCATAATAAATATTAATTATTATTAATTAAGCCATTTCACCACCCATTACAGATTTATGTGCATGATTATCTTCATTCACCAATTTATTAAAACAAGTTAGGGCTTGAGAATGAATTGTCGAACTTTTTGTGTGCTGAACCAGTGGCAAAGTATTGGCATACACTGTAGACAATTTCTTTTGTTCATTTGCATTAGGTTTGGCATAAAAAGTTCGAAGAGTGCAATTAATTCTGAATTAATTAATTTCTGCAGGCCAAAGTTTTATTTTGTACAGGCCAAAAATTTTACTCATGGCCCACGGATAAAACTGTTAGTTTTAAGCCCAGTGTTGTACTTTCATTGGGTGACTAATTTTCATCAATCCATTGGCAATTATTCTCAAACCATTGCATTGTAATTATTAATATTATTGATTGATGATTTCTACAATAATTCAACTGATTTGCTCCAAGGACCCTCTGAGCTCATTCATAAAGCGGTGAATAATGGTAAACGAATATCCTCAACATAGACAAATTTTCCTCCTTTTTAGGTCATATAAATTATCACTTTTATTGATCTGTCCTCTACAAAGTTCTCTATGGTGATTAATTGGATCATCTGGCCATGTGAGCTTGCACCTCATACAACATTAATTTTTCAACCTTTTCCAATAGGTCTCCCTCTTGCTTCTGCAAAAGTTATTGTTTTGGTCACATTCAATGAGCTCCGTTCAGCAGACATCTCAAGAGGACAACTACAGTCTGCGGCAAAGACTCTAAAAGTACAAGTTAAATCCATGGAAACGAAAGATGACCTACTCATTAAGGTGGGGAAAGCCCTGATTAGCAACAAATTTGTAAAAGTACCTGGAGAAACCAATTCACTTAAGCGTTCGGATGTCACTATCCTGAAGCCATTTTAAAGGTTTTGAAAACATAAGCAAATGTTGTTGAAAGTGCATGTAGTAGTCCATATATCTGTAGTACACTATTAGTTAGTGTATGTAGCTACTTACACCTTGTTAGTCACTTAACTGATTTGTTTTGCTCAGTGACAGATGCAAAGAAATCTTGTAAGAAAAAAGTGTTATTAAAAGGTCTTGAAGTTTGAGTTGAAGCAGATCAATTGAGGCTATATCAAACGTTTTGTACCACGTTATCTGCATGTAACACAAAACTAATTATTGTTTCAGTACAATGCCGGAAGCCAATTTACATTATGAAATACTGACGGAATGTTGGTGAAACTTCAACAATGGTGTTTAACCAGAACCCAGGAATGCATAGGTGGTATTTCACAAACCACAACAGTGGGTGTTTAATATACCACTAATGAGTCCTTTGCAATAAGCATTAATGCCAAACATAGAACCATGAATGTTATTACCAGATAATACATAATGTGAAATGCTCAAAACCCACAATAGCATTTTACAAAAACACAACAGTGGGTATTTACTATACCATTAATGAGTCCTTTACAATAAACATTAATGCTGAACATTAGAACCACGAATGGTATTACTAGATAATACATGATGTGAAATGCTCAAAACCCACTTTGGTATTTCGCAAAAACACAATGGTGGGTATTTAATATACCATTAATGGGCTCTTTGCAATAAACATTAATGCTAAACATTAGAACCATGAATGTAATACCAGATAATACATGATGTGAAATGCTCAAAACCCACAATGGTATCTCACAAAAATACAATAGTGGATATTTAATATACCATTAATGGACTCTTTGCAATAAACATTAATGCAAAATGTTAGAACCATGAATGTTATTACAAGATAATACATCATGTGAAATGGTTCAAACCCATCAATGGTAGTTCACAAAAACACAGCAATGGGAAACTGATACCATTAATGGGTTTTTTATCTGAAACCATTAATGGGTATAGTTCTACTTTCACATGAATGGTTTTTTGCATGTGTTTTCACTAATTACCATTAAAAAAAAAACAATAATGTTTTTTTGAAATTTTTTCCTGTGAATATTTCTTTAATTCATTTTCCATGAGGCTAAAGCTCAAGCAGTATAAATAGATCTTTAGCTAAAAGGATACCAACGCCAAGTACTTTGTTCTCAAGGGATTCCAGGGTAACAGGCCGTCCAACGCATTCTAAGAGTTGCCAAAGACCTTTTACTCCCATTTCAGATCGTATAAGTTACGGTATTCTTCTGCGGTAAACACAAGCTTTTCCTTCTATGATTTAAGGGTTTTCGAGGCAGTTGTACCACAGAAGTCACCATAGAAGACGCTGTCTTTTGATTTTTTCCTGAGTCGATTCGCTGTGGCATTTTTCGAAAAACAGCACAAAAAAACGAGAAGACAATTGAGGATGACAAAGCTCCTCGTTCACCGCCATGTTGGAAATTTGCGCGCATCTGATTACAAAGAAGTACCGCTGGATAAATCACAGGTTCGAAAGCCGAGCACAAAAGGCACAGGTTTTTGTTTGAGAAATGCATGATTTTATTCATAAAGCAAGAAAAATGAGAGTTTTTTAACAAAATAGTTCATATAGGGTGAAAACAGCAAGAAACTTTTAAGGAATCAGTGGGATCGCACAAACATGAGACATCGCAAATGCGTGCAAACATCGTTGGCTCAGACGTGACCTTGGGTGACCGTGAGCAAGCATTGCGTGGGTGGCATGGGGTAAATGGTTCGAACTTTCCAGACTCGAAAGTGTGACATTACGTGGGGTCTATGAAAAGAAACTTTTATTTTAGGTTTTCCCTTTTCCATTTTACGAAATGCGAGCATTAGACACAAACAAAGGAAACCGGAACATAAAAACAAATATTTCAAATCAAAGGCTAAAATGTTATGAAAGAAAAAAAATAATGGCGAACGTGGCGAATTTGTCACACTAATATATCGGCCAAATAAGTTCAATGCTTTGGCAAAAGAAATAAATAAATTTTATTTTTCTTATCAATTGAAACATTCTGTCAGGAAGCTATGAATTCATTCTGCTGGTTAATTTCAACCACGCTTTCTTCGAATTGACCAGAAGCCTTGGTTTGAATACCTGCAAAACATCCCTGGGAAAGTATTGTTCTTTCATCCAGCTGTCCCCCGCCCACAAGTTTCGGAAATCAAAAATTAAAAGACTGTGGTTGTTCACAAGTCCATGTTTTTAACTGCTAGGGAAAATCCCTGGTCTGTTAGGTCATAGAGTTCCTTCAACCTTTGAATTTGGCCTTGGAAAATTTTTATCTCTGTTTAATTCTACTGTCTGGAAAAGATTAGTTTGCTTGTTTCGAAGAAAAAGTTCGAAGCTTGCCAGATACCTTGAATCAACAAACGATACAAAGCCATTTCGGTTTAATGGTGAAAGCAATATCCATTTTTTAAATAAAAAACGATGACTGGGCGATTTTAAAATGAGTATCGCGTGATATTAAAATGTGCAAACTTCAAGTCGCAGAAAGATGAGGTGGGAGGGGTGGGAGGGGGGAGGAGACGTTAAGAAGAACCGACCTTACTGGCTGAAATATCTTCTATAAAAATGTAACGATATCAGGTTCTAAATAAAATAAACTTTTTTTCTAAATTAAAATAGTAATTTAAAAGTGAAACTCCCGTTTCAAAAGTTTGTTCTTGTTACGGAGCAATCAGGCCAGCTAACCTTCCCCTCCTCCAATATGTAAAACTAAATGCTGACTAAATATTTTCCTTCTTATGTCCATGACATCATTTTTCTGATCACAAATGTCTTTCCAAAAAGCAAAATTTAAGAATTAGCTGACCATGGGCTTTGTTTACCGACACCAAAAATGACAATTAATACACCACAAGCAGCCAAACGTCCAAATTCGGTGATAATGAACGTGGGAGGATAAGGTATTAGGGTTTGGGGCATCAGTTAACTTCCTGTAAGTTCTTACATGCTATAATTCACAACTAATATCCTTTTTTAGACGCAAATTTGCGGGGCTTATACATATATATATATCTGTGACATTGATTAATCCACAGTTAGACTAAGCCAAGCTAGAAGCTGACCAAGAAAGTTTCCCAGTCACTGACAGCGCAAGAACAGTGGTTGTTTATCCAGCATGAAAAGTTTTTTGGATCCAAGAGTCGAACAGCTTCTCGCGAACAAATCTGAGACTGAAAGATTACAAGCGATCGCATTTTCTATCGCTTGTTTGTGTACTGGGCCTACACCGTTTCAGCCTCCCGATTATTGTCACATCCCGAAGCGAACAGGTAATCTAAGTATTTGATTTTAAATCCTGTTTATTTCCTCTCTGAGAAGGGAATCATCCACTTGACAAACAAGTTTTAATAGTTACAGTTCGAACTTTGTTTATTTGATAATTGTGATTTTATTAGCAGAATGTGTTTTAATTGTGATATTGAACAACTTCAAGGAAACATTTTTCTTTACAATAAAATCGAAAGGCCAATGTCTTTAAAATGCCATAACCTTGCCACTTCGCAAGTCATTAAGCACGTATGTTTTCCTTGAGCGGTCACTTGTGAAACAACGTCCATTTAAGGACAAGGGTTAAACCATATTTTTGTATGATAATATCGTAGGTCACGACAGTACACAGGAATTCGCATTGTCAATTTTTGAAAAAGCCTCGAGGGATAGTTCTGAGACATCGGAAAAATGACAAAAAAATTGAAATATAATTGCTTTAAAATACCGCTTTTGAGTTATTAAAGATTGTTTCCTTCGCAATAGTTGACTGAACAGAGAATTCAAAACAAAATCTACAGTTGAAAGTTGTCAAAATGTTGTTTTTTTAATTGTTTATATTGTCGTTTATAGTGCGGAGAAGGGGCGAATTCAGTGGAGAGGGACTGAAAGATGAAGCTGTGGACGTGTTGGAACAGGAACTGGGGGAAATGAAGTTACAATGACAGAAAGAGAAAAAGAAGGGACGTAATGAATAAACAGGACTTGCGCACACTTCGAGACTTTTTCCCTGTATAACGCTGGCCGGGAGCAGTCGGCTGAAACTAACTGAATGGTTGAAACGGAAGTGCGTCCGTCACACTTAGCCTGCCAGGTGTAACACAAGGTGCGTGACTGAAGAAATCTGCGTTGACGCCATTAGAAATAAGGCGTCATTGACTTAGTGAAAACTGTCTTTGATGTGATATTCTGCGAAGCAAAACACTGCTTACCGGAAGAAAACAGCAAAGCATTATGCCAAAACACTTCAGTGTTATTTAAGTAAAAATATTCACACGGAGAGCTATATTTTAAAACCGTGAATGTGTATATGCTATTTTTATGTGTAAATAAGAGTTTCTCAGTGTAAATTTGGAAAATACCGGAAATAAAAAGAAAATAAACACAGTTCAGTAGTGTCCTTGTAAGGTGCTGAAAATTAATCTTGTGACTAAGGGCGTTAGGGTGGAACTTCAGTAGTTTTTATCACACCGGAAGTCATGCGCAAACGTGACTTCTAAATCCTCTTAGTCACTTTTCGCCCCATTTCCGGCAACAACGACTACGAAATCAGACATTAAGAAGACTTAATTCTTTTTCAAGGGTAGGAGAGTAGAACGCGTGATGGATAGGAGAGTAGAACACGTGAAAACTGATCAGGAAGAAGAACGTCTGCTCGCAGTTAAAGCGACCACGAGCAGCCCATCTATCCCTAGCGTCAATCCCTTTCATGAAAATCGAATGAGAGCTAAAAAACAGTCATGAACATTTTTGTTGAGTCCATCATTTCTCATTCAGAGAAGCATTAAAGAAGACCAGGAGGGACTTAACGTGTGTCTATAGTCATTGACAATTTCACCCTCCCCTCCCTGTCTGTTAAAGTGTCCAACAGTGAAAGGGGGGAGGGGGTGTGTCTTATTTTAAAATTGTTTATTTTTCTTAGCCATCCACACTAGTTTCGACTACGAAAAATGCTAGTAGACGCGACCTCGCCAGTACCATGCAGGGTCTTCCTTCTTCGTGTTGTTTACATTGGTGAAAAATGATAATCACTTAATTTGTATTCAAATAATATCAAGTTCCTTTATTAGCACAGATACCGGTACACACAAATTGGTTCGTACAGTTGCAGTTGTTTCGCTGTAAATAAGTACAGAAATCTTTAACCTTTGCCTATCTAGCCTAGCTCAACGTAACTAGGTTTTACAACAATTGGCCATCAGAACCAGATACAAAAATAAATTTCAACAACCCTTCCATTGAATGATGTATACATTTACCTGAATTTTTCAAAATAAAAAGAAAATTATTGCGTAATGCAACAGTTTTAACTTGATACAACTGCCTACGTACAACCCGCTTTCTTTTTTTAGCAAGCACCAGTAAATAAATGGTTTAAGCAACAAACCGGTACATCTTATTAAAACCGATTTATTGTCGACCATCCCTAGAGCCGTAGTCTCCTTCGCAGCCGTCACGCGAGGAGTGTTGCGTGACGACCCTAAAAACGGCTGCGAAGGAGGCTACTAGAGCCGTTTCTTTATTATGTTTTGAGGCAAAGTGCGCATGCGTCTTGGCATTCCTCTTTTCTTTTGTCTCGTCACCAGAGCCCCTCTTTTTGACATTCCCACACTGCAGAAGAATGGTATAAAAATCGAAATGATCCCTTAAATACCTGACCAAAAAGATGGACCATAAAATGATAAATAGTTCTACTATTATAAAAGTGAAGTAAAATAAGGTATCATATAAAGAAACTCTTTTTTTCTTTTCTGTCTTCCAAATAAGAAAACAGAATAAAATAAAAAAATCATTCCTCCCCCCTTTTTTTTACTCTGTCCTTCAGCGACATTTGAGTAGACTCCGGTCTCCTATCTCCTATCCTGTCTCAATCAGTTATTGCAAAATTAAAGGCCTAGCTAAAATAGGAAACATTGAGTTTCTTCGAATTGTTTCCTTCCGTGCCTAAACCGAAAAAAATTTGCGTCCGTTCCGGAAGCAACAACGTTTTTGACTTGATTCAAAAACATTCCTGGCTTCGGAGGTGCGAAATTTGTTTCCGCAACACAATTATTTCTCTCGGGGCTAAATAGAATTGGCTACTATATTTTCATTGTTGTAGTGGAGTAATTAAAAAAAAAAATACTGATAAATCTTAACTAAGAAGCATTTGCTTCCACAACAATGAGTTTCTTAGTTTATCTAGGCACCAACTTAATACGTCTGTCCAATCACAGCAACACCAAACACGGAAAGAACCAATCAGAACTCGAAGTAATGATATGCAGCCTCTGCGAAACGCGTGAAAATGAGCAAGCGGTGGCGAGCGCGGGAAAAGGCACGTAAGCCAATTTACGTTTGATCATAGTTGGTTCCTGATTGGTTCACTAGAAAACATCTTCTCTCTGATTGGTCAGAGTTCTCTGCACGAGTTTTCTAAATCAAACATTCACAATTACTTTGTAAAGAAATTGAAACATGGCTCTACTGAAGACAATTTATAGTTGCTGAACAGAACCGAAATTATAAAAAAATTATTTGAATAATTTGAATAATTTTTAAATAATTTTTTAAAATTTGAATATGAATATATGAAATAATCATATATTTGAACTGCGGATAAAGATAGAATTATATGAAGATCATCGCAGTGAAGGTGTTTCAACTTAAGCAGTTGAAAAGAAGAAACCTGAAAAAATTCAGGCTTGAACGGGAGTCGAACCCATGACTTCTGCGATACCGGTGCTTTCCAACTGCTTAATTTGAAACACCTTCACTGCGATGATCTTCATATAATTCTAGAAATTTAATTTGTTGACTAATCAGTTCCAAGGGTATACTGAACTGTTTTTGCTTTGAAATTTAAAATTTTCCAGCTTCACCTAAGAAGCCATTGTGTTTTGGTAAACACCATCCATTTGCAAGCCAAGCTCAGTTCTGAACTGGCTGAAGTAACGCAATACTGAACATTTCACGGACTACTCCCTGTACTTCCGTAAGATTTCCCGCCATTTGTATCCTGCGTGTTGATTGCACTGTCATCACCAGACTCTCGCCGCCCTCTGCTCCCGTGACCAATGCCATTTTCCTCGTCACCAAGCCCCTCGGCCGAGCTGACAAAAGAGGAATCCGACATCTCGGTGTCTTTGAGTTTCTCAATAAACGATGCCTTCTGCATCTGGTGATGGAGGTTAGAAGCAATCATGTTAAGTGTGATGGATAAAACGGCGAGGCCAAGGTAGACCAGGAACACATTCACGAAGACAAGCTGGAAAGCAACGAAAAAACAGAAACAAAAAATGTTTGTTTAGGGAACTAGGGAGGGATTTTGGGTGAGGATGTGGGTACAGAGTTCAAAAACTTTAACTCTGTTTCAGACCTAACTAATATCAATCAGTACTGGTCCCTTATTTGAAGCCTAAAATCGTTCCCTTTTTGGACCAAATCGGCAGAAGTCGATCCCTATTTCAGACCAAAAGTACACAAACCAACCAAAACTTTGCGCTCAAATTCTACTTTAAACTTGGTTACACCTCAGGAGAGGGGAACTTTTCAAGACATTTCTTCAGAACTTTTTAATACCTTACCCAACAATATTAAAGCAATGTCAAATTACAGTCAATTTTGTTCAGCGGTAAAAGATGTTCTAAAAAAGCGGTACAGTGACATTATATAATAATTTTTTTCAAGACGGTTTGAAAGACGTTCGTAATTTTTATCATTTTCTATTTTATTTTATTTATCTTTTTTTTCTGTAGATAGTTTCAATAGAAGAAGAGCCACTTCGTGGAATCTATTGAATAAACCATTATTTTTATTTCTTCTTATTATTTTTAAAAGCTGACGCTCGAAACGACAGCTTTTGAATCTCTTTATGGTGACTTGTTTACTCTATATCAACTCACTTGATATATTAAATTGCAGTATTCTTGAACTGTTGTGTTTTCGTTTTGAGACAAGAGCTCGTTGTAACTGAGGAGTTGAGTCCGTATAAAACGTGCGTTGCCCCTACTTTAAAAATTTTTAACCTAACGTTACCTGTTCTTTCCCTGGCAGCACGTCACCGAATCCAATAGTGAGGTAAGTGATGTATTGGAAATACAGCGAGGTACCAAAATCCCAGTTTTCAATCCAGCAAAACAGCCCCGCCATGATTGTTGTAAATAAAAGCAATATTAACAATCCCATCCACAGAGGCGCATCAACTTGGCCTTCATCGCCTTCTTGAACACTGAAAAGAAATTAGCAAAAGAGATAAGTAAAAGTTTCCAATTTGACGTCATCAGGAGTATCTATGAGTAGTTTGTCTTGTTACAGTATTGACGAGGGTAGGTATTCAGGCGCATTAAATGGAAAACCTCGGTTTCTTTGTAAACTAGTTTGAAAATATAAAGTTGGCGTGTTGGGCCGACACAACATCTGTTGGCGAAAATGTTGCTACATTTTTAGCCACAAATAAAGGTAAAAACGGAAAGTCACAGACGAGTCGGTTCCAGTCCACACGGCCGGCGCCTTAACTCTGGTTTTTGTAACATGAAGCAACTAGGAGTATTATTACTCTCCCTTGCATGGGATGCTGGGTAACCCCCAACATTTTGCCATCGGTACCCATTTACAAATCTGGGTGTGGAAAGAGACTATGTGGAGTTTCTTGCCAGTAGGGAAACAACACGATATGATGCAAAGACCATCAAACTAGTTCCTATTCTTGCCAACGATTTTTGACTCGCAAACTTGTATTTGACTGATAGGTGAACGTTTATAAAACCTGGGTTGTTTACTATTTGACAGGGAGAACGTTTAGGGGTGGCGAATGGTCTTACCAAAAGTTATGATCTCGCAAAATTTCAGTCAGCTGGATTGTAAGTGTCTCGCAATCTCGTTTTTTTGAGCGATTCTTTGCGCCTCGGAGTCCACTGAGAAATTTTCAGCAAAACAGTCTCGGAGTCTCGATATTTTTCGAGCAAGCCGTCTCAGAATCTTAATTTTTTTCCGAAGCCGCCTAGAGTCTTGACTTTTTAGAAGGCTATGAAATGAATCTCGTGAAGTTCTTAGGTAACAATGAAGTTCTTAGGTAACATCTTTAGTTGCCCGAAACTGATCTGAAAGTCTCCTGTTCAAATTTTTGTGTCCTAAAATGTTTTGGGCTTGCATTTAGAAAACTCTAAAAGCTCGGTCACGCAATTTAAAAATTGAAAGGTCTCGGGATCGCACAAGAAAACGATCGTCTTGTCGTCTGACAAAGTCTCGCATTTACCATTCACCACCTCTTCAAATTTCAGCAGTAACTAAGAAGTTTGTGGAAGCTGGTTGTATGAAAATGAGGGACTTAGCTCAGTGACGTGTTCTTTTTTTGTATTCAGTTGTTTATTATTCTCAGCTGTCTGCTCGACAATGTGTTTGCAAACGCACTTTTACCGAAAACGACTTCCTCTACTAACACACATTTCCACATACTTGTACCTCAGTATTACTTACGTTCTTTCATATTCGTACGATTTGTGCACTTTTCTGTACCACTTCAACATAAATGCACATGCGTCGTTGATGTAATCACCCAATATTTTACCGACGATAGCCAGCAGTGCTAAAGTCAGCGGTATTCCTAATAAGGCATAGATGACGCAAACAACGCGGCCCCAAGCAGTTACTGGGGACAAGTATCCATAACCTAAAAAGAGAGCAACAAAGATCTATCAATTAATACTTGTTTCGTAGTCAGAAAAATTAGTTTTCATTGAAGGAGCATTGCTTGTTATCTTATTGTGACCGTTCCGGTTTCCAGTTAGGGTTCTAAAAAAGAAGAGGAGGGTAAGGTCCTCAAGGCAGGGGGTGGGGGAGGGTTGAAGCCTCAGACAGGTCAATTCAGACTGATGCAACTTAATTCTTATCTCCTTATATAATTATTACATTATAAGTTCTTTTTGTTGAGTTGTATGCGTTTGCAATACTCTAATAACTTATAGTCATGCAAATAAAGCTATTGTTGTTGTTGTTATGGAGCCCAGAGCCCGAGGCCAAAGCCTTTCTTTACTTGGCACTCGGACAAAATGCCGATTTTGGCTAAATGGAGATCCTAAAGGGGATATAAATCCGGGAGAGTATGTCTCCTGAAAAATCCCAATTTCCAGTTGTTGGTGTTGTTTTTTTTTTCCAAACTCCTGTTCCCACTAACGGTTTTCAGTAACCAGACCTTAGCTTCATAATTTGTCGAATCCTAGTTCCAATTTATCGTATTGTGACACCACCTGTAATGTTAGAGATGGATACGGATCAGTACGTGACGCGAGTTCAAGTGTTCGCCCTCAGAACAGAAAATCTGCCCTCTTGCTAATTATTTCCTCAAGTACAAAACAAGTGACTCTCCCCAGTTTTAACTTCATGTTGATAGTAATGTTTGCACTCTCATCTAAAAGCGCTTTTTGAACTTTCTGACGAAATAAATGTGTCAGAAAGGTCATTTATCTCAAAGATTGAAACATAATTTTTTTTCGTTCACATTCATTTCAATTTTAATTATATGGACTATCTGTTCACCTACTATATCAACTTATTATAGTAAGGAGATACTTGCCAGATACCTTGAATCAACAAACGATACAAAGCCATTTCGGCTTAATGGTGAAAGCAATATCCATTTTTTAAAATAAAAAACGATGACTGGGCGATTTTAAAATGAGTATCGCGTGATATTAAAATGTGCAAACTTCAAGTCGCAGAAAGATGAGGTGGGAGGGGTGGGAGGGGGGGAGGGGACGTTAAGAAGAACCGACCTTACTGGCTGAAATATCTTCTTAAAAAAATGCAACGAAATCAGGTTCTAAATAAAATAAACTTTTTTTTCTAAATTAAAATACTAATTTAAAAGTGAAACTCCCGTTTCAAAAGTTTGTTCTTATGACGGAGCAATCAGGCCAGCTAACCCTGCCCTCCTCCAATATGTATAACGAAATGCTGACTAAATATTTTCCTTCTTATGTCCATGGCATCATTTTTTCTGGTCACAAACGTCTTTCCAAAAAGCAAAATTTAACAATTAGCTGACCATGGGCTTTGTTTACCGACACCAAAAAATGACAATTAATACACCACAAGCAGCCAAACGTCCAAATTCGGTGATAATGAACGTGGGAGGATAAGATATTAGGGTTTGGGGCATCAGTTAACTTCCTGTAAGTTCTTACATGCTATAATTCACAACTAATATCCTTTTTTAGACGCAAATTTGCGGGGCTTATGCATATATATATATATATCTGTGATGTTGCTTAATCCACAGTTAGACTAAGCCAAGCTAGAAGCTGACCAAGAAAGTTTCCCAGTCACTGACAGCACAAGAACAGTGGTTGTTTATCCAACATGAAAAGTTTTTTGGATCCAAAAGTCGAAGAGCTTCTCGCGAACAAATCTGAGACTGAAAGATTACAAGCGATCGCATTTTCTATCGCTTGTTTGTGTACTGGGCCTACACCGTTTCAGCCTCCCGATTATTGTCACATCCCGAAACGAACAGGTAGACTAAGTATTTGATTTTAAATCCTGTTTATTTCCTCTCTGAGAAGGGAATCATCCACTTGACAAACAAGTTTTAATAGTTACAGTTCGAACTTTGTTTATTTAATAATTGTGATTTTATTAGCAGAATGTGTTTTAATTGTGATATTGAACGACTTCAAGGAAACATTTTTCTTTACAATAAAATCGAAAGGCCAATGTCTTTAAAATGCCATAACCTCGCCACTTCGCATATCATTAAGCATGTATGTTTTCCTTGAGTGGTCACTTGTGAAACAACGTCCATTTAAGGACAAGGGTTAAACCATATTTTTGTATGATAATATCGTAGGTCACGACACTATACAGGAATTCGCATTGTCAATTTTTGAAAAAGCGTCGAGGGATAGTTCTGAGACATCGAAAAAATGACAAAAAAGTGACATATAATTACTTTAAAATGCCGCTTTTGAGTTATTAAAGATTGTTCCTTCGCAATAGTTGACTGAACAGAGAATTCAAAACAAAATCTATAGTTGAAAGTTGTCAAAATAGTTTTTTTTTAATTGTTTATATTGTCGTTTATAGTGCGGAGAAGGGGCGAATTCAGTGGAGAAGGACTGAAAGATGAAGCTATGGACGTTTTGGAACAGGAACTGGGGGAAATGAAGTTACAATGACAGAAAGAGAAAACGAAGGGACGTATAATGAATAAACAGGACTTGCGCACACTTCGAGACTTTTCCCTGTAAAACGCTGGCCGGGAGCAGTCGGCTGAAACTAACTGAATGGTTGAAACGGAAGTGCGTCCGTCACACTAAGCCGGCCAGGTGTAACACAAGGTGCGTGACTGAAGAAATCTGCGTTAACGCCATTAGAAATAAGGCGTCATTGACTTAGTGAAAACTGTCTTTGATGCGATATTCTGCGAAGCAAAACACTGTTTACCGGAAGAAAACAGCAAAGCATTATGCCAAAACACTTCAGTGTTATTTAAGTAAAAATATTCACACGGAGAGCTATATTTTAAAACCGTGAATGTGTATATGCTATTTTTATGTGTAAATGAGAGTTTCTCAGTGTAAATTTGGAAAATACCGGAAATAAAAAGAAAATAAACACAGTTCAGTAGTGTCCTTGTAAGGTGCTGAAAATTAATCTTGTGACTAAGGGCGTTAGGGTGGAACTTCAGTAGTTTTTATCACACCGGAAGTCATGCGCAAACGTGACTTGAGTTCTAAATCCTCTTAGTCACTTTTCGCCCCATTTCCGGCAACAACGACTACGAAATCAGACATTAAGAAGACTTTATAATTCTTTTTCAAGGGTAGGAGAGTAGAACGCGTGATGGATAGGAGAGTAGAACGCGTGAAAACTGATCAGGAAGAAGAACGTCTGCTCGCAGTTTAAGCGGCCACGAGCAGCCCATCTATCCCTAGCGTCAATCCCTTTCATGAAAATCGAATGAGAACTAAAAAACAGTCATGAACATTTTTGTTGAGTCCATCATTTCTCATTCAGAGAAGCATTAAAGAAGACCAGGAGGGACTTAACGTATGTCTATCGTCATTGACAATTTCACCCTCCCCTCCCTGTCTGTTAAAGTGTCCAATAGTGAAAGAGGGGAGGGGGTGTGTCTGTTATTTTAAAATTGTTTATTTTTCTTAGCCATCCACACTAGTTTTGACTACGAAAAATGCTAGTAGACGCGACCTCGCCAGTACCATGCAGGGTCTTCTTTCTTCGTGTTGTTGACATTGGTGAAAAATGATAATCACTTAATTTGTATTCAAATAATATCAAGTTCCTTTATTAGCACAGATACCGATACACACAAATTGGTTCGTACAGTTGCAGTTGTTTCGCTGTAAATAAGTACAGAAATCTTTAACCTTTGCCTATCTAGCCTAGCTCAACGTAACTAGGTTTTACAACAATTGGCCATCAGGACCAGATACAAAAATAAATTTCAACAACCCGTCCATTGAATGATATATACATTTACCTGAATTTTTCAAAATAAAAAGAAAATTATTGCGTAATGCAACAGTTTTAACTTGATACAACTGCCTACGTACAACCCGCTTTCTTTTTTTTAGCAAGTACCAGTAAATAAATGGTTTAAGCAACAAACCGGTACATCTTATTAAAACCGATTTATTGTCGACCATCCCTAGAGCCGTAGTCTCCTTCGCAGCCGTTTTTAGGGTCGTCACGCGAGGAGTGTTGCGTGACGACCCTAAAACGGCTGCAAAGGAGATTACTAGAGCCGTTTCTTTATTATGTTTTGAGGCAAAGTGCGCATGCGTCTTGGCATTCCTCTTTTCTTTTGTCTCGTCACCAGAGCCCCTCTTTTTGACATTCCCACACTGCAGAAGAATGGTATAAAAATCGAAATGATCCCTTAAATACCTGACCAAAAAGATGGACCATAAAATGATAAATAGTTCTACTATTATAAAAGTGAAGTAAAATAAGGTATCATATAAAGAAACCCTTTTTTTTCTTTTCTGTCTTCCAAACAAGAAAACAGAATAAAATAAAAAAATCATTCCTCCCCCCTTTTTTTTACTCTGTCCTTCAGCGACATTTGAGTAGACTCCGGTCTCCTATCTCCTATCCTGTCTCAATCAGTTATTGCAAAATTAAAGGCCTAGCTAAAATAGGAAACATTGAGTTTCTTCGAATTGTTTCCTTCCGTGCCTAAACCGAAAAAAATTTGCGTCCGTTCCGGAAGCAACAACGTTTTTGACTTGATTCAAAAACATTCCTTGCTTCGGAGGTGCGAAATTTGTTTCCGCAACACAATTATATTTCTCTCGGGGCTAAATAGAATTGGCTACTATATTTTCATTGTTGTAGTGGAGTAATTAAAAAAAAATACTGATAAATCTTAACTAAGAAGCATTTGCTTCCACAACAATGAGTTTCTTAGTTTAGCTAGGCACCAACTTAATACGTCTGTCCAATCACAGCAACACCAAACACGGAAAGAACCAATCAGAACTCGAAGTAATGATATGCAGCTTCTGCGAAACGCGTGGAAATGAGCAAGCGGTGGCGAGCGCGGGAAAAGGCACGTAAGCCAATTTACGTTTGATCATAGTTGGTTCCTGATTGGTTCACTAGAAAACATCTTCTCTCTGATTGGTCAGAGTTCTCTGCACGAGTTTTCTAAATCAAACATTCACAATTACTTTGTAAAGAAATTGAAACATGGCTCTACTGAAGACAATTTATAGTTGCTGAACAGAACCGAAATTATAAAAAAATTATTTGAATAATTTGAATAATTTTTAAATAATTTTTTAAAATTTGAATATGAATATATGAAATAATCATATATTTGAACTGCGGATAAAGATAGAATTATATGAAGATCATCGCAGTGAAGGTGTTTCAACTTAAGCAGTTGAAAAGAAGAAACCTGAAAAAATTCAGGCTTGAACGGGAGTCGAACCCATGACTTCTGCGATACCGGTGCTTTCCAACTGCTTAATTTGAAACACCTTCACTGCGATGATCTTCATATAATTCTAGAAATTTAATTTGTTGACTAATCAGTTCCAAGGGTATACTGAACTGTTTTTGCTTTGAAATTTAAAATTTTCCAGCTTCACCTAAGAAGCCATTGTGTTTTGGTAAACACCATCCATTTGCAAGCCAAGCTCAGTTCTGAACTGGCTGAAGTGACGCAATACTGAATATTTCACGGACTACTCCCTGTACTTCCGTAAGATTTCCCGCCATTTGTATCCTGCGTGTTGATTGCACTGTCATCACCAGACTCTCGCCGCCCCCTGCTCCCGTGACCAATGCCATTTTCCTCGTCACCAAGCCCCTCCGCCGAGCTGACAAAAGAGGAATCCGACATCTCGGTGTCTTTGAGTTTCTCAATAAACGATGCTTTCTGCATCTGGTGATGGAGGTTAGAAGCAATCATGTTAAGTGTGATGGATAAAACGGCGAGGCCAAGGTAGACCAGGAACACATTCACGAAGACAAGCTGGAAAGCAACGAAAAAACAGAAACAAAAAATGTTTGTTTAGGAAACTAGGGAGGGATTTTGGGTGAGGATGTAGGTAAAGAGTTAAAAAACTTTAACTCTGTTTCAGACCTAAATAATATAAATCAGTACTGGTCCCTTATTTGAAGCCTAAAATCGTTCCCTTTTTGGACCAAATCGGCAGAAGTCGATCCCTATTTCAGACCAAAAGTACACAAACCAACCAAAACTTTGCCCTCAAATTCTACTTTAAACTTGGTTACACCTCAGGAGAGGGGAACTTTTCAAGACATTTCTTCAGAACCTTTTTAATACCTTACCCAACAATATTAAAGCAATGTCAAATTACAGTCAATTTTGTTCAGCGGTAAAAGATGTTCTAAAAAAGCGGTACAGTGACATTATATAATAATTTTTTTCAAGACGGTTTTAAAGACGTTCGTAATTTTTATCATTTTCTATTTTATTTTATTTATCTTTTTTTTCTGTAGATAGTTTCAATAGAAGAAGCGCCACCTCGTGGAATCTATTGAATAAACCATTATTTTTATTTCTTCTTATTATTTTTAAAAGCTGACGCTCGAAACGACAGCTTTTGAATCTCTTTATGGTGACTTGTTTACTCTATATCAACTCACTTGATATATCAAATTGCAGTATTCTTGAACTGTTGTGTTTTCGTTTTGAGACAAGAGCTCGTTGTAACTGAGGAGTTGAGTCCGTATAAAACGTGCGTTGCCCCTACTTTAAAAATTTTTAACCTAACGTTACCTGTTCTTTCTCTGGCACCACGTCACCGAATCCAATAGTAAGGTAAGTGATGTACTGGAAATACAGCGAGGTACCAAAATCCCAGTTTTCAATCCAGCAAAACAGCCCCGCCATGATTGTTGTAAATAAAAGCAATATTAACAATCCCATCCACAGAGGCGCATCAACTTGGCCTTCATCGCCTTCTTGAACACTGAAAAGAAATTAGCAAAAGAGATAAGTAAAAGTTTCCAATTTGACGTCATCAGGAGTATCTATGAGTAGTTTGTCTTGTTACAGTATTGACGAGGGTAGGTATTCAGGTGCATTAACATGGAAAAACTCGGTTTCTTTGTAAACTAGTTTGAAAATATAAAGTTGGCGTGTTGGGCCGACACAACATCTGTTGGCGAAAATGTTGCTACATTTTTAGCCACAAATAAAGGTAAAAACGGAAAGTCACAGACGAGTCGGTTCCAGTCCACACGGCCGGCGTCTTAACTCTGGTTTTTGTAGCATGAAGCAACTAGGAGTATTATTACTCTCCCTTGCATGGGATGCTGGGTAACCCCCAACATTTTGCCATCGGTACCCATTTACAAATCTGGGTGTGGAAAGAGACTATGTGGAGTTTCTTGCCAGTAGGGAAACAACACGATATGATGCAAAGACTATCAAACTAGTTCCTATTCTTGCCAACGATTTTTTACTCGCAAACTTGTATTTGACTGACAGGTGAACGTTTATAAAATCTGGGTTGTTTACTATTTGACAGGGAGAACGTTTAGGGGTGGCGAATGGTCTTACCAAAAGTTATGATCTCGCAAAATTTCAGTCAGCTGGATTGTAAGTGTCTCGCAGTCTCGTTTTTTTGAGCGATTCTTTGCGCCTCGGAGTCTACTGAGAAATTTTCAGCAAAACAGTCTCGGAGTCTCGATATTTTTCGAGCAAGCCGTCTCAGAATCTTACTTTTTTTCGACGCCGCCTAGAGTCTTGACTTTTTAGAAGGCTATGAAATGAATCTCGAAGTTCTGATATGCTTAGGTAACATCTTTAGTTGCCCGAAACTGATCTGAAAGTCTCCTGTTCAAATTTTTGTGTCCTAAAATGTTTTGGGCTTGCATTTAGAAAACTCTAAAAGCTCGGTCACGCAATTTAAAAATTGAAAGGTCTCGGGATCGCATAAGAAAACGATCGTCTTGTCGTCTGACAAAGTCTCGAATTTACCATTCACCACCTCTTCAAATTTCAGCAGTAACTAAGAAGTTTGTGGAAGCTGGTTGTATGAAAATGAGGGACTTAGCTCAGTGACGTGTTCTTTTTTTATTCAGTTGTTTATTATTCTCAGCTGTCTGCTCGACAATGTGTTTACAAACGCACTTTTACCGAAAACGACTTCCTCTACCAACACACATTTCCACATACTTGTACCTATTACTTACGTTCTTTCATATTCGTACGATTTGTGCACTTTTCTGTACCACTTCAACATAAATGCACATGCGTCGTTGATGTAATCACCCAATATTTTACCGACGATAGCCAGCAGTGCTAAAGTCAGCGGTATTCCTAATAAGGCATAGATGACGCAAACAACGCGGCCCCAAGCAGTTACTGGGGACAAGTATCCATAACCTAAAAAGAGAGCAACAAAGATCTATCAATTAATACTTGTTTCGTAGTCAGAAAAATTAGTTTTCATTGAAGGAGCATTGCTTGTTATCTTATTGTGACCGTTCCAGTTTCCAATTAGGGTTCTAAAAAAGAAGAGGAGCGTAAGGTGGGGGAAGGGTTGAAGCCTCAGACAGGTCAATTCAGACTGATGCAACTTAATTCTTATCTGCTTATATAATTATTACATTATAAGTTCTTTTTGTTGAGTTGTATGCGTTTGCAATACTCTAATAACTTATAGTCATGCAAATAAAGCTATTGTTGTTGTTGTTATGGAGCCCAGAGCCCGAGGCCAAAGCCTTTCTTTACTTGGCACTCGGACAAAATGCCGATTTTGGCTAAATGGAGCTTGGAGGGAAGTCTCCTAGAGCCCCAGATTTTTCCGTCTTGGAGCCCTGGATCCCTGCTTTTTTTTAGCTCGGAGCTCTGAAACCCCCTTTGGAGAAAGGGGATACAAATCCGGGAGAGCATGTCTCCTGAAAAATCCCAATTTCCAGTTGTTGGTGTTGTTTTTTTTTCCAAACTCCTGTTCCCACTAACGGTTTTCAGTAACCAGACCTTAGCTTCATAATTTGTCGAATCCTAGTTCCAATTTATCGTATTGTGACACCACCTCTAATGTTAGAGATTGATACGGATCAGTACGTGACGCGAGTTCAAGTGTTCGCCCTCAGAACAGAAAATCTGCCTTCTTGCTAATTATTTCCTCAAGTACAAAACAAGTGACTCTCCCCAGTTTTAACTTCATGTTGATAGTAATGTTTGCACTCTCATCTAAAAGCGCTTTTTGAACTTTCTGAGGAAATAAATGTGTCAGAAAAGGTCATTTATCTCAAAGATTGAAACATAATTTTTTTTCGTTCACATTCATTTCAATTTTAATTATATGGACTATCTGTTCACCTACTATATCAACTTATTATAGTAAGGAGAAATAAGTTTTCATTTATGACCGCCATTGTGGTTATCTGACTTACCAATTGTCGTTGTTACTGTCATGCAAAAGAAGATCGAGTTATAGATATTCCACTCCGCTTTAGATGCAGCAGTGCGCTGATCGCTTATGTCAGCAAGTACGCCGTCAAGTTTCTCTAGATCCTGTGAGGTGAGGTTTCGAACAAAATCCGAGCTGTTCAGTGGAATAGGTAATGATTTCTGCCCAATATCAGAATTCTGATGAGGAAGAGCAAAAATGTTGAAAAAGAAAAGAAAAACAAATAAAAAAGCGATTTAGTACCAAATTGACAAAAGCTTGGTTTTCGTGGATTAATATAAAAATCAACTGCTTTTAGTTAGAACGCTCTTCAAAAACTTTTTGAACTAAATTGTTTGTTGTTTGTTTTAAGATAAGATAAGATAAGATAAGATAAGACATTTATACAAGATATTTATACAAGATAAGAATTAAACTCAAATTAGTTACTTGGTTACTTATCCTTCCAATCACAGCTAACGTTAATAACTATGAACTAATCAGAATTCAAAAGCAAAAACATACAGCTGAGCATTAACAGCTGAGCATGCTCGGGAAAAAAATACAAAGCTTATATAGCGCTTATCATATAGCGCTTATTGCCGATGATACCAATCTTACGTTATCTGTTAAGACGTTAACAGAGCTTAAGCTGGCTTTAGCCCCTGAATTAAATAACCTTAGTTGTTGGCTGAAAGCTAGCAAGCTCAGTTTAAATGTTGCCAAAACAGAGCTAATGATTATTGGATCAAGGCAAAGACTATCTGCTCAATGTGACGACGTAGAAATCAGAATTGATGACCAAATTATCGAGAGAGTTGATCATACTAAATCTTTCAGGGGTCTTTTCATTGATGCTCATCTCTCTTGGTGTAAACACGTTGAAGAGATTTGCAAGTCTCTTCTGCTATAGGTGCCCTTAAACGAGTGCGGCCCTTTATATCGAAAGAAACTGCAATTCAAATTTATAACGCTTTAATTATACCACATTTTGATTACTGCAGCCCTGTCTGGGACTGTTTGAGTGGTTACTTGAGTGAAAAGCTCCAAAAATTACAGAATCGTGCAGCCAGAGTTATTACTAAATCACCCTTTGATACAAGCTCAAACCACCTTCCGTCCACCCTCGACTGGGAGAGGCCATTTCTTCGACGAAAGAAACAGAAAGCCTTGATGATGTTTAAAACTATGAATGGACTTGCCCCAGATTATCTTCAAAGTCTTTTCTCTCAGCGTCACTCTGTTTATAACTTGAGAGACTCTGAGGGAAAGCTGACGCTACCCAAAACAAACACCAACTATTTGAAACGGAGCTTCTCTTACAGCGGGGCTATGTTATGGAATAACTTACCCAAATGCCTAAAAAATGCTGTATCTGTTAATAATTTTAAACAAATTATTAAGAAGATAGCTGATATATCGGATTCCCACACGGCAATCATGTAAAGCAGTTGTAATTAGTTTTAGTTATTTACTTAATTAAGCTTAATTAACTGATGATTTTCCATGTTTAAATAAAGTTTTACTACTACTACTACTACTACTACTACTACTACTACTACTACTACTACTACTACTACTACTACTACTACTACTACAACGTCTCTAAGCGCTTCACAATTCTAAGAACTAAGTAACAACTGAAACAAATATTGATTCAAAAAATCCAACTGGCGGGAGGCAAACTAGTTGGCTATTTACAAGCGCAGCCGAAGGATTTATAACTCGGGACTGCCGTGAAACAAATCCATGAAGTGCTCAGAGTGGGACTCGAACCCGGGACCTACGGACTTGAAGTCCAACACCCTAACCACTCGGCCACCCTGCCTCCCTCACGGAAAACGCGCGCAAGACAATTGAAATCTCACACGATGCTCCTGATTGGTCGCTGATATAGACAGCTATTGCTCTGAGTGGCTTGATTTCACGAGTTTGTTGCTCAATATCACGTGCAACTTACTTTTGCTAAGAAGGCAGCCAATCACATGAAAAACCAAACTAATCAAGGTTTTGCCAGATTTCCTCGCCCTCGCCGCCAGTTTCGTGTTTCCCTTGGAATTCTGTTTGGCCGATTTCCTTACTTTTATATTTAGTTTGTTGAGATGGGAATGAGATAAGAACGAGAAACACTTTGTAAACAAGTTTTAGCTGAAAGCAAAATGGAGAAACGCCGGAGACCTAGCATGATTAAAGGGCGTACAAGGGCGTATGGAAAAATACCAAAGGTATTGTTCTTAGTTGCGAGTAAATTGCAAAGGCATTGAAAGAACTTTAATTTCCACGGTGTCATTGTTTTTTGTGGACTATGAAATCTCCACTTTGACGTTCAAAACAAAGAAAGAACTATTTCGAATTCAGGGTTGTCCACAACTTTTCAAGTAGCTGGCAATTATTTCTAAGTAGCCGGATAGTGATTATCGAGCGCCAAAGGCGACCCCTTCTAGGGGGGTCTGGGGGCATGCCCCCCAGGAAATTTTTACATTTTAAGTCCCCAGAAACAGAATTTCCTTGATTCTGAACACAAATTTCCAATAATGTCAGTTCCAAAAGTAATCGTAACTTTTCAATTTTATTTGTATAAACTCATGCCTTCAGTGTTTTCTACATCTATTTCCCAGAACTCAACATAATGAACTAATAATCGTGTATCTCTCTGCCAAGCAGATTATTTTTAAGTCAATAAACTGCAATGGGAAATAAGTTTCGTTTTCATATATCTGCGCCAGTAAAGGAACAAATAATTTGTCTTGAAAAAAATATATATATCACAAAAGTAGCCGGCACAAACGGCCCAAGTAGCTGGTTAATTCTGCGGGCTGCCGGCTGTTAGGGACAAGCCTGCGGAATTGTGATGCGTTCAACATGAGGAATGAGTCCCTACTGCTGACGTTTTTATCTTGGATAAACGCAAATAAACGAAATGAATAAATAGTTTTTAACTACTTAGAAAACATATGTTTTGGTAAAGCTATTATGAGGTATCAGTCTATATTTCAATATCGGTCACTCCTTGAATGAGCTTTAATTGAAGATCTTTAATATTAATGAGGTTCTGTTTTCATGACAAACCGCGACAAAACGTCCTCTCACGAAGTACTTTTGAAAACCTTACAACGTTAGCACTGTTTTACATGATAACCATATTTATTACAAGGGATCGTTTATTTAAAACCCTACTAATAAATGGCGCTTGATAAAAGCATTCCTTTAAAGGCCGACTGCTGCCTCTCTGTGCCTTTTTCTACAGATTTGCATATAAATAGAAAAGCAATAGAGAGCAGAATTCACTTAGATTTCCCATAGATAAAACTTTGCAGTGAAACGATTTCAAAGGGAATATCTTGGTTTCTAAGTGTTTCTAACGCTAGAAGCTAGAAAGCTCACTAATCTGGAAGAAGTCTAGATTGAAAATATCGTTCAGCAACGGGGAGAATCAATGATCTGACAAGTAAAGAGACGAAATTTGCATACTTTGAAGTGCTCTGTCAAGTTCTTTAATCGGAAACTTCCCCATCGGGATTATAAACTATAGAGATAAGACGAGCACACGCCAACGTTGCACGGAAAACTTAGCCAAACTTTTGTTTTCAAGCGACATCAAAGATTCTTTAGTAAAACGACATATTTTCAGACAGGAACGCGTTGGATAAGTACGACTGACAAATCCTTTATTCAAGGTTACAAGCGTAACGGAAGATGCCTCATTAAAAATAAATAGACTAAACTTTCATCTAATGGAATTTCTTGTCGGAATAATCTTGAATCTTACGCAGTATATGCTAGGTTATGATACTAAATTGGAATTAAATGAAGTCTTTTTGCGGAGTTTAGCAATAAATTCAAGTTTTGCGGTAAAGATATTCCAAATACAACTTATACTTTACATGTATTAGTAAAGTGTGTGCGTTCGGCTTGTTGTGTGTTCTTTCAGTATCAAGACGTGTGGTAAATAATACATGACCCAAAACTTTCGTAATTTCTGAATTGTGTCTAAGTCCGGCACGGCAACACGACAATATTTGAACGTCGATTTTGTCCACTGTCAATTCCGTGCAAAATGTTTAAGAGTGCGCTAAAATTACCATGCGCGCGTCTCTCGCAGCAAGTGAACTTACCTTCAAAACATCGAAAATTTCCACCAATTCTTGCGTGGTATTTACAACAACTTTTGGTTGCCTCTCAACTGCCATGAAAATTAGACCTCCAAGGGTAAGATACACAGCGTTGAGCAGAATCATAAACAGTGGAAATACCGCCCCTTTCTTCTGAATCTTCTTCTGTATCCATTTCAAACATTTCAAGGACCCTTTAAGTTTAGTTCTGTCTATGCTCGGTAAATTCATGTTTGGTAGAATTTTCTTCCGATCTTCTTCCTCGTCCTCTTCTTTGTCTTTTCCTTTAAATAACTTCGGCATTTTCAGAATTTGATTACAAAGCACTGCACTAAGGCTCTTGGTTTCTCGACGCTCAAATTAAGTTGGGTTTTGCAGCTTGTCAGTGTAAACAAATTGCAAACAAACGGTATTATCAAAACGTGAACTCTGTTGATTTTGCGTTAATAAAAAGCCTGTATCCAACTTGTGATATCTTAAGCTGCTGCAAGATTGAACTTTCACCCCAAGGAAAGTTTCAACGACAAGTTTATGTTCGTAGAAGTCAAGAGTACGAAACTTCAGACTATATGAGGACGCCGCCAGTTGTCCTTCGAGATTTGAAAACCACTGGAGCGAGGAAGACCACAACCCACGAATATTGTTAAAAACGCATTGATGCAGATAAAGTATTCAATCTGTTCTTCTCAATCATGTTTGGGACAATCGCTTGGCGCCTTCAGTGCTCACGTTAAAGATCGGCCATACGACGCCCAATCAGCGAAAATAGTTTCCCTCATGAAAAATTTTGCTCCCAACATTTCTTCTTGCAGACTCTGTTTTACGAAATTAAGCACAACATCTTCTGGCTTACTGTCCGTTCCTGCCTCCGCATGGAATCCTACAACAAAATTTTAATTATGAATTCTAATATATTATCAAATGCAAACACAAGGAAGCAATAACATATGCCAATTTATAACAATAAATCAGTATTGTTTATCTGGTAAAAAATAATGCGCGCCAAAATATATCGGATTTGTCGCACGGGTTATCGTTCTCACGGACTTGCGAGTGTTTTTCTTTGCCTTTTTTGAGAAGAAAAGAAATTTGAAAAGTCTGGATTTGGATTGTCGCCCTATTAAGAAAAACAGTGTTCAATGGCAAAGATAATGGGAACTGATTTACACTTAATTAACAACTCATCCACTCAAAGTTCTTTTGCACGAAAACTGACAGAAGGCCGTTTGATCTGAGATCTCAAAAATAATTTGTTGTCATTTTCCACTGATGTGCTTTTCTTTTAAAGGAAAAAAATAATGATACATAATGATAAAAAGTCTTCTGCTAACAAAACTTATCGACTATTTTTCCGGACATCGAAGAACAAAATGAATGGACAATAGATTCCCTAAGATTCGCCAGAAAAAGACAGTTTTGCTACATTCTTTCGAAATTGGTCTTCGCTTGATTTTAGCTTGAAAATTGCTTGTTTCAATGTTCGGTCGCTACAGAAAGCAATTTTCGTTTCTCTTCAATAATTGCTCTGGCACAGGTGCAAAAATTGAGATGGGGTCAAGGAGGACTTTTGAATTAATAGTCTCGAGAGTAATATTTTAGAATATTGATATGATATTAATGTTAAGTACATATAATGAACTTGCCTATTAACAGCAATTTCCAGTTCGACAAGGGCTAACATTTAAACTTATTTGATCTTAAAGAGTGTTTAAAAGGCTTTTGAGACACGTCAGTAAGGCAGTTGGCACATATAGTAAATTTATTCTGGAATTCAATTTCCCGCGCAAAGTTCGCAAAGCTGGGGGAATCTAAGGCAACTAAAGACTTACCGAACTAAAAACTAATCAACTGACAAAACAAGAGGGTAATGCTATGAAAACATTGTAGAAGGACTGTAGAGCAAGCCGAAGTTTATCCCTTTTTCTGCCCAAGCAAGGAGCCTCTCGAAAACAAGAAAGTGTAATTAAATCAAAGCAAAAACATTGTTGTCACATGGACGCAAATTTTGCTTTTAAAACATGTTTCTCACATTACTAAAAAAAAAGTCAAGATACAGTGTTTTTTGGCCTGTTTAGCCAGACCTTTAGAAAACCATCAGTGTCTTCACCCAGCCGCGACCGACAACCCGTTTATGTGGAAGAGGAGTTTTTAATGTACGGTGAGGATTCCTGTCCACACGAATACGGACGAAAACAATTGAACGCTCTGAAAACGGAGATTTATTGTTTACATGTATGTGTGGACGGCAAAACGGACAAACGAATTTTAAAAAGGTGGGCGCACACGAGGGGCTGTCTAGTAGCAGGGACTTGTTTCAGATACTACTGTAGCCCCTGTAGCAAGTCACTCACACGGCCAAACGAGGGACTAGTTTCGGGTGTTAGTCGTAGGGACAAGTTCCTGTGGCGTTCACACGAGGACACTAGTCGCAGGGACTAGTCGCAAAAACTAGCACACGAAGTCACACGAGGGAACAAGAACACTGAAATGGACAGTTCACACGAAGAGAGACTTGCTCGGGACTTGTCGCGGATGAATGCGGATTTTTTTCCCCTAAGAATATTAATTTTAACAATTTCCTCCATGTTTCATGATTGTAATTTTTAGGCATCATTGTTTCTTACTTAAATTATATGGTTTTCCAATTCTCTGTCGCTTCTGCCTTCATTAAAAATAGTAGACTCGAGGTATGACTATTCCCTGGAAACAGACAGCTTAAACAATTGAAATAAATGCAACAAACAAACAAAAAAACTCTTTCAAATATTTTAATACAAATTCACGCGAAGAATGTTTTTTCTATTAAAAAGTCCGCTCAAAGAGAACTATATAAATGAAAAAGGACTTCGTAAATAAAGAGGGCTTCGTGTCATATTTGTCACTTCAGCTGACCAAAAAATAAAACCGTTCTCACGTATCTTCGGCGAACGCAAACCGTCATAATATGATTATTTATTTCTAAATGTCTGGTCTTTTCATGTACATTAATCTGAAATCATGTTCGAAGTTGAAACGCAGAATTTTAGAATCAGAATTCATGGTAAGCAATTAGAACAGGAAAAGAAACAAATAAAATGTCTCCATTTAAATTAAAAGTTAGGATCTAATTCAAGATTAAAGAACAAATTGTTAACAGTTAACAGCTAGCAACAGAAGCCTTCTACACGTCTTAAATCGACGAAAATGTTAGTAAAACTGGTTCATGATTTTGGAAAATGGGAGCATGTATAACTTGAATTAGCAATTAAATGTAGCTCTTCTGTTGTTTTAATATGTTCTCAAATATACGGAAAAACAGATTATTGTTAGCGACCTACGGCCGATTTATACCTGAACGATCATATTCAGAAATTTTTCTTAAATGAAAGCCTCGATTAAGCTGTGCATGTAACCACCAGTGCTGACCAGAGATTTTCCCCGGGACCGGTTTAATATTAAGCCATAAAAAGAGGAAATATAATTTTGTGGTTTACCTTGTTATGTTAGCACGGGATCAAATAAGGGCTATCTCTCCTTCACCATCACTTCACTCTTTTTGTGGACAATGTTTCCAGCTGAAGTGATATGGGGTGCGCCAGTGTAAACTGAACGAATGAGTCCGAACGAAGACGATCAGATAACACGCGACGGAATGAAACCGAACACACGAATACCCTACGAAGATTCTTTCTGAGACACGAACTCCCCTGAACTCAAGACAGCTGCTGTAGTCTCACCTTTTTTAATGAGATTAGGGCAAAATCTCATGTGTGTACAAAATTATCAGAAGGATATGTGAAACGATAGGATTAACCTACATAGGGCCGAATGCAAAAATTTTTTTGAATTAACGAATGTCGAAGTAGCGTCGAAGCCTATCATATGTTTAACGCTCTTTTTTACAACCAATTCCGCTGTGAAATTTCCCGCGCTCTGTTGATGCGTGAGCCCAATTTTAAAAAAGCACACCTCCCGTAGCGATCCACCCTATCGGGGTCAACTTTTTTGTAGGTTATTAACTGTAAGTATTTAACACTTTATATATTTCAGTTCTTACGTTTTTCAATCAAAAAGTCGTTTAATTCATACCACAGCCAGATGCTCTAAATTTGGCTCGGCAGCAGAATTATTCATATAGAAAGTTCTTTCGAAAAATTCCTGGCGGAATCCTCAAAAGTTCCAGAAAATTGTGATTTACAAATAAAACAAAATCCCAGGAATTATTTTGTTGATGACTGTGAAGTGATTACAATCGAAGCTGTAAAACAATTTAGACAGTTTCAAAATTGAACAGAACATTGGGACTAATAAAAGTTCACTTGGATTCACTTACCAGCTTCGGCTGTCAGTGTCTCTGACTGAACACGTCACGACAGACTGATTGAGCCTGCGGGCATTCTCGACCAACAACGGATGTGACATAATCGTCTTCTTCGTCATCATCCCCATCATATTATTATCATCGTCTTTGGTCTACTTTACTTGGCTCCACCTCTCTGACGTAAACGAGAAAACAGGGAAGTTTATCGGTCGAAAAAGTTTCCTATGGGTGGCTTTGCTGCCAGGTTTCCTGGTGCAATTCACTTGAAAAAGGGAAACTATTTCGAAGAAAGTCAGAGATTGATGTATCAATAAGTGTTATGACAACAAAAAAGAAAAGGAGTAGCTGGCTAACTTTTTCTGAACTTTTCAGCGTCTCATACTCTTCTATCCTTGGACACCCAGGGGCAGATCCAGTAATCGAGGCAGGCGAGATTTTCCATATCATGCACGTTCTCTAAACTTTCACTCGAATTGACTTCGCCACCTTTATATATCGACCCCTGGTTCTCCGAGGGTGCTCTCCTAAAACCGTGTTAGAGAAAACGATATAAAAGTAAGCGTTAGCTGACATAGACTCCTGAGTTCCTAGCTAGCGAACAAGCGTTGCGCTCAACATTTGAATACTTGATCATAAAGGGACGGGTTTTTTTCCCATCTCTACCTATGACGAACAGTTCGCTTGGACAGAGAGAGACTAAACTTTATCAGGGGCTCCTGACTTTTATATATAACTCTACCTCAACACGGACACCACCATAATACGGATCTTATTACACAATACCAGACATCATATGATGATCAATCAGGTGCTTTGGCCAAGAACAATGACGTCCCGGAACCACACCTCAGTCTCAAATGGGAGTTTTTAGTTCCGGTTACCATCAATCCCAGGAGCAAAGGAGCGTCCCGGTCCCGCTCATAGGAGTCTGGAGTCAAGCGGATATCTAATCCATTTCCGCCATTCCAGAATTAAACATTTTAACCACTTTTTACACAGTACTTGATACGGAGTGACGAAGAACGACTTTCCTACCTTCTGTCAATTTTGCAGAGGAAAGTATGGCGAGAATTTTCCGTCGAGCCGCCAATAAGGTCAAAAATTCCAGAGACGGACATGGTTCTCTTGGCTTGCTCATATTTGACGAGAAGGTCGTCTACGAAACTTTACAAAAAGTTATACTGGCGAAAGCCGACGGTGAGTTGCACAGTGAGGTTCGAAATTTCACCACTTTATGTGGAGACAGTTGAATGAAAACTTTTAATCCTAGAGAAGTAGGATTTGCCCCCTTTGAAAGAATATCTTTTGACTGATTTGAGGTCACCGCAAGGTCGTATTCGAGCTCATACAAGGCGTCAGTATTCCAAAATGTGTTGACTTTGTATCAATGATGTCATCTTGGCTTGTAGATCCTGTTTAGTCGTTTAATTTGTTGCTTCATAAAAGTTACGTTCTGAGAAAGTGTCCCTTGTGTTTTCCATATTGAATGAGATGTTTTTGTCAATCTCAGTAATTAAACATTCAGGATTTTAGTTTTCTCAAATATTTATGAGGATGAGTTGTTTACTTGATAACTTGTTGATAATATTGTAATCTGGCTATAAAACCGCAGAACACAAGGCCACTTATATACATACCACTGAATAACAGTGGTGCCTACTATGTTTCTCATTCTTCGAAGAGTTCCAAATGTATGTAAGTGATGCAGACAAAAGTGGCTCCGTATTCTGTAATAAAATTATTGCTCCTTCGTTTATCATACTTGCCAGTTCAACACTCTATTCAGCCGTTGGGTGAGAATGTGTCACACGTCATGCCCCAAAACACGATATTTAATTCTCTAGGGCAACAAGTCTGTATGACAATTGTACTTGCAAATTGGGGAGGGATGTGGGTGGATTTAAGTGCAGATACTGATAAAATTTGTTCTGGCCAATAAGGCTCTTAACAAGATAAGGGTAGATAGACTAGGTTTTTGCTTAGATGTTCTTTTGCTGGGGAAATTCAGTAGATCCAGGGACATTAAAAGTGGCTTTGGAAGGTTTTGCATTATAGTTCTAAATATTAATTTTTGTTAATCAAATGAACCCAAACCATCAGTCAACAAGAACAAAGGCAAATAAAAAAGAATGATCTTCAGTCCTGAGAAGTTTAGGGAAATTTCACTTTTTTCTTTTTTACTGAATTTGGTGATAATACTCTTCCCCCATACCATGATGTTTTTTGCAAGTAAGAGCATCTTGTTAAAACAAAGTTGTTGTTTTTGGGGGGAGGGCTTGCTTTAGCCAATGTTGTGGCAGAACTATTGATATACAGTGAGCTGAATGAAATTGAAATGACAAGATTTATTTAGCCATCCCAAGAACTTTTGACAAGGTTTGTAGTGTGAGGACAATAATGATGGTGTGCAAAGAAGAAATATTATGAGGGAAAAAAGGAGAGAAGGCAAGCTGGAGAGAGGGGGGTCACTTGCAACATTGTTTGTGTCTATGTTCGTGCTCCATACAATCTAGTAAGCCCCTGGAACAGGTAGCCTGCATCGCAGATGAAACTAGGGTTAGATTACGTCTGCGGTGCAGGCTAGGAACAGGCTGCCCTTTGTGAAACGTGACTGAAGAATCTTTTTCTTACAGCATCCATTACCATGTTAAAATGGGCAAAGAATGAAGATAACCTGGCCCTTCAGGATGTATTCAGTAAGGTTTTTGAAGTTTCAAGTATGTGGACATCACTATGGAAGGATTTTGGTGAAGAGGTATGTTTTTTTAGTACACAAACATACCATTAAGTTGCTCTAAAGATTCTTGACTTGGAGAAATGACATTGGGATGTGCATTGAGATCAATACCCAGATTTGGAACGATTGGTTGCATTTTAAACTGCCATGATCAATTTTTTGGCATATGTCTCAAGAAACAGAGAAGTATAATAAAAGATAAGTATACAGTCAAACCTCTCCTAAGCATCCATTTGTCCCAAAAATATTGCCACTACGATCTTGTAAACAAAACCTCTATGAAATGGCCATGACCTCTGCTACAGTAAATGGCTGTCGTCACCATTGTGCCATCCCAAATTAAGCAGCCAGCATTTCAGCTTTTTGTTACCCAAAACTGAACAGAAAGCAAATGGTGTGGAACATATTATCTCAAGAAACAAATACAAATAAACACCTGCATATATGACTTATGTATGTACTTCATTACAAGAATGGTCTATTGGACTAATGACCATTAGACATTCATACTACTTCCATTATCCCTATTATCTTTGTTATTATACTTGTTCCAAAGTGGATAGTGGCTATAGTTCTGATAAGGAAAGGTTAGGTACAGGGAATGGTCTAAACAACTTAATAAGACAGAGTAACTATGTACTAGCTAGTTTGTTGGTGGTTGTTAGATTATAAAAGTAAATATCTTGATTTGATATGGCTTTGTTGCCTTGCAGTATTGCAAATACAGAAAGAGTTTCAAAGAAGTTCTTCAACAGGAGAAGGTTTTGGATGAAGCAAGGAAACGCGAAGCCATGCATGCAATGAAAATGAACAAAGTTAAAAAACAGGTTGAAATAACAATAGATTGCAAAACATTGAATTATTATTTACATTTTTAATAATTGGTAAATGAAGATTCTGAATTAACTTTTTGATGATGATACAACTTTTTCTCACTTAAGTACTGCCAATTGATATTTTACCATTTTCCTTTAGCTGGATCAAACAAAGAGGAAAAGTGATGGAGGAAGACCACGGACGTTATCAACTGAAACAGTAGAGGTATTAGTAAATTTAATTTGTGAGATTATAAAAGTGAGTCCTGATAATTCTTTACTAAGGACATCATGCAACCTCTCAAAATTTAGAGCACTGCTGTACAGGTGCACATACACTGTCTATTGTCTTCACACTTATGGCTTGAGATTACATCTGTAGGTTTTTTTGTTACTTACCACATGTCTAATTTTTTGGCCAATATTTTTAACTCTAGGTCATCTCACAGGCAGAACAGGAACAAGCAGAACTGGAAGTGAAAACAACCAAACATGAAATATTCAAGGTAAAAAATGTAGATCCCATAATTGGTTTATCCTCATAACTAGTACATGCCCACGAAAATTATTCAAACTTAAATTCAACTTTCTGACTGAGTGTACTCAACATGAAATAAATGGAACTGTTTAAGGCTACCTGAAAAAAGGCCATGACCTCCAAAATGCTGACCAGTGCATCCCTCTACCAACTAAGCTTTGAGGGAGGGTATGGCTATGCATAGGCTAATTAAGGTTTGACCCCTTGATACATTGGCACCCGGTCAGTTGTGTGTTTGAACAACCTGAAGCCACTGTAGCACTGAAATGGGTTTTTTCGCTGCATAAATCATAAGAGATTGCTTTTAAGACCATTCCTGACTAATTGCCACTGTTCATATGTCTTCAAGATATTAATCACGCAATATTTAATGTACACTCCCTCCAGCAGACATTTCTAGTTAAAGAAACACACTTCATCAGTTGGCCTCTGCCATACAATCAGTTACCCCTGAGTCTCTGGCTTAGGTGGCCCTACAGACAGAGCTAGTCTGGGAGGGTTTGTTTTAAAGCGAGTTCGTATATTATAATTTATCTTTACAGGCTCGCAAACTGAGGGACTCATTGTACCAGATTTCTGATGGTCTTCAGCACTGGGCTTCAAAAACCTTGTTGGTTGCTGAGGCTTACAAGAAACTGGCCAATCTTATTACTGACACACCCACTCAGCTGACGGAGACCAAGGTTTTTTATGGTACGTGGAAGATTGTAAAGTTTAACCAACTTTTTTAAAAACAGGTCTGCAAGGTAGTCTGGTGATGACCTGCAACCAGTGTTGCCAAGCCCTGTTAATATTGCTTTCTCTACAACTGGGTGATTAGAGAGAGTTGTCCAATTTGCTCAATCATGTACTTTCTCATTTGACCAATGGTCTAACCAGCTAATAGCGTAATCTTAATTGTGTAGTTTCAGAAAATATCCATACTCCCCCCACAGAAGGGATTGGAAATTCCAGGGAGGGTGGGGGACCTCAAAGGACCCAAACTTTAAAGCAATGTAGTAGCTAAACATTTCGTTTGGGTTTTATGCGCAAGATGTGAGACGCGAGTGGCGAAGCCACGAGACGAGCGGCGAAGCCCCGAGAGCGTAGGGCGAGGTGGGCGGGGCTGGGCAAAGGGAGAGCCTGCTCCTATTACTGTAAATTTTTCATTACCACCCCGGAAGCTATAAAATTTCACAGGAAGTGAGAAATTTGACAGCAACATGTGCAGACCGCTGGATTGCTGAAGTAAAAATAGCTATCAACAACATGGAGCGGGAGTTGAATGCGATTTTGGAGGTTTTAACCAAGTTTCAGACAGTATCTGGTGTTAGTTTTAAACTGAAAAAAGAGCAGGAGTCTGCAGTGAAAAGTCTCCTGTTAAATTGAGACATGCTTGCTGTTCTTCCGACGGGATACGGGAAAAGCTTAGTTTTCCAATGTTATGTGGCGGCGAGGGAAGTGTTAGAGAATGCGAAAGTAACTCTGCTTGTAATTTGCTTGTAATTTGCCCTGCTTGTAATCGCGATCGTTTTTTGATCTTCCGGTGTCCTAATTTTTACATGCTCACTTGGATACAAAATAAGGATTTCCACTTGCATCTTCCCCTGCGATAGATCGTCCACGTTTAGCAAACCGAGCTCCCAATCGCCTCTGCCATTTCAATTTGATTCTGCTTGGTTTAATTCCTCGTTATTCGTGGAACAAAATAAGCTTTTCCTCGACGCGGGTTTCTTTCGTTTGTTATCTGCGATCTCTGCATCATCATCGCCCTCTACTTGTCGCTTTTGAGATGCAGACTCCTCAACGCCTTTCCTCAGCATCTTTCTGTTTACTGGGCTTCGCTCAGGCAAAGAAACAGACGTCAGAAGACAACGTTTAACTTTTCTTGACTCTCTGTCTCTGGATCTTGCAATGCACTTGCGACAAAACAAAATAGCTGATGCATGTTCCGTATTTTCCTTCCACAAGCGGCACAAACTCTGTCCGATTTACTTTCACTACGTGTCACCTTCAATCCTACTTCATCACACTGTTTTGCAAGGACAACACCGATGGATCCTTTCTGCTTGGAAGGTTGAAACAAATTTTCTGTTCCAATCTGGCGGGCCAGTGATCCATACTGGACCTTAAAAGAATAACCACAAAGTCGGCAGTAATCTTTAACTGAAGGAAGAAGAGTTTTTCTACCTCGCCCGGTTTTTTTCTTCGGCGTTTGATTGTTATTGGCCGCTATTGTCGACATCGACACACGCCTTCTTGTTTGTGTGTGATCTTCTTAATGTTGTCCCGCTAAATATTGCTTCTGGCGCAATCCTAATAGATTGACAGCTTATCACTTTTCAGCCAATGGTATTAAACTTCGCTCAGGTAAAGTGGAAATGAAAAATTTACAGTAATAGGAGCAAGCTCTCTCTTCGCCCAGCCCCGCCCACCTCGCCCCATACTCTCGCGGCTTCACCGCTCGTCTCGGGGCTTCGCCACTCGCATCTCGCATCTCGCGCATAAAACCCAAATGAGAGGGGTGGGGGTGTCATAAGGCAAATCCCTTCCATGGGTATTCTCTGGAACTACACATTAGGAAAAATGTAATATTCAACATAATATTTATGAAGACAATAATATTAAAGATAGTGATCTGGTGGCTTTCTTCATGATTTTCATGTTTACATTCATCATGTACAGGTGCTGGTCAAACAAGAACCATTGTGAGTGATCTTGCAAGAGATATTCAAATAGACCCTGAGCTATCACGGCAGTTAGCGGCAATGTCACAATCTGCCCGTCCTTACTTGTATGCAGTCTCCACCCCCATGGCACATCCCAAACATAACAGTGCCAAATATGATTATGCTGATGCTGTACCAGAACAGAAGACGTCCAAGGCAAATGGGATACCTGCCAAACCAAGGCGTGCACCTCAACCATTGCCTCACCCACATCTGAAAGGCAGGGACAATTTAGGCATTGATCCAAACCTCAGAAGGCCTCTGTCATTGACTGATCTACGGCCACCGCCTACCTCGCCACCACCTCCTCTGCCAAAGAATGGTAAGTATGCTTTGCTTTGCCTGGAACAAGTTAGCTAACCTGTCCGTATCTCCGTTTTCAGATAAATTGCAGATTATTCAGGGAATTGACTTCGCTTTCAAAGGGTCTCATTCACATCCCCCTATTAATCTTGAACTGAGTTCCCACCTGTCCCTCTAAGTAACCCCCTCCCACTGGGGCACGGGGTACATGCACCATGCTCCACTGCCAGCTCCAGTGGTATCAATTATTACGGTAAAAATGTAATGAAGCTGTAACAGTTTACTTAAATACTTGAAATACAGTGAATAATTTTTGATGATTTGAGAGCACATTGTTCTCTAACATATTGTTCTTTAATTTGCAGCAAAACAAGTTGTTTTCAGAACAAATTCTGCAAAAGAAAGCATATCAAGGAAAAGTAAGTGAACAGTCATGTAGAAATTAAATTGAAAAATGTAACTTAAGTCTTGGCAAACAAAGTTGGAGTATAAAGACCAGATGGTGGTGAAAAAGTGATACATTACTTACAAAAAATTTCGGACGATTTTGATTTCGGACAAAAATAGTGTCCAAAAATAAAAATGTCCAAAATTTTTAAGCGTCCGAAATTTTTACAGTACATTATAAAACTTTACAGTACTTTCTTGGGCGACGCCATCGCAAATTCAAGGCCAATATGCATGATGTATTGCTAGAATTTGGATTAGGCTTTGTCCAGATGTTGTTCTTTAAATTATTGGAAAGGAAAAATTTGTTTCTTTTATGAAAGAGAAACACATACATACACCATTTTGTTGTTGCTATTTCAATTTTCAATCCAAGCCCAGTTTTATGACAATTGCATTGCCAGTGCCAGTGGTGCTAGTCCTGTTCTGCTTCATCATCAATCAACACAATTGAAAGGTCCTCTTCATTATCACTAACGCGTGGTTCTTGTTCATGTGTAGCTATTGGTGACTGAGGTGGTTGATCAAGAAGCTCATAGTTCTTTTGAATATTAAGCTTTTTGAGACGACGAAAAGGAAACCGCCTGCTGTCGTCAATTTTAGACATAGCTCAGAGGACTATCTCAAGCCCTCCCTTTGCAACTGGAGAAAGTCTAGCTATACTTTCCATCCTCAACTCTTGCATTGATACTACCACACTCTACCAATGTTGAGACATTGCTTGAGACTGACATAAGCTTGATTGAATTTGTGTTATTTTCTTGTCGGTGTATCAGTAAAACCTTGATGTGTAGTAAAACTGTCATTTTCACAGATCTTACTTGAGTCTAATTCATGTTTTGTAGGTGTAAATTTTAGGCATATTTCAGCAAAGTGTCCGAAATTTTTGTCCGAAATTTGTCTGAAATGAGAGAAAAAGTGTCCGAAAATTAAACGTCCGAAATAAAACGTCCAAATTTTCAACGTCCGAAATTTTTTGCAAGTAATGTATGCAAAATGTATTAGCTAAGGGGATCTCCACATCCAGTCCAACAGATAGTAAGTACCCCAGCAGGCTGACTGGGGTTGGTTTCTGTAGCATGAAGTGACTAGGAGCATTTTTATTTAGGGGCCAATTACATGAGCGGGTTGGCTTGGTCTGCCAAGATGACTTTTCAGCCAGGTATTACAAGGTGAACCAGCACGCCTGTGGCTAAATTTAGAAGCTGTCATGTGAAAAGATGGCAACATCAAAGAGAATGAATTGAAGACCATCCAGTGATTTTACCTTAGTTTACTAATCTATTATTTTGGTGCAATATTTTCAGTTTTACGCAGCATTATGGTCCTTTTTAGGATCCTGGCATTGCGATGGTGGGATCCCAGCTAGCTGGGCTGAGATTTTTCCATGTAATCATGAAGTTGATTTTTAGTGTGTTTAACAAACGTGCCAAAATCCCGGCAAACCGAGCCAGCCCGCCTCATGTAATTGGCCCCTTAGAATCTTAGATCGCATCATTGAATTCTTACAACTTATGCAAATGTAATTTAGTGTGCAAAATGCATGTGGTTTGTGCAGATGTCTGTAAATATTCATGTAAGAATGCATTACTTACACAAACTTATATTAATTATGGCTTTAAATGTAATTACTGGAATGTGAATTTATGTATTTTTGAGACATGTATTTTTATAACCATGCTATAATACTAGTATGCAATCTGTCCACTTTCTCTGCTTCAGCTCCAGCCCTGAAGATTTCACAGCAGTCACCAGGAAAGCTCTGGTATGCAAGGAAGAACATTTCAAGTGACTCTGATTCAGACAGCGAGGGATACACCGAACCCTTTACTGATCCATCATTCTTTCAAAGAAACAAGATGTTTTGGAAAGTGCTAAGTGATGGAGCTATTAATGAAGTGGGTATGGACTACTGCGCAAGAGAATGTGCGTATACATCAACACACTTGTATCACCAGTTAGAAAGGAACTCACAAGAAAATGTATCTAATGAGCCTGCAACTTATCTTGATCTTGTTACATAGCAGCAAAATAACTAAGTGACACCAGTATCCAAGGGATGGAAGTGGATGTACAAAATATTCCAAGCCAAATAATTGTCTGTTTGAGCAAGTGACAGATCTGCCTTATTATGGGGTTAATTACACACATAAAAATAGTTTTCTATTTTGCTGTGAGATTATAAATGTGACTTGTGCCAAAACTGTAAATAGTCTATTTCTGGATTGGAAAGTAATTCAATTTTGAAAATAATTTTTTAACAAAGTGAAAATTTCAATGGACAATGATATAAATAATAATAAATAAGTTAATATAAATGAATGCATGTAGCAAATTACACTAGCTAGCCAGCTTTGATACCAAAAGCTATATGCTAGTCTTGTAAATAGTTATTTTGTATGGA
The DNA here is from genome assembly GCA_964030785.1 of Siderastrea siderea. Lineage (NCBI taxonomy): Eukaryota > Metazoa > Cnidaria > Anthozoa > Scleractinia > Rhizangiidae > Siderastrea > Siderastrea siderea. The sequence goes on along the minus strand of OZ034975.1, from coordinate 46,473,348 downwards.
GATGTTTCAAGTAAGTGTACCATATCACTCTAGGACTGTGGATGCACCAAAGGAAAATGGGTGTGATATTTACAAAGGAACCAAAAGAGGGGCTGGTGATGGGGAATTGGGATTCCCAAGGTGGGGGGGGGAGGGGGTCTGAGGTTCACCGCGGTCAAACGAGAAAAATAAGAAAAGTACTTCAAAGATAAGGGAATTAATTTCACTGTTTAAAGTTTGATACTTTACCAGTATCCTATATATAGATTTACTAAAATGTTTCAAACTTTACTAAAAAAGTTCTTAGTGTTTTAAAACAGGAGACGGACTTGTCAGTGCAGTCTGTAAAAGTAATTTTGTTCAGGTGTGGAACATTTATATAGCAAATAAACTTGTTCATTTGAGAGAAATGAAAATATAATGTACACTCACCCCACTTATATATATCCTTGCTCATGTTTCAACTGCATTGTGAATAAATTTTACGAATTAAAACAAAAAACCGCCTCAGAGGTTTGACCGCAGTGGAGGTCTGAGGAAATAAAACGTTCACCACATTGTACAGTATTTTACGTTAGAAAAGTTTTGAAGAGGCGAGAGCCACCAAAATAGCAGCAGTAATTATTGAGGACCTGAGAATAAGGGCACAAGAAGCAGAAATCTAGACTCCACTGTTCCACACCGCTCATCTGAATGGCACTTTTCTATTAATGGTTTTCAAGATAATGTTTCATTGACATCACATGCAGAATTACATGTCTGTTGCGGCACATTGTGATGTCCAAGGTGTATATATTAACTGAAATGTTAAAATTTTTCACAATTTTTTGAATGTCAAATTTCAAGATCTATGGATGTAAATCAGAACTATATTTAATAACTGTAAAAACTAAGTGGTTTTGATACAAGGAAATCTGGATTGCAAATTATTTTTGTAAACCTAACTCTGTAAATATTAAATGAAATATTAAAATTTTTCACAATTTTTTGAATGTCAAATTTCAAGATCTACGGATGTAAATCAGAACTATATTTAATAACTGTAAAAACTAAATGGTTTTGATACAAGGAAATCTGGATTGCAAATTATTTTTGTAAACCTAACTCTGTAAAGAATTTTATTAGCAGTTATTTTTACAATAAATTCAGAAATTCATGCAATATACATGTGGTAACTTTAATCTATTTATTGTCTCTGTGAGAACTTGATACAAGCAATTAAGAAAACTACAACCACACAAATCAAGTTAAGAATTATCAACATTGAAATTGAATAAAGAATTATTCTTGAGGTGTAAACACAATAAATAATAAGTTATTTAAACCACTCTTTGAGTAGAAAAGTATGAATGGTCACACTATAAGATTTTCTTCTACAGGAAAGTACTGCTCAGTAGCTTTTGTTTTAAATGGTCACACTTTTGGATCTTATCCACAGACTCAAACATTAGAACCACCATGCACAGCACAATAGACAACACCACAGGAAAGTACTGCTCAGTAGCTTTCATTTATAATTGGTCACACTTTAGGATTTTCTCTACACACTCATAGATTAGAACCACCTTGTACAGCATAATAAACAGTACCACAGGAAAGTACTGCTCAGTAGCTTTCATTTGAATGGCCACACTTTAGGATTTTATCTACACACTCATAGATTAGAACCACCTTGTACAGCATAGTAAACAGTACCACAGGAAAGTACTGCTCAGTAACTTTCATTTGAATGGTCACACTTCAGGATTTTATCTACACACATTGATTAGAACCACCTTGTACAGCATAGTAAACAGTACCACAGGAAAGTACTGCTCAGTAACTTTCATTTGAATGGTCACACTTCAGGATTTTATCTACACACTCATTGATTAGAAACACCTTGTACAGCATAGTAAACAGTACCACATGGAGGTACTGCTCAGTAGCTTTCATTTTTAACAGTCACACCTTAGGAGTTTATCCACAGCCTCAAAAGTTAGAACCACCTTGTACAACATAAACATCACCACAGGAAAATACTTCTCGGTAGCTTTCAGTTGAATGGACACACTTAAGACTTTGTCTGCAAATTCAAAGGACGTTGAAACACCTTGTACAATGTGACAAAATAATTTAAATGTTTTGAATTCAATAACACTATAAAGATTGATGGAAGGGCAGAGTTGCACGTTATAGTCAAACTTCAAATGTTTGTTGACAAAACATACCATGGATGATAACAAATTAGGCCATTTTTTCCTGATGTGGCCACACTTAGATGAAAAGCACCGTTGAAAAGACGAAGGCAGAATAATGAATTTTAAAGAAATTTAGAAAAAATTCAGATGTAAAGGGGCTTTGAAGTTAAAAACTAAGATGGACGCTAATATAACCTGTGATCAGGCTATGTTTTCGTTTCACTTGGTGAAACATTGAGGCGGGAAAGACGAATTTTAGTAAGCGACCCACGTAAGAGAATATGAGATTGATGCTAAAATTTGGCCTGATCACGGGTTAGATGGACACTCAAAGTGCTTTTATGTGGGGGCTATCAGTTTACCAGTGTCTAAACTTTTTATCCCCCTTTAATCTATTTCTTCCTTAAATCATACCCTCTTTCTAAAAATTTAAGTTAAACTCCCGCTCAAATTGACATACATTTCTATCACTGCACACAACACTACCAAAGATTAAATCATTAATCACTAGAACCACTTGAACTGTAGTCTTCCTCTACACTGCCATTACTGTAGTTCTCTTCTTCTTGCACTTGACACATTCTTTTACTTCCCATTGTCTTTTTCTTGAATCCTTGAAAGGTACTTTTCTGAAAAGCCATTATGCAGTGCAGATTCCCACCCGTCTTTTTAGTATTTCTCTGTTTAATTCCCTCATGGAGTTGTCGAATGTTAAGGTAGAAGGGTGACTCATTGTTCAGGTCTGTGTCTATATCACTCCATCTGCAAAAGATTTATTCTAGGAATTTCATTGTGAGGTTCCAGAAAATATCCATACTCTGCCCTTGGAAAGTCACTGTTAATTCTGCATGGGGAAGAAGCTAAATTAGAATTTCAAGAAGTGTGGGGTCCAAACCAAAAGAAAAACCCTTTTCGTGGGAGGAATGTGGATATTTTCTGGAACAACACATACGTTGAAGTAAACATATTGGTAACTAAACAGTATCTCCTGGCCATGGACACCAATCATTATCAGGGAAAGGAAACTTAACATAGAACTTGTTATGAGATGGGGAAACTCTCTGCAAAGAGGTAAGAAGGCTAGAGAATAACTTTCATTGTTTAGCAGCACAGGAGTCCTTTCAAACCTTTATTTTCAATGGGATGTGGACTTTTTATCATATTGAAACAATCCACTGCCATATCTGACGTACTTTTGGCCAGTGTTTGCAATGCATTATCTCATTCAGACATCCCCCAATGCTTCCCACTCCACATAGCCTTGCACAACTAAGCTGTCTGACCACCCAGTCAATAACCCTCCCATTCTTGAAAGATGTGGCTGGATTTGAAATGTACCTCTTGCAATGAATACTTGGATGTTTACAACTTGTGTCTCCAATTAAAATCCAAGTTTCCACTTCATCTTCATATAACTGTGACCTGTAAAATAATGAAAGATTACCATAGACACAAATGATTCTTTGAGAAAACAAGTCTTTACAAGTGAAAAGGGACGGTAAGAGAGGGACCCAGTAGTGGGTAGGGATAGGTAGGGAAGGAGGATCCCAGGAGTAAAGATCCCAGGAGTTTTGGGAGGGAGTGACTTAGGAGTGAAGAGGAAAGGGTGGGAAGGGAAGCAGTAGTGGAGAGGGATGGGTGGGAAGGGACCCAAAAGTGGAGAAACATGGGCGGGGAGAGGCCCAGGAGAGGAGAGGGATGGGGAACAAGGAACTCAGGAGTGGAGAGGGATGAGTGACAAGGAACCGAGGAGTTAAGAGGGATGAGTGACAAGGAACCCAGCAGTAGAGAGGGATGGGGGACAAGAAACCCAGGAGTGGATAGCGATGGGGGCCAAGAAACCCAGGAGTGGAGAGGGATGGGGGACAAGGAACCCAGGAGTGACAAGGAAACCAGGAATGGTGAGGGAAGGGGGCCAAGGAACCCAGGAGTGGAAAGGGATGAGGGATGCTGAACCCAGAAGTCTAGAGGGATGGGGGCCAAGGAACCCAGGGGTGGAGAGGGATGGGGGTCAAGGAACCCAGGAGTCGAAAGGGATGGGTAACAAGGAACCCAGGAGTGGACAGGGATGAGTGACAAGGAACCCAGGAGTGAAGAGGGATAGGGGACAAGGAACCCAAAAGTGGAAAGGAATGGGGGACAAGGAACCCAGGAGTGAAGAGGGATGGGGAACAAGGAACCCAGGAGTGAAGAGGGATCAGTGACAAGGAACCCAGGAGTGAAGAGGGATGGGTGACAAGGAACCCAGGAGTGGAGAGGGATGGGTGACAAGGAACCCAGGAGTGGAGAGGGATGGGTGACAAGGAACCCAGGAGTGAAGAGGGATGGGGACTAAGGAACCTAAAAGTGGAGAGGGATGAGTGACAAGGAACCCAGGAGTGGAGAGGGATGAGTGACAAGGAACCCAGAAATGGAGAAGGATGGGGGCCAAGGAACCCAGGAGTGGAGAGGGATGGGGGACAAAGAACCCAGGAGTGGAGAGGGATGGGGGCCAAGGAACCCATGAGTGGAGAGGGATGGGGGCCAAGGAACCCAGGAGTGGAGAGGGATGGGGGACAAGGAACCCAGGAGTGAAGAGGGATCAGTGACAAGGAACCCAGGAGTGGAGAGGGATGAGTGACAAGGAACCCAGAAATGGAGAAGGATGGGGGCCAAGGAACCCAGGAGTGGAGAGGGATGGGGGACAAGGAACCCAGGAGTGAAGAGGGATCAGTGACAAGGAACCCAGGAGTGAAGAGGGATGGGGGACAAGGAACCCAGGAGTGAAGAGGGATGGGGGACAAGAAACCCAGGAGTGAAGAGGGATCAGTGACAAGGAATCCAGGAGTGGAGAGGGATGGGGGCTAAGGAACAAAGAAGTGGAGAGGGATGGGGGCCAAGGAACCCAGGGGTGGAGAGGGATGGGGGCCAAGGAACCCAGGAGTGGAGAGGGATGGGGGACAAGGAACCCAGGAGTGAAAAGGAATCAGTGACAAGGAAACCAGGAATGGTGAGGGAAGGGGGCCAAGGAACCCGGGAGTGGAAAGGGATGAGGGAGGCAGAACCCAGAAGTCTAGAGGGATGGGGGCCAAGGAACCCAGGGGTGGAGAGGGATGGGGGTCAAGGAACCCAGGAGTTGAAAGGGATGGGTAACAAGGAACCCAGGAGTGGACAGGGATGAGTGACAAGGAACCCAGGAGTGAAGAGGGATGGGGGACAAGGAACCCAGAAGTGGAGAGGAATGGGGGACAAGGAACCCAGGAGTGAAGAGGGATGGGTGACAAGGAACCCAGGAGTGAAGAGGGATGGGGACTAAGGAACCTAAAAGTGGAGAGGGATGAGTGACAAGGAACCCAGGAGTGGAGAGGGATGAGTGACAAGGAACCCAGAAATGGAGAAGGATGGGGGCCAAGGAACCCAGGAGTGGAGAGGGATGGGGGACAAAGAACCCAAGAGTGGAAAGGGATGGGGGCCAAGGAACCCAGAAATGGAGAGGGATGGCGGCCAAGAAAGCCAGGAGTGGAGAGGGATGGGGGCGAAGGAACCCAGGAGTGGAGAGGGATGGGGGACAAGGAACCCAGGAGTGAAGAGGGATCAGTGACAAGGAACCCAGGAGTGAAGAGGGATGGGGGACAAGGACCCAGCAGTGAAGAGGGATGGGGGACAAGGAACCCAGGAGTGAAGAGGGATGGGGGACAAGAAACCCAGTAGTGAAGAGGGATCAGTGACAAGGAACCCAGGAGTGAAGAGGGATGGGGGCCAAGGAACCCAGAAGTGGAGAGGGATGGGGGCCAAGGAACCCAGGAGTGGAGGGGGATGGGGGCCAAGGAACCCAGGAGTGGAGAGGGATGGGGGACAAGGAACCCAGGAGTGAAGAGGGATCAGTGACAAGGAACCCAGGAGTGAAGAGGGATGGGGGACAAGGAACCCATCAGTGAAGAGGGATGGGGGACAAGGAACCCAGGAGTGAAGAGGGATGGGGGACAAGAAACCCAGGAGTGAAGAGGGATCAGTGACAAGGAACCGAGGAGTGGAGAGGGATGGGGGCCAAGGAACCCAGGAGTGGAGAGGGATGGGTGACAAGGAACCCAGGAGTGAAGAGGGATGAGGGACAAGGAACCCAGGAGTGGAGAGGGACGAGTGACAAGGAACCCAGAAGTAGAGAAGGATGGGGGCCAAGGAACCCAGGAGTGGAGAGGGATGAGTGACGAGGAACCCAGGAGTGGAGAAGGATGGGGGACAAAGAACCCAGGAGTGGAGAGGGAAGAGTGACAACGAACTTAGAAGTGGAGAGGGATGGGGGCCAAGGAACCCAGGAGTGAAGAGGGATGGGAGCCAAGGAACCCAGGAGTGGAGAGGGAGGGGGGACAAGGAACCGAGGAGTGGAGAGGGATGAGTGACAAGGAACCCAGGAGTGGAGAGGGATGAGCGACAAGGAACCCAAAAGTGGAGAGGGATGAGTGACAAGGAACCTAGGAGTGGAGAGGGATGAGTGACAAGGAACCTAGTTGTGGGGAGGGATGGGAGCCAAGGAATCCAGAAGTGGAGGGATGAGTGACAAGGAACCTAGGAGTGGGGAGGGATGGAACAGGGCTCGAGACTAACGGTAGCCAACTAGTCACATGTTCGCACGACACTGTTCTGCTCTTCCTAAGGTTTTCAGTGTGTTAGTACATTCGTACGACCAGTCAACACTGCTCAGCGTTTCTCTGTACGTTAGTACGTTCATACGGTATTAGTTTTGTCTTCTCAACGTTTACCCGTACGTTAGTGTGATTTTAGTTGTTTCATTTACGTTTCTCCGTAATTTATTGTCCCACTGTAATAGTTCAGTTTGTCCGTTCGGCGTTCTTCCGTACGTCACACACGTTATTATGGAATTAGTTTTGTCTAATAACCTTTCTCCGTAAGATAGTAGTAGTGTAATTTATTAGTCTCTGTATTTTGGTACGTTGGCAGCGTTTCTCTCTACTGTTGTGCATTTGCAACCAACGTGTTTGATATGACTTCTCAACGTTTCTCTGTACCTTAGTTAGTTTTTCCATACGTGAGTTGAGTGCTGTATCAGTCTTGTCTTTTTGATGTTTCGCCGTACCTTACAACATTCGCACAATGTTGGTCTTGTCTTTCCAACGTTTCTCCATACGATGACATGCTCATCCAAGGTTAACTTACTGTTCGAGTTATTCGTTATGATCTGACCGAAACAGGAAAGAGAGGCGTGAACTACATCGCGCCTTGGAATTTGCCCTAAAGGCACATAATACTCTGCATTTGTGTAAGGATCTTTAACTGTTGGAAAGAATAGTCAACATTCAAGTTCTTCACTGTTGAGATTACAGAGAGTCATGTTTACAGTACCTAACTCAGCTAAGAATTAGACATATTGAACACAGTATGAGATTATGCAAAAAATTCTGGCTGGAGAAAATTTATTTTGGCTAGTGAAATCAAACCTCTCACTAGCCACTTGGCTACTAAGCCGAAAAGGTAGTCTCGAGCCCTGATGGACGCCAAGGAACCCAGAAGTGGAGAGGAATGAGGGACAAGGATCCCAGGAGTGGGGAAGGATGGGGGACAAGGAACCCAGGAGTGGAAAGGGATGAGGGATGCAGTCTAGAGGGATGGGGGACAAGGAACCCAGGAGTGGAGAGCGATGAGTGACGAGGAACCCAGGAGTGGAGAGGGATGAGCGACAAGGAACCCAGAAGTGGAGAAGGACGGGGGCCAAGAAGCAAGAAGTGGAGAGGGATGGGAGCCAAGAAACCCAGGAGTGGAGGGGGATGAGTGACAAGGAACCCAGGAGTGGAGAGGAATGGAGGACAAGGAACCCAGGAGTGAAAAGAGATGGGGGACAAGGAACCCAGGAGTGAAGAGGGATGGGGGCTAAGGAACCCCAGAAGTGGAGAGGGATGGGGGCCAAGGAACCCAGGAGTGGAGGGGGATGGGGGCCAAGGAACCCAGGAGTGGAGAGGGATGGGGGACAAGGAACCCAGGAGTGAAGAGGGATCAGTGACAAGGAACCCAGGAGTGAAGAGGGATGGGGGACAAGGAACCCAGGAGTGAAGAGGGATGGGGGACAAGGAACCCATCAGTGAAGAGGGATGGGGGACAAGGAACCCAGGAGTGAACAGGGATCAGTGACAAGGAACCCAGGAGTGGAGAGGGATGGGGGCCAAGAGACCCAGGAGTGAAGAGGGATGGGTGACAAGGAACCCAGGAGTGGAGAGGGATGAGTGACAAGGAACCTAGGAGTGGAGAGGGATGAGTGACAAGGAACCTAGTTGTGGGGAGGGATGGGAGCCAAGGAATCCAGAAGTGGAGGGATGGGTGACAAGGAACGCAGGAGTGGAGAGGGATGGGGGGCAAGGAACCTAGGAGTAGAGAGGGATGAGTGACAAGGAACCTAGTAGTGGGGAGGGATGGAAGCCAAGGAACCCAGAAGTGGAGAGGAATGGGGGACAAGGAACCCAGGAGTGGGGAAGGATGGGGGACAAGGAACCCAGGAGTGGAAAGGGATGAGGGATGCAGAACCCAGAAGTCTAGAGGGATGGGGGACAAGGAACCCAGGAGTGAAGAGGGATGGGTGACAAGGAACCCAGGAGTGAAGAGGGATGGGGACTAAGGAACATAAAAGTGGAGAGGGATGAGTGACAAGGAACCCAGGAGTGGAGAGGGATGAGTGACAAGGAACCCAGAAATGGAGAAGGATGGGGGCCAAGGAACCCAGGAGTGGAGAGGGATGGGGGACAAAGAACCCAAGGAGTGGAGAGGGATGGGGGCCAAGGAACCCAGAAGTGGAGAGGGATAGGGGCCAAGGAACCCAGGAGTGGAGAGGGATGGGGGACAAGGAACCCAGGAGTGAAGAGGGATCAGTGACAAGGAACCCAGGAGTGAAGAGGGATTGGGGACAAGGAACCTATCAGTGAAGAGGGATGGGGGACAAGGAACCCAGGAGTGAAGAGGGATGGGGGACAAGAAACCCGGGAGTGAAGAGGGATCAGTGACAAGGAACCCAGGAGTGGAGAGGGATTGGGGCCAAGGAACCCAGGAGTGGAGAGGGACTGGTGACAAGGAAGCCAGGAGTGAAGAGGGATGAGGGACAAGGAACCCAGGAGTGGAGAGGGATGAGTGACAAGGAACCCAGAAGTGGAGAGGGATGGGAGCCAAGGAACCCAGGAGTGGAGGGGGATGAGTGACAATGAACCCAGGAGTGGAGAGGGATGGGAGCCAAGGAACCCAGGAGTGGAGGGGGATGAGTGACAAGGAACCCAGGAGTGGAGAGGGATGGGGGACAAGGAACCCAGGAGTGGAGAGGGATGGGGGCCAAGGAACCCAGGAGTGGAGAGGGATGAGTGACAAGGAAGCCAGGAGTGAAGAGGGACGAGTGACAAGGAAGCCAGAAGTGGAGAGGGATGAGTGACAAGGAACCCAGGAGTGAAGAGGGATCAGTGACAAGGAACCCAGAAGTGGAGAGGGATGGGTAAGGAGGTACCCAGGTGAAAATGTGTAGGAAGCAGGAGAGATAGTGGGAAGTGGGAGGAATGGAAAATAAACATTTGCAGAATTTTGCACAGATGCAAAGGATGGGGATGCCAACCAAATCATGGGGCAGTAGAGATTAGAGACATACAAAGTTCATTCTACACTCTGCTTCGGCCTTATGCTGGTAACCATGGAAAATTGGTGTAGATCTGTTTAAGATACCTGTACGCGTCCACAGCCTTGTTAGGTGAGTCATCATATCCAATAGGACAAAAGTAGTGATTGTAACTGTGATAGATAAAAGCTGTCTGAGGGTCATGCAATCCCTTCTTCAACCGACGTAAAGCTTCCTCTCCACACAGACCAATGGTACGACTCTTTCCTTTGGGTTTGTAGAGGTAATATGCCTCACCTCGCACTCCATAATGCCCATTAAGTTGCCTAAACCATCTGAGATAGAATACAGAATACATTGGTATTGGTTGGTTATAATTGTTTTGAACATCCAAATCACATTGGAGTACAAAACGTTATGTTGATACTCAGTTCCCTTGCATTGCATATTAAGACACACATTTTGCTTCACTTTGTTTCTTCCTACCAAGAAGACAAAAACCAGGTTAAGCTCAGGCCGTGCGGGCCTCCTTGGGTTGTGTACAACTACCTACCTACTTGAGGATCTCCAGTCCCCTTTTCTCCTTGGAGTTCCATCATTCTCCCCCTATCCCCTAACTAAAGGTAATTGATGGCACCATAAAAATGCTATCCTCACTTAACTAAAGAGTGTGTGTTATTGAGACATATAATGTAAGAACTGTATGATGTAGTTAGAATTTCCTTTTTACCTCATAAGAGTGGCATTTCCTGTGAATGGTCCAAATCTTATTTCCCCAAACGGGGGCTTAAAACCCAGTACTGATAATGCCTCCTCTTGGGTCAGGGGCTTTATGCTAGAAAAAAAAGTTCAAAACACTTCTCTTAGACTAATATGTCTAAAAATAATTATTTTGCTTAACAATCTGAATGAAAGAGCAGAACATCACATATAATGCATTATCAATGTATGATAACTAAATAAGGTGAATCATTGGCTTGGGGCACAATAATAGTTAATTACACAATGGCTAATCAGTGGTGAAATGACCACTTCTTCACAACTGCTGAAAATTTTCACAATATTTCCCCGCCTTACCTGCCAGTGCCAAGTGTGCTAAACAGGAAATTCCAGCAAGATACCAGAGCAGAAATCCCACAAGACTTCTTGTACTGAGGACGGCTAATACAGTACCTTGCAATAATATAAAGTTAGGGTATGTCAAATAAATTGAAGAGGTAGGAAAGGGTAGGGGTCTCTTGAGAAGTCTATGTAGTAAAGTAGGAAATCATGATTACTGGTCAAGCTGCTCCCCCATTAGGTCAGTTTTCATGATTTCAACAATTGCATCAACAAACAGTCAACATTCAGTTGTAATAATTAGAAAAGAACAATTATTGTTAGACCATTTAAACGGGTCCGAATGGGGGTTACTCTGGCCGGATTTCAAGTAACCGTGAGGTGTGAATGGGGACATAAATTAAAACCCAAAAAAATCCCCTGGACCAAAAATAAACCCCCCAAAATACCTTAGGCTTGAAGCAAAACCCCCCAAAAATCCCTGGACAAAAATGAAACCCAAAAATTTGCCATACTGAATTTTGGAGCCTTACAAATACCCAGAAGCAGGAGAAGGGATTAAATGACAATACCAACGAACAACAACACCTTTTGAATGGTAGTGCTTGTTTGATTATTTATCATACTATCACAATAAATTTTCCAAATCTAGTAGTCATTATTACAAACTACTCCAAAAATGCTTGCCAAAATTTTGTTACCCAAAAATAATTCCCGAAAACATAAATTTCAAACCCAAAAAATCCTTTGCACTTCCCCGTCACTTTAAATACAGATTACCCTCCACCCCTGGAAAACAGGTCTTTCAGCATTACTGGAAAAGTTGAAAGCTGTTTGAGAGTGTGTTGACCCAGAAGCAGCAGCAGCAGAAGTGGCAACTGATTAGGAAGATTGAAATCAAGAAGTTGAGGCCCTATGTGTCACTTGCAAAGAAGGAGCTAGATGAAGGTAAAATTGTTGAAACAAATTTTATATTTTGATTTGACACCTCTTCGATACTTTTTACACATTCGACAATGTTGAAAGACCTGTTCAAATGGTCTTGATGTTTCCTTCAACAATTTTAAAATGTTGAGTGAATGCTGAAGCAAATGTAGAAATTGTTTATAAATAATGGGGACCTATGTAGAATGTGTCTAACTACCTTGTGCCTGAATATTTCTCTTGACAATTGATTTACATTTTATCATCAAGTGATCTGTTAATTTCAGTTTTATCTTGTAAACATTATGTTTAGAAACACTTAGCAGTAAGGTTTAGCATAATATATTGCACTATGAACTTAAAAATTAAAACAAATTTTAATTTATTTTTACATGTAAGTTCACAGTGCAGTGCACAGGTGATCATATTTGCAAGAAACCACAACAAATTAAAATACTATATATTGTTTAGCTATTTATGACATTAATCCAAGTCACTGTTAAATAATTGAATGAAATAGCATTTTTACCATCTTCTGAGGTCTAGGACTTTTCTCCTTGCCATCGTTTCTTGAGTGGCAATTTCCATGGCAACCAAGCATTTTCTTGAGGCCATGTCTTGTTTATTAGCAGAGACAGCTTTCATGTTGGCATCAGTGTAATCAGATGGCAGGTCATCCCCTTTCGATCTAAGATACTTTTGGGGTGGCTTTTTTCTTTTCTTTGATTTAAAACAATCTACATCAATTTGCCACGCACAAGAAGAAGGAATTTCAGGTTTGAGCTGGCGTGAAGAAATTACTGGTCTAGACATTTCTGGTTCAGAGGTGCTCTTTGCATTTTTTCCAGGAAAGACCTTTTCCTCTGAGTTTAATGGTAGAGAAAAGGTACTGCACCCTTTGACTTTTTCTTCATCCTCCAAATATGGATGAACTCTTTGGGAGAGAACTCTCAATTTTTCATTGTGAATACTCTCTTCACTTTCAGTGGTTGAAGTGTTGTTAAAATTGTTCACATCACTGGATCTTTCATATAATCCAGACTGTGATATTTTCTCGCCATCTATACAGTCTTTTAAGCTCACTTGACCCTTAACTCTTGAGCTTTGAGGTATTTCGTGAGCTTCCCTAAAAGAATCTGTCGATTTTGTAATGTTACCGCTCTCTTCATTTTTTGCAGTGGCAGTGCTCCTGATGTCCACAGTAATAGCTCTTTCATGGAAACCGGGCCGTGATATTTTCTCTTCCTCTGGAAATTCACCTAAGCTTAATTCACATTCAGTTCTTGATCTCTGAGTCGTGTGGGAGTCTTTTATAGTAAGCTTAAGTAAATTTATGTTTTCAGTTTCAAGTTCTTCCAAAACCATATCATCGTTTTGTGAGGATTCAACGCCCACAGTCTCATAAAAAATATCTTCGTCGTTTGTATCGCTGTCCTCTTCAGGCAATTCCCCATTTTTCTCGTTCAACTGTGAATTATTTTGAACTTTTCCATGTCCAGAACTCCACATCGACCCCATCTTCAAAAGAATTCACCTTGCCGACAAGTTTTCCAGTTTAGAAGCAAATGGGATGTGTGAAGCTGTAGCGATGATTTGCAATTGAAGAAAACTCACTTTAACACAGCACGAACTAACCTGCTAAAACCCAGCAGGGAACACTAAAATTTCTCAAAATCGTAGCCAAAACCTCGCTGTTTTATCTGAGTACGACAGGACTGTCGCTGACTGTCGTACGACCGTGGTTGTTTTGGAATTCGTAAACAAGCGCTAAAACGAGAATCCGCTGACTGAAAGGGAACTTGCAATGGATTGTGGGAAAATTAGGGAACGCCTGGTACATAATGCATTTCCGCATAATTCATAACATTAACATGCAAATTTGTTTTGAAACTTTGATTAGATTTTTACAGATTTTTTTGGCTCAATTCGCCAATAACAATCAAAGTTAAACAGCATCCTTTGTAGTGCTCTTCGGGGCGTCAAAGGGAACAAACTTTCCCGAGGAACATCTGGCATTATATTGTTTTGCTTAGTGAAGAAAACAACTCCTTGAAAGCCGGGGCAGCTTTTTCCTAATGGCTTCATCAAACTCGCAAGTTGTTGCAAGACACAAATTCACCTACCCTGTCGGCGACTCCTACGATGGCGAATGGAACAACGATGGAAGAAAACACGGAGTCGGCCATCTCACCCTTGTCGATGGTACGAAATACATGGGACAATTTCAGAACGGTTTTTGCCATGGTCACGGTATTGCAAGGTTCCCAGATGGATCCGTCTTCGAGGGTGAGTTTGAGAACGGAAAGTACAGTGGCTTTGGTACATTTACTCGTAGTGATGGAATGCGCTTTGAAGGAAAATTTCAAAATGGAAGAGTTGATGGTGAAGGCCTCATAACCTTTCCAGATGGAAGCCATGGGCGTCCAAGGCAAGAAGGCTATTTTATGGGAACTGAACTTTTGGAGAGAAAGCGAGTGAACGACACAGTCATAAAAGCGCAACAGGCCGCGAAAATTGCTCGAAGTATCAAGATTTGAGAAGCTCTAGTTAAGGCATGGTCCAAAAGTTTCAAATTATGTATATTTTTAGGAAAATTTGTACCCAGCAGGTGGTCAAATATCATCAGTGAATTTTTCAGTCGGTCTAGATTAAGGTAGCTAGAATGTGTGAATTCTTGGAGAGGGGGTATTTCCAGAATTTTCGTTTGGGTTGTGTCAATTGAGTTTAATGCATTGAGGGTTGCAAGTCATTAGGGTACACAGCTCAAACTATGCTGACCATAGGCTCACTGTAAGGTAGCTACGTGTAATAGTTATGCTAAGGTTGACAATACACTGAACTGATAATACCAGTAAACTGACCTGAACTAAACCTCAATGCTAGAGGTTGATAATAAACTGAACTGAATGCACTCATCCATGTTAAGCCGTAGGAAATGGAGGGGGGCAGGAGGAAGGCTAGGCAGATGAGGGGCATTTGACTTTTGTGAACAATTTCTTTTCACGTTCCACATTGGCACAGAAACGTCAGTCTAATCAGGTCAGATCCCCTGATTTTGGGTGATTTATTTCCTTTTCAAGCTATCGATTTTCAGAAACTGGCAGTCAAATGCTTTCAAGGGTGGAGATGGTTAGATGGATCCAACCCCATGTCTGCCCTGGCTTTCCACACCTCTGTTTTAACAGTGATAGGGGCATTAGAGCACCAAAAAATTCTAATTTGACTCCAATAGTTTTGAGATTTCCCCACTGAATTGCAATGCATGAAATATGTTTGGAATCCTACTGACATCTTTTTGGCACCTCACCCTGGGTCCCAGGGGGTACTCAGGAAGGTGCGAAGGCCTTTTTGGGTTTGATTAGCGATTTGGGTCTTTTTGGGGTAAGAAATTTTCTATTGGACTTACTTTATGCAGAAAGATTTTGGCGCTGAGGACTTTTTTAGGGGTTGTTGAAAAGTATGCATACCTCATGGTTCTCAAATTTATCTTCTCAACAACTGTAGATCAGTTTCATTCACAAACTTAATTAAACACATGCAAATGATGAAGACTTCCTGTTTCAGGCCTGTCAAGTTTCAGTGATCTATTAGAGAGATTTAAGGTTGCATGATGAATAAAGAAAAGTGGAAGGATTAACTGTCTCCAACTCGTTTTTTTGTACGTATAAAAAGGACTTTTTTGGGTTTTGTTCTGGGCTGTTGGACTTTTCTGGGTCCAGTTTTAACCTAACAGAACTTTTTCAATGGGTATAAAAACCTGGCCTCGTTTGCACCTCTCCGCTGCTAATATACTGCAGTACCTGGAGCACTTTAAGGGGCTGATTACATGAGGTGGGCTGGCTTGGTTTGCCGGGATCTCAGCACGTCTGTGAAGCACACTAAAAATCAACTTCATGATTACATGGAAAAATTATAGCCCAGCTAGCTGGGATAAACATTTACCATGTAATCGTGATTGCCAGGCCAGCCCGGCCAGCCAGGCCAAGACTTTCTCATCACTAAATTTTGCTTCAGAGCAAAATGGCTCACCAGAAGATTGATATTTCTCTTTCTACATAACACATAAAGGTTTATCAGACCATAAAGCTACGTATAACTGAAAATGATATGCGAAAATAACCGATTAGTGAGAATAAAAACACTTGATTCGTGCTCTTTGATGTAGCCATCTTTTCACACGACAGCTTCTAAATTTAGCCGCAGGTGGGCTGACCCGCCTCATGTAATACCGGGCTGAACAGTCATCTTGGCAGACAGAGCTAGCCCTTCTACTGAACCAGCCTGGCTCATGTAATCGCCCCTAAATGTACAAATTTTATTGAAATAGTCTTGATCCAAGTTCCATACAGCCAGCACTCTTTGTTTTAATCTGTGTATTATACAGACAAAACAGCTTGTTACTGAGATAGAAGCAAAATGCTCATTACCCAGTGCTTGTTTTTAATAATTAAATTACAGATCAACTGTACCTTTTCAGTTAGCAATTCATTTATTGATCCTTTCCTGACCAAATGCAAACTAATACCCCATGTAGACACTCTGTCATCATATCTTATTATAGAGTTTGGGTTGGTAGTTTTCTAATTCATAGAGGGAGGGGTTGCAGGGGGTTTGTGATGTGTTCATAAAATAATAGAAAACCCAAGGAGGAGAACATAGTGTGTCATGCTCATAGTCTGGGAGAGTGATATCCTCCTCTGCAGACAAATCTAATACATTATTGCAAACAGCTGAACATGTTTACAAGTGGCCCAAAACAGTGGCTATTGGTTGGTGCCCTTCCCTTCTCCTCCTATAGTCTTCTCACCTCAGTTTATTCTCTTTTGCATAGCTGCTTTTATCTTAGAGATGCCTCCAGAGCAGATTAGGAGGGTTGCGTCATTTTAAAATCCTGAATTCCAACAGCTACCTGCTATTACTACATGCACTTTTCAATAACATCCAAACTCTACACTTCAAAACCCAGCTGACATTTTTTCCTGCTGTCAGTCATGATTACGTTGACAGCCAACAAACCATGAAAAGCAGAAGCGGACAACCAAGTGGATCAAAATCCCCCGATCATAGCACACAAACTTGACCTTTTAAACCCATTGCACTGAACTTCTAAAGACCCAATACCATGATTGAGAGTTCGCATTTGAAAGGTCTACATAGATCAATTCTCTACAAGCCATAAGTGAGAATCCTTTCATGTATAGGTCCTCTACAGTAAGAGCAAGTCACCAGGAAAGAAGTACACTTAAAACAAGTTATCTGATGACGACAAGGAATGACAACACAGTTTGGTTTCTCAAGAGTGCAAATAATGCAGTTATCCTTTTGAAACCACATCTCTTCAATCTCCTTAGTAGTGGATTTTAAGATTTCTGCAACAGACTTGTTGGCCTCCTTTGATGCCAGAACAATCTGAGACAGTTTCTCAAACTTGTTAGCAAGTTGTTTCTGAAGAATGTCACTTCTATCATTTAGTACACTGATTTGACGCGTGTGAGCTTTCTGTTTGTTATTTGCATCCTCTATTGCAGCAGCTAGTTTTTCTTTGTAGAACATTTTGTCTCTTTTGAGTTCAGTTATTGTGTTGGAAAGGTCGGACATTTCCAGACGCAACTTTTGAATTGATTTCTTCCAGGTTTCACTGATTTCTTGTTCAATGTTGACGAGATTCACTTGTTGACTGACCAAATCTTTTTCCAGCAAAGAAATCTTTGATTGAAGCTTCAGTAGTTCTTGAGCATGACTTTTGTCTTTCTGGAGCAATTTTTCAGTCAGAAGATCTTTCTCTCTCTGAAGGATAAGTACAAGAAAGGATATGTTTCATAAGCAAGGTTTAACCTGTGGGTGTATGTAAATAGGTGCACCTATCTAAGGCAGGCTGGCTGGGTGGGAGGGGGGGGGGGAGCAGTTAGATGTGGGGCATTTAACCTATTTTCAATTTCTCAGTACAAAACAAAATTGACACATGTCTATGACACACTCAGGAATCTTTACCGTTAACTGACGAGCAGAAAAGGGAAATAAGACCTTCGAGGTGGGGAATCTCACCTTATTTGACCCACCTTCTGGACCAGAGGCCAGGCCATTAGGTGATTAGGAAGATCTTTCACAAACGTCACACTCCCCAAATCTGCCTAACCAAGAGTTTTACCTCATGAACAGAGGCTAAACCAAACAAAACAAAAAATTTTGGATTTATCAACTGAGTTGATAAGATAGATTGGCCACCGTAAAGAGATTGAAAACTGACGTTTCGAGCGTAAGCCCTTCGTCAGAGCGAATCAAGGAATTGTGGGTTGCACTTGGTTTATGTAGAGAGTGGTGGAGCTACGCTACTGGTAGGAACATGCGTAGCTACACCACTCTCTACATAAACCAAGTGCAACCCACAATTCCTTGATTCACTCTGACGAAGGGCTTACGCTCGAAACGTCAGCTTTCAATCTCTTTACGGTGGCCAATTTACCTTATCAACTCAGTTGATAAATTCAAAATTTTGTGTTTCACGTCCCCACTGACGCAGCACCACAGTTTCTTTAGAAACTAACCCCCTTGTTTGTCAAACATAACGATTTCAAACAGAAATGCAATGTTCAACTACTGAATGCAAACCCCCAGTTTTAAGCAACAAAAAGGACAAAAAGATTTCAGAAATCAGCATATGCCTACAGTCTTTCTATATTTATCCCAGAAAATCTAACCTGTAATTGAATTTCTCTGTCCCTCAGCACTGATTGATCCAATGTGTTTTCTACGGAAGCTTGTTTCTCGTGCAAATCTTTGCAGAATGGAGTGTTCAGCTGGCAGACTTGTATTGACAAAGATGCCAGCAGTTTGACTATCCAATCATCGTCACAGTCAGATGACCTTTTTTCAGCTGAGAAAAGAAAGACGGAAAAGTGTAATATTGGGCTTAAATGCACTGTGCAAGTCCCTGGAAGGGGGACGGTAAGGTAGGCCATTTTCATGAGTTAAGGAAGACTGAGGAGTGCAGTCTAGGAGTATTATTAGAAGTAGTTATCTTGTTATCTACTTCAAAAGGAGGCATTATGCAAAAAAGACAGTTTTTTTGGGGGGGGGGGGAGGGGCAAGTTTTGTGGAAAGTTGATTTGAAAAGTTTCCTCAGAAGGGGACAATTATTTGAGGGATGGGTATTTTGGGGGGAAATATGGTAACAAAGTTGAATCTTATTACTGTAATCAATTTTGAATATTTAAATGAGGTAGAATGTTAGATGCTTGCCTCATTCATAAAGTTGATTGAATGATTGATTGATCTCTCTGGGGGTGATATAAAATTGATAATCTAATTGATCACTCTGAATAACCTCATCCCCATCAGGTTTCCACTTCATGATTGCATTAAACCAGTTCTCAATCAAATTCCTCAAATCTCTTGTAAACATATGAACTGTCTTGTATATGTGTGGACCTTTTCTGATCGAGGGTGGTCATTTGACGGGGATTTAAGTGTCCTTACACAGAATAGGGTGCTAGTCAATCACAAATTGCCTGAGATGCAGTATGCAGAAAAATTCACTCTGCTGAGAACAAATGGGTTCAACACACCTTGTATTAATTCATAATTGGGTTGGAGGGTCAAAACCTTTGCTGCAATAAAAGCTTCTCTACAAAGACACTTGAGACCATTTCTTGCACAATTTTTGTCACAATAGTGTTCTCCTGTTGCACTCAACAAACTTCGTGGAATTTCGTAATGACCAAACTCTTTCAACAGAATGCATTTTCTTGCAGATTCAGAAATATCCATGGAAACCATGGCAAACTCTGGACAGCACATCTGTACAAGCTTTTCAACATGCTTTAAAACATTGATTTCATCTTGGCTCAGGTCTGCATAAGGTACAAGAACAGCTTTCTTTGTTGATGCTCCTGATAGGATAGCATCCAGAGTTTCCACTTCTCCAGATTTATACAATGCATTGATTAAAGGCTCATTACACAGAACTAATTTCTGATAGATTTCTCTTTTGATTTCATCAAGTACCTCTGCTGAAACTGTGTTCAACACAGGGTATGTCATTTGTCCATGAATGGCAAAGAACTGCTGAGCTACAAGAAAGGCTGACTTATCGGTGAGGTAGAAATTTGCATGCCGCACATCTGAGGTATTGTTCTCCTCCAGGAGACTGTAGTAGTGCAAAATCAAGTCAGGTCTCTGTTCTATGGCATGCACCCACATACTGCTAACTTGATGATCAATTTCACTCAGGTGAATGACAGCTCTCCGATCCCTGTCAATCTTGAGATGAATAAGGTCAACTCCTGAGGCAAGGCCATCCTTTGAAAGGTCTGACACCCAAACTCCTTTGACATAGAGTTGACCTTTGTAATGATCACCAATTAGCAACGTTCCAATCTCTGACTTGACGCAGTCTAAGGGTGGTTGTAGGAAAAGGAATCGTTTTACATAGACTTCCCAGTCTTCACGGCAAAGAGGATAGACAGTAACACAGGTATCTGTCTGTCCAAGGTCACTGCTGTCACAATTGTCATCATCATTTTCCTTGTTCCGATCATTGACAAACACAGTGAGAACGTCTTCCTCAAATGTGTCATCACGTGACAACCCGAACTTCCACCGATCTCTACTCGTTTCCATGGAAACAACCCTCCCTTCTCTGACCAATGCAAGAGCACCTACTTTAAGTCCTTCACCAAATTGCCCAATCACTTCCTTGTTAGAAGCTTTCTTTGAAAACCCGAGAAGCAACACTTTTCTCATAAGCTCTGTGTTATAATTGATTAGGGTAAGTCTCTCTCTTGAAGGGAGATAAACTATTCTTCCCAGTTCTATGGCCACGTTTGTTTTCTGATCACAATGTTCATCGTCTTCGAACTTTTGACCAAGCTCGTGCGTTCGATTTGTCAAAACGGACTGTCGATCGTGGAGATTATTGTCTCCGTTTGCTTTGTCTTCATCAATGGGAGAATTTTCCGCTGTCAAGACTGCTTTATAAATTAGTGAATTCTCGTGTTTGCAGTTGAGGAACGCCAGCTTAGACCTCGGAATGGTGCATGTTTTACCCGCGAGCTGCAGTTTTTCGAGCGAAGAGAACACTCCATCGTGCCAGTTCTGTACGAGTTCACGGATTCCTTCCCATGTTTTCCACGAAGGCGCATAATTAGCAGTTAAACTAAGACTGATAGACTTTTCGGGAAATGAAAAATATTCCGCCATAATTTCGTTTTTTCGGCTGACTAGCCGAAAAGAATGTTTTCTGGACAAAAGCTTACGTTGCATTCCGGGTAAATAAGACTCTGGGTCCCAGAGCTTCTCTGGCAAATCATCGATGACATCATTTCTAAATTAGTCAAGTTCGAACAGCACACCCTTGAATTGATCTGCCATTTCAATTCGTATTTTTTTTTAAGCAATGCTTTAATGAGTTGAGATCACAGGTCCACACCAGCCTCGCAGGGCTGCTAATTTGTTAACAATGACACAACTGTTTATTCTTGAATTCATTTATTCCATCTTCATTAACATTAAACTATTTACAAAAACATGATTGTACAATGAAATGGAGTTTTCCTAATTTACCTAACAACAGACATATTTTCTGCACAGATAGCTGTAGCTTGGCAGAAGGGCAGTCTATACCATGACACCAGAAGTAGTGGGGGATCTTCTTGTCAGCTCCCATTAAATAGCTGATAAATATAGGTATTTGCAGCCCCATAAGGTATGGGCCACTAGCCATTCCGGTCTTACATATGGTAGGGATTTTGACCAATTTGGTCTGAAATTGGGTATATTTTTTGTAGTTGTCTGACTTATTGCCAGACGCTGTTTAGGCGCTATGATTTGTCGGGCCAACAGTGTTGGAACATGAATCAAACGTGTGTTTTGACACTCAATTCTATGGCTCAAAATGGGATGACAAAGCAGTTTCTTTGAGAATGTTGGCAACATTTGATAAAAATCTGTTACACTGAAACAGATTTTCTCAATTGGGCTGATTCCAACTTCCAGAAACAGCAAAAAAAACTTGAGTGTCAAAATACACAGAAAATCCGTGTTCCTTTACTGTTGGCCCAACAAATTGTAGCATATAAACCGGCCAATAAGGTATAGAGTTTTTGCCATTTTGGGGCTAAAAGGGGGAATTAATTTTAAGGTTAGCCTGGAATAAGGTAGGAAAACTAATTTGGTGTGAAAGAGGTTATGGTTTTGAACATTAGGCTGGTCTTCATAGAAAATTCTGAGCACCCCAGAGGACCAAAAGTACAAACGAACAGAAGTCTTCATAGGTTAAGAATAAAATCACATGTTACAAGAACACTCGTTTGCAACTTTAGAAAAAATAATTGAAGCTTATTACAGTTGGAATAAAGTCTCCAAACTCGACAAAGTCAGCTATTATGATATTAAACTTATGACACTTAGTGCCACAAAGAGCCTTAAGCCAGCCAGTTACATGGCAGTTGCACTTCATCGCACACACATCTTTCAAAGTACTGGTCATGTTTTGAAGGACAGTTGAAGTTTGAGGTGTAAGAACAGCTTGGGTGACCTGTAAAGCATCCTCAGAAAAACTAGACACGGCGGATTGTTTGTTGAGAAACTCCACTAATAGTTTTTTATCGGCTGTGTTAGGCCAAGGGGAGCAGATTAAATGCGGAGGCCAGAAGCACGGGTAGGCATCGATGACGCCATAATCATGGTAGAGAATGATCACCTTCTCTCCGTTACCCCACATTTCTTGGAGAGTAACATTTGGTCCGTCTTCTCCAGGAGCGCGAAAAATTTCACTGAATGAAGCGAGCAGAGTGTCTGCAAGAGCTTCATGCGCTGCTGGATCCATGTTGTAAAAGTGATTGAAGTCTAGAATGACAATTTCTTTGGGATATTTCGCCACGAATCTGTTAACTTCTTCTAAAACCTGCTCAATTGTCCAACCGTACAGGCCGTGCAGTATGCGAATTTGCTTATCCTCGGCTCTGTACCCAACTCTAAGATCCAAATAGCGGATCCCAGACAAAAGTTGCTCGTAAATAGTCATAGATTGTGTGACTGACCAGCTGTAAATAACAGACTTCGCTATTTTGCCAAAAATGGTTCCCATTGCTTGAATCGTAGGAGATTCATCAGGGCCGATTTCCATTTCTTGATCGAGAAAAAATGTGCCTGAATCATGCGATCCAGGTATCACTAAATCTTTCAAAGGACACAGTTGTTTCTCGTTCGGTAGATTCTCCATCCATCGTGAATAATCATTGTCTTCCAAAGCCGTGACGCGAAGAACTTCAAATGAATTTTCGAGCGAAGAATGATCGCGCCTTGTCGCCATATTGTTTTGTCGATAAAATTTCTTTGCGGGGAAGGACAGGGAGGCTACTGCGTATGGAGCCCAGTCTACCGCATCGTTTCGTCGCCGAGAAGTGAAGCGCGGATTGGCGGATTCATCTCTTCAAAAACGCAGAGCCGTGCATGAATCAGCAGTTTGTTTGATGACGATAATGATGATGATGGTGATGATGCAGATGATGATCACGCTTTTAGGACTTGCTTTGCACAGCTTTCACATAGGAGAAACACATCAGGAACAAAAATAGACGTGAAAAAGTGAAAGGCTGTCACGTCCTATAATCAACTATATCACGAGTGATCTCCGGATGATATTGAGAAAACGTCTTGAAAAGACTATTAATAAGTCTTTGCATTTTGGCATGTCATACGAAAAAACAAACAAACAAACAAACAACAACTACTACCAACTGCCAAAAAAAAAAGCTTCAGTTTCCGACTTGCATTCCAGACTAAATTTGTCAATGTTTAGTTTAGCACGTGTTAGAGAAGATTGAAATATTGTTGAAATCTGCCTTCAGCTGATCGCTCCACGAACGAATGTGAGGCCCCGAGGAAGGGCGGGACTGACCAGGCCATATGAAGGTGACGGGACCGACAAGCACTTCTCGGAAAATTTGAAAAGGGTCCCTTTAAAACCCTCAAACATTGAAACTGAAAACCCAAAGCCTAATTTTTCATCCCTAAGACCAAAGCCATAGGAGGGTGAGAGTCATCGGGAATGAGACAAGCGCCCGGGAGATGCCGAGAGAACACGAAAGTCGGCAAGTGCGCACGCGACTAGTCGCCGACAGCGCACAAGAGTCGCCGAGAGCGCCAGGGAGTTTCAGGTCAAGCGACAGCGAGAGTTTGATCTCTCGGTTTAATAACATGCGGAACTCATCGTTCTCGCTTGGGCCGGTTTTAAATGCGCCTCTAGCGCTTCCGTCAATTTTTCATTGGAATTCTTCTGTTTACGAGCACTTTCTTCAAGTCAAAAAACGAGTCGTTTTTGGCCTTCCCCATGTTCGGCTTCACTTAGAAACTTAGCTTATTAGAGTCGACTTGTAGAAGAAGAAATCTACCGAGGATGTAATGCAACAAACATGTCATGTTGCTTTCAGCACAGTTTAACAATACAATCAATATAGACACTTTTGCTCCGTTTGTTTACCTGTTGCAGGGAAGTTTCTATGCCACACACCTTTCACCGTGTGACGTTATTTGTGTTGCAAGATGTTGTTTGGCCATCCACGATCGGCGGTCTTTGCTTCATACATTTGCACGTTTTCATTGTTGTACAGCTTTAGCCTACTATCGGGCGCTTGATTTTAATGAAAGTCGGGCTTCATTCAAAACAGAGCGCACGCACGCAGGCAGGGTTCTATCTAGGGTATTTGAGGGGTTGAAGCTTCCCCCCAAAAATATTGTTATCATTACAGTATATAAGTAACTATATCAGAAAAATCATCCAGACGCGACGAGGTCAGTGCACATGAAGTAAGTATTCCCTGTCTAAGGACACTATATGACAAGGAACATAGAGTATTACAAACATTATCTCAAATTGTCTCAAAATGCTCCATATTATTACATCTCAGCGCATATTCATTTCAAAAAATTTCCGGGGGAGGGGCATGCCCCGACCCCCCGAGGAAGCTCGTGGCCGCTCGGGACGTCTCCCCCAAGCGATAAATCCTAGATAGGACCCCGGCAGGCTTTGGCGATCCCTCTTTTAAACATGATTCGCGGGCAAGATTCGACCAGGAGATCACCAAGCACCACTTTGAAATTCCGAAAATATAAGTGCTTTGCTATAAAATGGAAATTAGAATGCTTTGTTTTTCTAGGAGGATTCTTTCTTGGTTCAATTTGACAGTTCCTGCAAGAGTTCATTTAGAAGTTAGCACGATCAGATCCAGGAATTTTCTATAACAGAAGTCCAAACGACAAACTGTACTTTACTTCAAAAACCAAAGAATTCTATAAGATACCCTAGTAAACTTTTTGCCCTTTTCATTCTTTGTTTGTTATTTCAAAAATGCAAAGATTAATACTTATTTGGATGAGGGGAAGAGGGCTCTGGTCGCCCGCGAACCTTCCCTCCGGATTTCCCCCCCCCCCCCCCCATGACTGTTAGAGAGCAAGGATTTCATACTTCTCTACTTTTTATTACATTGTTTTAAAACAGAAGTAAATTAATGTCATCACATCTTGTTTAAAAATACAGTGTTCTTCGCTGAAACACCACCCCTGACACCGCAAAACTCACTACAGCTCTGATCGAGCCATAATTAATTGTACAGTAAATTCATTACTAGACTGCGAGTAGTCTCTAATTTTGGCGATGGCGGTCGAAATTTCGCGCGCGCGCGTTTGTATTTCGCCCGCCCCACAATCGCCATCGCTAAAATTAGAGACTACTCGCAGTCTAACTCATTACACTATACCTTTACACTGTGACGGAAACGGCAAGAGAAACACCATAAACTTTCTTTTGCACTTAAGATGTTTGATTCCGAGAAGGAAATAAGGCCCGAGTTAGTCGTAGTACGGTAGATTGTACTACCGTATCATGGCAGAATTTTTGTGTAGGATACAACACGCCTATAACGCCACTCTGGTTCAAATACTGGGCCTCTACAGCGCCAAACCTCTAGTTATTTGGAATAGCTGAGTTGAGTTTAGTTTGTTTCGAGGAAAGTCGTTGACATCGCCCCCTAGAGAAAACCCCTCGGACATCTTGCACTGAGATGCCTTGCCCCTTATGTGTTCACTGTACATTCTCAATTTCTGTGAGGAAGACTTTATATACGAACAGCTTATTTCAAATCATTCGACTAGCGTCTTGAATGTTACGCATATGACAAGGATAAATACAAAAAATGGCGCAGAACTGAACAAAATTTTTAAATCCGAACCGTTTTGACTACCTGGCTGAGAAAAGTAATTCTTGTTCGTTTAGCTTGAAAATTTCTGGGATAAGTAAATAGTTCATCATCTCATGCTACCGCGCTCTAACGAATCAGAGAAAAGACGCATGCTGTTTTTTTGAGACAGTCAGGGACAAAACCAAACTCCTCCTGGATTTGGCTTACAAGCGTTTTCCCGCGTTTGGCACGGTTTGCACGTTTTCCCACGGCGGCACGGGTTGCGATATTTGGCATTCATTGCGTCATTTGCGTCTAGCTGGGATGACTTTAGTTTTGGTTTTATACGACAGCCATAAGAAAATTCTGTAAATATGACTTCTAACTACCAATATTTTCAATCTAAAAGCCGACGTTTTAATATATATATTTTTTATTTTAAACCCCAAGTATTCAACGCATTGTAACCAGCTCTTCAGATGACGTAGGATGAATGGCTACAGTATCATCAAAATCTTTCTTTGTCGCCCCCATTTTGACCGCTACGGAAAACCCTTGCAACATTTCATCACAACCTATTCCCAGAATATGCAGTCCAATAATCTGTGGAGCAAAAAGGGAAACAATTAAGGCAACAACAATAAATAATTCGCCACCTCCTCCAAACCAAGTCTTTTGGAGTTTTTGCTAGTGCCTACAAGTCACAAGACTGACATCAACACACCTAATTTTCGGCGAGTAACACTCGGCGTGAAAACCACTAGAAAGAAGTTAGTAACGCGGTCGTGCAGGTCTTGACGCGGTGTATTATGGCGGGAAAGTGTTACAGTTGTGAACCATTCGTCACATCACCAAACATGAAATGGCTTTCCTGCGCTTCTGTACACGTTTAATTTGTCGCTCTCTCTAAAACTGGCCTAGTTACAAGTCGGTTATTACGCGCCACATGCTTGGCGGGAAACAACTGACAGTTGTAAAGCCGTGAATATCGCAGTAGTAATAACAGATTTGTGGGAAAGATACTGGAACAAGTGACTGACGAGAGTCCTGATCGACGCGGTGCATTAAGGCGGGAAGTATTATCATTGTGTAGCATCAAAGGTATACCATTAAAGGCTTCTAGCCTTCTACATGACTGGCTGCAAAACCCCATGGGATAAAGGATTGTACCCTTGTAAGCAAGGAGAAAAGAGTACGAACAGAAGTTTTCTAATGGATATCATTTTCATCTTACCTTTTCTTCAGGCAAAAGGCAAACAAGCTTCATCATGGTGCCTGTCTTTCGTTTCGTAACCGCGTGGTACATGTTGGTGAAGGCCGTCTTGTAGATCTTGATGTTATCCTTTCCGTATTTCTCCTCGGCTTGCTCTGAAAGTGAACAAATAATAATTAAGTCAATAGAGAGGAGGTTTGCCTTACTTGGGGCAGAACTGTGACGGGGAATTTTGAATTTAAGCGCTATATAGTTTGTTTGTTTTTTAATCTAATCCTAATGCTCTGCCAACTAAAAACTGGGCTGAAAGCAAACATATAAATACTTTGAACAGTGATTCGAAAATAAGCGTTCTACCTTGTGTTAGTCCAACGGTTCCTATCGGCGGATGGCTAAACACTACAGTGGGTATGTTGTGATAATCCAACTTTAAATCTGTTTTGCCATCAAACAATCTGTGAGCTAATTTTCTGCCCGCTGCAATTGCCACTGGGGTGAGCAAAGCTTTTCCACAGACATCTCCCAACGCATACACACCGGGCCTTGATGTGTTTTGAAACTGAAACAATAACAAAGAGACATAAAGCG
Organism: Siderastrea siderea; assembly: GCA_964030785.1. Taxonomy (NCBI): domain Eukaryota; kingdom Metazoa; phylum Cnidaria; class Anthozoa; order Scleractinia; family Rhizangiidae; genus Siderastrea; species Siderastrea siderea. The sequence continues at coordinate 46,445,649 of OZ034975.1, read as the reverse complement.
CTTCAATGAGACCATAATTATCAAAGAGCCAATATCGAATACCGAACATTACCCTCGCGAGTGAGGAAACAGAAAATTTTAGTCTTACCAGAATTTTAAAGAAATTTTTTTTAAAAGGACAGTTAGGTCAACTTACCCAGCTCCGTTTGATTTTATTAATACCACACTTTTTTCGGATGAATGGGTCGCATTTCGGTGATGCAACATTTTCGGAATTTCCAGGTAAATTTCCTTTCAATCCGGAACTTCCCATCAAAACGTTCGGGTTGGGAGGAGAAGGCAGGGTTTATTCTAGAGCGCGGCTTTGCGGGATTTCCGCAATTCAAAAAACCATGCCGAATAAAATTTACGTTGGCACGTCAAACGGGCGCACAAAATTGTGCCCAAGGATAAGTACTAATTTTCTAAAATAAAGTATTCGAAAACATCACTGACGATAAGATGAATATAACAGCCGCTCTAAACTTCGACATTTATAGCCTCTATCTGTCTCAATTGCCTTTCACTTCTTCGTTTGTTTCTGTGCTCGTATTCTGCACCTTCTTGAGTTGCTTCTGAGATAGTAATAACAATAAAAAAAAAATAGGGAAAGTCGCCGTTTGCAAGCGACGTGAGCCATTATTTCACGAGACTGACATCCGGGATTCTGCAGTTACTCGAATCCAGGCCTTCTCAGTCGCTCCTTTCTTAAGTCCCCCCTTTTAAAAAGGGGGCCCACTGGGCCCTCATTGGCCAATTTGTAGAATAAACCGTGAGAAGGGGGGGGGGGGGGGAGAGGTTGAGAATAGAAAGCGCTCAAAGGGTGGGTTTACAATAGGCAAGTTCAGTTATCTTCTTGCGTGCAACGGGGCCGCCTGCAACAAAACACTCACAAGTTCGTGTTACCACCTGTACTGCAACGTCGCAAAATGAAGAAGAATAGTCTACATTTCCTGCAACTTGCAGCACATTCCTATGTTCCCTATCAAGTTGGAAGAGTAGGTTCTGCGTGCAAGATTTCTTTCTCAACTGGTCTCGCCATTGCGTGGCTCAGCAAGTTGAAGGACAACTTGCCTCCTAATTTTTTGAGATTTTTACTACGAAAATAAAACCAGATGTCACAAACATACCTCATCAACCAATATGTGCCCCTTGCTGTCCAAATTTATACCCTGAGAACAAACAAATGAAGTGGTCAATTGTGTCTAGGCTTTCATTTGCATTCCCAGGACTTAGCGATTGAGAAGTTTTTATCTAATTACTTAAGGGTGTAAGTAATAGTTATAACCCAAAAGAGCTGTCTTGTGGAAAGGTTAGTGATAATACATTAAGCGAGATCAAGTCTAGCACATGACAACAAGGAAACAGCCACTTTCTTGCATCGGTTTACTTTTGGGGGCTGAAAAAGCTTCAGTTAGGACCCGTCTACAATACGCACGTTTTCGCTTGTTTTTTAACTGAAAGAAGAGATATTATTATATCGTTAGGACTTCCCTCAATTAAACAGGTAAATGACTGAAAACAGAGATGTTTAAAACTGCTAAAAGTAGAGAATTTTATCGTTCACATGTCGACGGCAAAACGGAGAAATGTCTGGCCCTCCGCCCTCACATCAACGATCAAAACTGAGGTTTGGCAAAACGATGACGTGAAAATATTGAAGCAAGTCACATTTGATCATTTTCTATCGTGCGGAGCTGTGTGAAAATCAATGAAAAGCATACGTATGGCCGGAAGGGAAACATTTTTTAAAATTTCTATTTTCTCTCTGTTGTCGAAAGCGGGTTCTTGTGAGTGGGACCTCAGTTGTGAACTTGGTAGAAAAATGACTTACATGTACCAGATCACCCAATCCAAGAGTGTCAGTATTTGGAACTCTTCCTATTGCCAATATCACACAGTTGTAACCTGACAGAGCCACCTTATCTTGCTTGTTTTTCAGTGTGTGTATAGTCATCAGACCACTTGCACTCTCTTTTGTGATCTCTTGGATCTGAAAGAAACCACAACAGCAATCTCAGTAGATCCCAAAAAGAGTGGAAAGAAAACAAAGAGAGTAAGAGAGAAAGTTACCCCAGGGATGGGACCAAGGGAGGGAGCTATCCCCACCCCTCCCTACCCACCACCCAACCTCGTCCCCAGGGTCTTCTCGCTTTTCAAAATGGCGGCGGCTCGGGAGAAGACCCTGGCACACAGCAGATCACGTGTCTCCAACGAGGATGGAGATGTATTCAAAATGGCGGCTACGGCGTGCAAAAGGGTGAGAAGAACTGGGTACGAGATGCTAAGGTGAAGATAAACAAAATGGCGGAAAAAGCTGAAGTTCAGTTCAAGAAAAAATAGGAAAAACAGGCACGTTTTGCATGTAAGAGTCTGAGGAATACGGCAAAGTGTTAGAGGTTTTGTTTTTGCTGTTCATTGTTTCTTTTTTGTTATTTTAAAGTTAGGAGTAATGGTTTTGAGCGTACTGTACTGCGGAACTCCGTACCGCTATTTGATTCAATGTTGCTCAAGTGAACATATTATATTTTTGATTCATGAGGCTTTAGGCAATAAATTGTCTTATCGTTACATTGTTACAAATCTGTCCTTCTTAACTATTGTTATAAATCCGTCCTTCTCAACATTATATGCTTCAGCTTAAGACTTTTCGAATATATCAGGCTCAGATTAAGCTTGAAATATAAATATTATGGAGTGAGCCTTTAATAGAAAATGACTCATTTATTTATTCATTTATTTACTTATTTATTTAAGCTTATTTACAGTGCAACCTCGATTTAACGAAGTGCAAGGGAATGGGAAAAGAGCAGTGTTGTATGGACTGGTTAAACTAAGTTTTGATCTGGCATATTCCAGGTGCTGCTTTGGAGGCAGTGATAATCAGTTTGGCTTTCTTGAATTTATTTGTGCCATTTCGTTGTGCTACAGTTTTCCTTGTACAGTTGCAGATCTCCAGGCTTTGTCGCTTTCAATATTGTTTTCTGCACTTTAGTTTCAGTAAGTCTCATTAAATACTAGAACTGAGGAGATTGTGAGACTGTAAATAATGGACAAATAAAGCATTTTAACAGTGGATAGATAAAGTCCTCTTTGCATGTTAGACCAGTTCTAGGGAGAATATTCCCAGGTTTGAAAAATTTTCTGCTTAACAACTTCAATCAATTGAGTTATCTGGGTGTAGTTTGAAAGTGTTTGAAAAATTTAAATCGATGGGAAAGAGAGGATTTCAGGAAAAAAAGGAGAGAAAAAGATTTCATGAAGTTTTGACATTGGAATTTGTAGTTAGGCCTTTAAGCCCCAGTAGTGACAAACAAACATCTAATTTCTCCTTACAATATCACTACTTGTTCAAACATACAGGCCCTGAGAATAAAGGAAATGATCACCAAAAATAAAATGTCTGGATGTTTATGTGAATTCTCTCAAGTAGTACCATAAGACATTTACGGAGAATAGTGAGGAGAACATGTTTGTTGATATCGGGGCTTAAAGTTAAGAACAAGGAAAGGAATATCATAATTGACTGCTATCAATCTGGGGTGCTCTTATGTGGATATCAGTTTTTGATGGTCTCTTAGAATGATTTCCCATCTCATGTCTCTACTTTAAAACTATTCTCATGTCGACCTAAGCCAAATAAAAAGGGTTTGCAGATCCAATTAGAACACCACACAAATCCACTAAAAGTTACAACAGAGATTCAAAGAAATAACGAGTCATCCTAAATTTTGTAACTTAAGGATATGTGCTGATCAATTCGAATCTTCAACTTCCCTCTGGGCATACCTCAGACATTTGGTTTCATGCATTTTCCTTGCCCGAGGAGTAGGGAATTTGATGCGAAGGTCCTGTGTGTATCACTCGGTCAGTTGTACGATAATTCTATCAGTTGTGTATTACCCCATCAGTTGTGCATTACTTGGTCACTTGTGTAACCTTTCTGTCAGTTGCATGTTGCAAGTTGCAGTTGGAAGTTGGGCATCACTTGGTCAGTTGTGCATTTTTCTGCCAGTTCTGTGTCATTCAGTGGGTTGCATGATAATGCTGTCAGTTATGTATTACTCAGTCAGTTGTGTACTTCCCCATCAGTTGTGCATTACTCGGTCAGTTGTGTACTTCTCTGTCAGTTGTGCATTACTCGATCAGTTGTGTATTACCCAGTCAGTTGTCTCAGACTCGGTCAGTTGTGTTACACTCAGTCAGTTGGATGATAATTCCGTCAGTTGTTTATTACTCCGTTAGTTGTACTATTCCATCACTTGTGGATTACTCCCTCAGGTGAGTTCAATCCTCTCTTTCCCATTTCTATTTTTGAAACACTTTCAAACTTCACCCAGCTGCAGGTTACTCAATTGATTGTTTTGTTGAGCAGAAAATTTTTTCAAACCTGGAAATATTATCCCCAGAACTGTTAAAATGCTTTATTTTTCCATTGTTTACAGTCTCACAATCTCCTCAGTTCTAGTGTTTAATCATGTAGAATAAATATTTTGAAGCACTAGTTTTCTTTAAGGCCTAAGCTCACTCCATAAGATTTATGTTTCAAGCTTAATCTGAGCCTGATATATTTTAAAAGTCTAAAGCTGAAGCAAATAATTTTAAGAAGGACGGATTTATAACAATATTTAAGAAGGACAGATTTGTAACAATGTAACGATAAGACAATTTATTGCCTAAAGCCTCATGAATCAAAAATATAATATGTTCATTTGAGCAACATTGAATCAACTAGTGGTTACGGAGTTCGGCAGTCGAGTACGCTCAAACCCATTATTCTTAACTTCAAAATAACAAAAAAGAAACAATGAACAGCAAAAACAAGACCTCTAACACTTTGCCGTATTCCTCAGACTCTTACTTGCAAAACGTGTCTGTTTTTCCTATTTTTTCTTTTTTCCGCCATTTTGTTTATCTTCACCTTAGCATCTAGCATCTCGTACCCAGTTCTTCTCACCCTTTTCGCCGTAGCCGCCATTTTGAATACATCTCCATCCTCGTTGGAGACACGTGATCTGCTGTGTGCCAGGGTCTTCTCCCGAGCCGCCGCCATTTTGAAAAGCGAGAAGACCCTGGGGACGAGGTTGACCCACCACCCTTAAGACTGATGCTAAAAAATCAATCCCAAAGTACACAACTTCTTTCCATTGAGAAACCTTTCCATTATCTCACATAATTTCGACCCTTATCATTTTAAGCAAATCATGATCTAGCACTGGTTGTTGATATCAGCTGTTGGTGCTTTGTCTAGTCTGATCATTGGTGACCTGAGATCCGGGAATATTTTAGCAGCACTCTCATTTCCTCTTATAAGTGCATCGTTAACTCGCAACTCTGCAGGAATTACTTCCTAAGGGAAACAAACATAGAGCTTGATTTCCGGTTGGATCATTGCAGCCAGGCTACATTCATTTAAAAGAGCATTGTTAATTAATGTTGAACAAGATTTTGAGAACTTGTAAAGAAGTTATACCTCAATATTTCTGAATGTGAGTTAGTAGGTTAATAAGTTATTAAGTGAGTTAGTAAGAGCTTAAATAAACCCCTTAAACCCATAGCCAAACTTTTAGTCACAAAACAAGTCAAACCATTGAGTCTACAGATGATCAATCAAACGTTAATCGTGAATTTTGGTTGCTTCACTTACAGTTGTGTGAGTGTGAAGATCAATTCCAGCCTTGACCATCTCATTAGTGACTCCTTCACTCAGCATCGAGTCAAAAGTTCGAAGAACCTTTCACAAGAAATGATATGTGAAAAGATCAAAAGATATAGACAGAAATGGGAGATTAGTTCATCAATCTTGCTTTGTCACAAAGGAAAACACTTACACTCAAAGGAAGAAAACCGTGAACACTGAAAATATTTCTGGAATGTTTATTGTGTTTTGACCAATCACATGCGAGACCTTGTAACCGCAGAAAACAAGTGGGTTTCTCAGTCACGGAATCGAGTTGGTTCTCCATTTGTTTTGAAAGACCTTCATCTTAACTTACAAGAATTTAAATTGTTATTTCTTTTTATCTGAGAGCCACATGCGCTACGGGAGCGAAAAATGTGTGAGTGGTCTTTGGCTTGTTGCGGCTGCATTGTAGCAACGACCGCGGACTGTCAAAAGCGGCGTTCGTTATTCTTCAACAGCCTGGTGTACCGTTGCTAAATTAGAAAATATGTCATTTTCAAAATGTGCAACTACACCTTATAAAATATGATACAAGCCCGGCTTGAAGGTACGGATGATTCGGCCTAAATAAATTGAGTCAGCTGTGCTGTCAATGGGCGAATTTGGAGAGAGAATATTGCAGTTTTTACTTCAAGGCGAAATATTAAACTGCCGTTTGAGTTGGTTTTATTTGAAATGTCGGAAACACTGATCGTTGCGTCGGTTTGTCGAAAAATTTTATAAGGCAAAAGCACTCAAACCTATTTTCGCTTGCGTAGTGCGTGGGGCTCTCAGATAGAAAGGAATAGCACTTCCAATTTCTGTAAGATAAACTGGTGAAGATTAAACCTTGTTGTCTTTCGAAACAACTCGATTCCGTGACTGAGAACCCATTCGTTTTCTGTGGTTACAAGGTCTCGCATGTGATTGGTTAAAACACACATTCCAGGAATATTTTCAGTGTTCACGGTTTTCTTAATTTGAGTGTAAAACTGACCCCTTTGAAAATAACTGATGTGAACTACTCGGTGCTCAGGTGGTAGCAAAATTAGGGTACCCTGTGAAAAGGCTTGATGTAGTGGAAAATAGGATCATTGCCAACAAGACTGTGAAATAAGAAAAAAAGGGAAAAAAGGGGTCAGGAGACAAGGGGGTTGCCTTGTAGATCCTCAGGAAGAGGGAGGGGGGGGTGGGGAGAAACAGAGTTGAGTAAGGTGCAAAGCAGGTAGGTATAGAGTTGGTTGGGGTGTGTCTGATGAATGTGTTCACAGTTAAATTGCCTAAAACCAATATTTTGAACAACAAATGACCATGGTTTGGGTACAGCAAATGACTTTAGTACACAAGGACAGTTTTTACATCACTTTGTCATATCTTATGTTATCCTTGTTAAATCTTATTCTATGTTACCTTGTCATATCTTATGAGGGATGACACTTGAGAGCCAAGAGCATTCAATATTCCTGCCAGCTCCACAGCAATGTATCCAGCTCCTATTACTGCTACTTTTCTGAAAGTGATTTCAAGAAAACCAATAAATTATGTTTGTTCAGAAACAAAGTCAACAAACACAACTTTCTAGTCTACAACCGTGAACATGCTTACTTGGGCAGATCTTCCAACTCAAAAAAGCCGTCACTGGTGACGCCATACTGGCTGCCTGTTGAAAAATCATCATCAGAAAATATGAGAGAAAACAAGGAGATAGAAATGTCCACATTCTAGCAGTATTTGGTAGATAATAGCCATTTGTCCAGCTACAAAAGTGGTGTCAGAAAGTTGAATTTAATCTTGATGTAATCACTGGGCACCTTATACCCTTGCTTCCTGTCTTTGCCATTTTATATAACCCTACCAAATGTTTCACTTTAGTTTTAAGTATAAGGTTTGACTGTACGTAAACATACAGCTTTTCCATTGAAAAACTTCACCATTGTAAAGATGGCTGCAATATGCTACTAGTTTATGTCATTCATGTGATTAAAGTTATATGTAATTCATACTCCACCTGGAAAATTGGGTATAGTTGGCCTGCCCCCATTAGCAATCAGAATGTGTTTGCCACTGTATACGTTGTCACCAACTTTGATATTTCCTTCAGGTGTAAAAACAGCGTGGCCTGGAATATACTCCACATCGTCCTGTAAAGCAACAAATTTAAAGAGATTCACTGTTAGTAGTAATGGGAGCACAGCTGCCTTATGTCTAATTTTAGGTTTTTTTCATGTTTGGTCAAATTTGCTTCATTTTTTTCATGTGACCTACAGCTTACTCAAGAAACATTGCCCCATATTTTTTTCTTGGTCTGGCCATCATTTTTTTCAAAGTCACAATAGGCATCTCCCTTATCTCAAAATCTAGATCAACATTTACTAAATACCTTAACCAGATTGTTCTCGTAGATGCCATTCAATCTCTTCACATAAGCATCTCTTGAATTCTTAATAGTCCTGTAAGAAACAATTATAATAAATTATATTCTTATTATTTAAAATGCTATATTACTACTTTTTTATGGATTACTTTACTTGGGTTTCATAATTACACCATGCAGTGCATTAAGGTCACACTTATATTACTTAAGAGCTCTTAACACTAACTCAAAGCATGATTAATCCACTTACGCCCAAGAGAAGTTATTGAGAGTGACATTAAACCCATAATCAGCATGGTCATGAATATATTCAGCATGGACAGCTGTATTAAACATCACCTAAATTCAAAGAAAATTATGAGAAAACAACAGAGTTCATTAGCATGTGACTGACATACCTTCTGGCACTGTTGCATGAGGCAATCTTTTCTGCAACTTGCAACACCATTGTGAGTTGCAGGAAAAGAAGTCTTGTGTCTAGTCCTCTACTTTTTTGCAACATTGCAAATACACTGCAGCTTAACATGTATTCTGCAACTCATCTCACAATGGTCACAAAATCATTGCATTGCAAGTTGCAGGAAAAATTGCCTCATGTAACAGTGCATTAAGAGGACCACAGCACCCTATCATCAACTGCACAAACTTAAATGATCCCCACTTAAACAGTTATCAGGGAAGTTCTTATGAGACTTGCTTATGAGACATTTATTTTACAGTATGTTGAGGACATGAATGCAAAACAGATGGTATGGGAAAAAATGCCACCAAGCGTTTAACTTGTGGAATTTTGAAGCACGAAAGCATGAGTTTGAAAACTCTTTTAAGTTCACAACCTGTACGTACCTTATGGTACAATTTAACATCTGATAGTTCAAGAGAGTTGTAACACTTACTGTAACACTTGAGCAAAATTACCATCAAAAGTGAATCAACCATCGGGTACTGCTCATCTCTGTGAGCAAAATTGGCAGGATTTGTTTATATGTGTGTATCTTAGAAATTATTTAAATGATTTGTGATAAAGTCCCTTTTCACTTGGTGAAGCGCACTCAAGTTTGCTATGTGAAGAACAACACTGACCTTCTTTGGAACACATCCAACATTTACCTGATAAAAAAGGAAAGAACAGATTACAGTTTCAAAATTATGAACAGAGTTTTATGGCACTGTACTCAATTCTCGGGTATGTTTATAATATATTAACCCTGGTTCCCCTGCCTCCCTCCCCACCCCTCCCATCTCTCACCACTATGCCAGGGTCCATTTAGAAATGCCAATCTTGAAGGCACTTGACTCTGCTAAGTGTTTTGTAAGAAATGCATGATGGAATTTGACATTCACAGTGACTGTGCAGTTTTGTCTTGAAATAGTTAAGCCAAGAAAAACTTCCCTTTGCCTCTAAACATATAAACTTATACTTTCACCTGTTTCACTACTTTAACATTTTATACCTGAGCACGAGTTTCAAATGCTGGTGAACTTGCAAGTGCCGTTTGTGTTATCAGTGATGATAGATGTAGTTATAAGTAGATAGATCATCTCTCTTACTTATTACTCGGTTATTATTATTACTCACACAAATGTGATGTTCAGATGGTTTATAAGTATAAGGAAACGTTGAAAATAACTTTTACTAAATCAGATTAATGCAATTGATCACTACTTAAGCTTATTTGATCTCGTAATCTCAGCAATTATAACTTAAAGCTTCAAGGGCGGTCATCAAAAACATGTTCACACCTTTGACCTAATTTATGATCTAGCTGTTAACCGTTAACTGTTTTGACCATCCATTTAGGTGACAACATATAAAAGAATACATGCAATATTGTAACAAATAAATCATAAAACCGATACCACAGCTGCTATCTAACACAACAAAGCAAGGCCACTCAGAACACTGGACGACCAACGCAAACAAGAAACAGTACAGAGAGCTTTCCACACTACTCACGCAAGTCCCTCCAAGTCTTCCGTGCTCTATAACAGCAGCTTTTGCTCCAAGGACTGATGCCCTTCTTGCGCTAGCCAGACCACCAGAACCACCACCGATCACAAGGTAATCGAAAGATTTGACTGCTTGAGTCATCATGCAACGAAGCGACAAGCGCATCTGAGAGGAAAATCGATTTTCGTCACTTTGTCACTGTAGCACGCCTTGAACTTTATTTGTTTTATTGGACTCAGACTCCTCCGGTAATTTCTAAGCGCGCGACTAAGAAAACTGGAACCTAGTGTTCTAGAATGAAGATGGCGATCGAGCTGTGTTGAGGAAACATTCGAGAGTTTAACACTTTTTAGTTTTAGCACTTTCCAGTTATTCTACTAGATTTGTGCTTACGTCAAGAAATCACCCCTTTGTGTTCAGATTAGGGAAGCTGAGTCACGGACAAAGCCTTTTTGCCTGGAGTTTGGAGTTTGTTTACGTCTGTGTTTGTTGCCAAGAGGCGAACAACTTGCATTCATTTGAAGACTTCTGGAAGAACTTGAGAATCACAGGCAAAAAGGTTTATTTACCTTTTCGGACCTACTAGGGATAACTCAAAGGAAATGTCACAAAACTTTCCAAGATGTTTGATGCAAATGCCGTGACAAAAGCTTGCATTTCATGGAGAACTAGAGTTGTTCCACTGAAGAGCTCTTATCTTTATAGAAGTCATGTTTTTTGAGTTCGTGACTGTACCAACGAGTTGTTGAAAACCATCATTTGCTAGTAGATACAAGTTACTTCATTTTCCATCTGCCTGAACCATGTCATTACGAACCAGGATCAATGGTTTCACAGCCTGGGTGAATCTAAGACTCTCACCAACAGGGCATTTTATGCACAACATCCTAACAGACCTGCTGAAGGGATATAACATGAAGGTGCTTCTTGAAAGTAAGTACCACAGTCATAATAATGATGATGATGATGATGATGGTGATGATGATAATGGTGATGATGATGGTGGTGATGATGATGATGATGGTGATGATGATGATGGTGATGACGACGATGATGATGATGATGATGATGGTAATACACTTGGCGACACATAATTTGATGTCTTCCAAGGGGTAGCAAGAATAGTTCATTTTTAGTTGCATGGTGGAAAGCGACAGTGACTTTTGCTGCCACTCAAAGAGTGGCATCAGTACTTAGGAGGATATGACTTGACACCATTATAACCTCCCTTGTATGGTCTCATAATCACGGTAGTTACTAATTCTCGTTGACGAGCTGGTCACGTTAGACTACAGTGATCATTAGACCTGTATGACAGTTATTGATGCAGGAGTCAGCAGTATTCAGTTAGGAGCTGGACGGCTGCATGGAAAAATGATGTTTGGCAGTGTCCCAAACATTTGGAGGGATAGAGGGGTACTCTGTGAATTTTTGGATGGGGGGTCACTAGGACTCTGAAACCCTCATCCTATACCACACCATGTTTAACCACATTTTGTAACCCTATTCAAGATGAGACACCAAAAATCCCTACCCCATCCTGTACTTGTATCAGTGTCATGCAATCTACACCCTTCTTTCTCATACCTTCTTACTATTCCTTCTGTGAACTCTGTGATGTATGGCAAATGTGCCTTGTCCTACTGTGTACCCGAATCATGGAACTCTCCATTCCAAATACTTTGAAAAATGCACCTTACTATTCTAAATTATTCATACTTCTGATCAGTTTCCTGACATTGGTGAATGACAGGGGTTTCAATAAAATTTGAAGTAGGCAGCTGGTTTGAATAGAGTAACCGACTGTATCAACTGGGGTTTGAAACAATCTTCCTTTAATTACTTTAATTTAGGGCAAAAAGTAGCCGACTTTTCTGTGCGAAATAGCCGACGCTTTTCGCCGGTTGTCGGTGCTCATTGAAAGCACTGAAATGATGTCTGGTTCTGGACCAGAACTCTCTGAAAGCTATACACTATTTGACAACCAAACTGCTTGAAAACTGTACCCTTGACAGTAGCACATACCATATACCCAATCCAAATAACAAATACCCCCCAGGTTGTCAGGGAACCTGACAGGGGAAAATTGACAGGTAAGTGTACATGAAGCCATAAATAATTACCCACAAAATACTCATGGGCCAAAAGTAAGCCCCTCATTCCCCGCCTCCCCCTCCCCTCCCCCCAAGAAATAAATGAATAAATAAAAATAAATAAACCGTCTGTCTTTTGATTTATTTTCATCTTAACTCAAAATGGCAGATACAAAAATCTCACTTCCCAAAACAACACTGTGCAAGATTCTAAATCCAGTTTGCCAAAATCATGAATGCCATACCCAAAGAATCTTTTCCTCCCCATTTCTTTCAGAACCAAATTCAGCAAAAGATTTAAGAGGGAATGTCCACTAACATCGAGCGAGTGGCGGCACATGATGGAAAATAAAATTCCCTCACAAATTTTCCACGGATACCCTATGGTAATCTAAGAAACGTGGTGGCATTTTTTTCTTGAAATTTTTTTTTACGCCCGAAAAAAAAAATTAACACGTTTACGCCACACGTGTCCTGTAAACACGCGAAATAAACGTGTATCATACCTTCTCGTAAACTTCGCTCTGTTTGATTCGCATCTCAGAAAGTCCCCATTTTAAGCGTGGAAGTTTGCTTTTGAAGTGTGTATGAAGTAATTGAGTCCTGTTTTAGATCTGTGAATTAATTTTCAAGGTCATGGCGAGCTGCTGAAAATCACTAAAATTCGCTTGCTTTGAATTCTCAATTTGGCACAGTTTTTCAAGAGAAAGTTTTCCTCTCTGGTAAAACACCAAATCACTTGAAATTCAGAATTCTTGAAAGACGAAATATCATTCTAAAATCAAGTTTAAAAATTAGTTTCGGGCTTTTTATCAGCGCTGAGTACAAGCGCTCTCAAAATCCCGATGATCACAACATTAACCTGTCAACCAGTACAAACAATAGGCTCGTGCCTCCGACCAAATAGCCGAAAACGTGGAATTTTTTCCTTGTTCCCTTTGGTATTTGGATGAAAAGAACAGGATAAAGGTCATATCTAGCTCACGTTGGAAAAGATTTTGTCTAAATGCCAGGTTTTGTCAAGTTTTAGGTGTACTGTCCAAGGGCCATCTTGACGCGTGGAATCGACCGTTATCTCCTCATCTCCAGATCTTGACTTTCAACTAATGAATAACGACTCCGCCACCACATTCACATCCCTTAACGAATGGCAAATGAATTTTTAAAATCTCTTAGAGTTAATTCGCTGAAGAAACTAAATAACTTTGCAGTGATCTCCACATTCATCTCAGAAACCGCACTGTTATTTATGGTCTGATTTAACTAAATTTGTCTGTCACGCAACGGGTTCTGGTCAAGTCACAGGATAGGTTTTGGTGATGGCATTGCAAAAATGGGGGAAAAAATCGAAAGATTAGGACGTTTGAAATAACTTAAGCTATGAAAGAAATTGTACAAGATAGAAGGCGATGTAAATAGTGATGGCGTTTGTTTCAGCAACTCGACCGGAATGACCGTTCCCGTTTTCATCCCAGATGCCGGACTACCTCAACGTAAAAACAAACCACAAAACAAGTTGCAAATTGTATAGATGTACATTTTGTGACGCTCTGGCGAGAGGAAAAAATTGTCACGTGTTCACTAGAAGCAGACAGTATTAGCTTCCGATAGTCTAAAGTAACAAACATCGATAATATTTTTTATATCTTACTGCAGAGTTCGACTTTTCAAGAAGCGAATATTCCCTAGCGTGAATGCATTTTAGGATATTTTTCCCACACCCTAATTAATTTCACGGTGAAGGATTTCAATATTATTTGCAAGCCACCAGTGTTGCGTCGAGGAAGGCGCCTCGAGAAGCTGCCATTTGCGGAAATAATTTTCTTTTTGGAAATCAGGCGTGTGAGAATTTCAGGTGCCACATTATTAGAAACTAGACAAAATGTCTTAAGTGCGGATCGGCTTTGAGTAAATGTTCAAAAACTGATAATTTTCGTTCAAAAAAAAAAAGGAAAACGCCAGATTTAACACGCAGTAGTTGTAGAGCGCTTCCTCTATATCGCGCCGTTGTAAAAGGATAGGTTCTTTGGAGCTCTCGCAGTCAGGACCCCTGTCACCGACTACAATAGGCAATCAAACCATTATCTCCCTTGGCTGCGAATAGAGGTCACTTCTTCTTTTCAGAAACTAGTTGCAGGCGTTTGCGCCTCTTACAAGCGATATGAACAAGCAGTTGCTGTTCACCAGTTGCAAGAAAAAGAGACTTTTCGGGTCACACTTGCAGTGTGGGAATCAGCGATATCCACCCAGAAGTTGAGCACGCGCAATAGTATTTTTAATTAGTATTCTTAACATGGACCATTTGCCCAGCCCATCGCTCTTGTCTGGGAATAGCGCAGAGGGAACTAATCGACGTTGGTCATGTTGAGTTCTACCAGGGCTGTCTAAGTATGCCTCGAACGGGAAAGTGAGAAAAGCAGACCGTGGAATTGGCAAGTCGGAGCCCAAAGCTATTTTGCAACACATCGTTGTCTTCCTTCCAGTGGGCTCTGGTAAGTACACTTTTTTCTCGTACCCACTTTCGTGCATTCCTCGCTGTGATGGCAGACGTCATTAAGCAGATTAACACTACCATACCAGCCCTGAAGAAAGTCAACTTCCGGCAAGACAGCGCTGGCTGCTACCACTGCAGGGCCTGCAGGGCCACCATAGTTTGCGCAGGAGTACTGGGAGCAGAGCTGGGCGTGGTGTTCAAACTCATGGCTCCCTTCCCTCCCCATGGAGGGAAGGGAGCCTGCGACCGCAACGCCGGCGGAGACTAAGTCGGCTACATTTATCCTCCTAAACTCCGGACACAGTATCAAGATCCCCATCCCCATGGAGGGAAGGGAGCCTGCGACTGCAAGGCCGGCCGAGACTAAGTCGGAGACATTTGTCCTCCTAAACTCCGGACACGATATCAAGATCCCGGTGGAGAACCATCCTTAAGTGTCATCCGGTGCGCGTCCATTGCAAGCCCTTTAGTTGCCACTTGGAAGATCAATGGTGTGAGCATGCTCTCGAATATACAGTTTTCTAAAGAAGGAATCCGTCCTTGTATGAAGAGCATATGGCGTGGGACCTATAAGACCAATATCTGCGCTGAAATCTAAGGCCCTGTTATCTGATGGTCTGCCGTCCATAGCAGTGCTCTAAGCGAAACCAAGCCCGTTCTCCTCAACCGTGAGGAGGCGGAGAAATATCGCACAAGCAACTGTCACCTGACAAACAAGGAGGTTAGTTTCTAGAGAAACTGTGGTGTTGCATCGGTGGGGAAGCGAAACACAAAACTTTGTATTTATCAACTGAGTTAATAAGGTAAATTGAGCCACCGTGAAGAGATTGAAAGCTGACGTTTTGAGCGTTAGCCATTCGTCACAAGGATGCCACCTTCGTCACCTGCACTGCTCAGAAGATCAGGGGGAAAGCGACAAAGAGCCCTGAACATTAGGACTCCTTGTCATGATGAGTTTCAACATGAGTTGAGTTTCAAACTCAACCTAATTTTGAGTTTCATGTATAAAAGTGTAATCCTCTAGGTTTGCCATAAAATGGTTTCACAAGCTTCTAAAGAACTAAAAGGACGGTTCCCGCACCCCTGGCCACACCTCTGGTTTTGGCGTGAGTAAACTCAACATACATTTTTACATTCTTACTCCTGTCTTGACCAATTTTTGAAGACCAATACATAGAGACCTAATAATAATTTCTTTTTCAAAGCCCTAGTAACAGGCAAGGTTTCGGCAAGGCTTCACTGCCTCTAATGATACTGATAAATACATAAATACCGTAAACTGCCACTTATAAGCCCAACCGCTTACAAGCTCCCCCCGGTTATAGGCCCATCTACCTGTAAACAAAAAATGCATCCGGTTATAAGCTCCCCTGGATATAAGTCGCCCTCTAGTTTTCCTTGTTTCCTTAATATTAAGCACTCTCACAGAACACTGCGCAGATGAACTCTGAGCTTCTGTTTTGTTACGTTCTGGGTACGTTCGTGTTACAGTTTCGATTTTGTTGTTAAAATTGAAATGAATTCGATTTATTATGACGTTTCAAAGGTTAATTAAAAACTGGTAAATTAAAAACGTATTTCGATCAACACTGCTGTGGCTCATTTCGAAACTTATAAGCCCCACCGGATATAAGCCCACCCAAACCCCCTTACAAAGTTGTATAAGCCAAGGGCTTATAAGCGGTCCTTGGGCCCACAGGTTTTGAAAGTTCTCATTGCTTTGTTTTTGTTTGTTTGTTTTTTGCTTGCTTGTTTTTTGTTTTTTGTTTTTTTTTGTTTCCTGTGCATTTCCCCCTCCAAGGTCAAATCAGCTAAAATCAAGTGCGTGACATTTTGTTGCGTGACTCAAACTAAACAGGTTTGTAAGCTTTCGGCACGAAATTATCGTTTCGAAATTTTGCAACGAATACAGATCAAGAAAAGACGTCTTATAGGAGAAAACTGTTTTGAAGTTCAAGTAAGGCAAAATTATTTTATTCCTGAAGGTTCTTGATTTTAAC
This sequence comes from Siderastrea siderea, assembly GCA_964030785.1. Classification (NCBI taxonomy): domain Eukaryota; kingdom Metazoa; phylum Cnidaria; class Anthozoa; order Scleractinia; family Rhizangiidae; genus Siderastrea; species Siderastrea siderea. Next base: position 46,429,096 of record OZ034975.1, on the reverse strand, counting down.
AAAAGGAGGCGCGATGGAAATAAGTCATTTGGGTTGATTGCCAATACGCGATGCTTCAGTGATGTTGTTGACCCCGGACGCCAAGATGGTTATTATGAAAGAGTACGCACAGAACCTGATATTTAGACAATACCATATTCAGGTGAGCTAGACATTACCTTTCCGCTGTGGATTACAACCGAATACCAACCAAAATAGAAGAAATGTTCTCATTTTCGGTTATTTGGTCGGAGGTATGTGCCAATTGTTGAAGTGTTAATGTTGTAATTATGGGGAGTTTGAGAGCGTTTGTACTCGGCGCTGATAAAAAGCCCGAAACTAATTTTTAAACCTGGTTTAAGAACGGCATTTCCTTTTTCAATAATTCCGAATTTCAAGTGATTCGGTGTTTTACCGGGGAGGGAAACTTTCTCTTGAAAAACTGTGCCAAATTGAGAATTCAAAGCAAGCGAATTTTATTGGTTTTCAGCAGCCTGCCATGACCTTGAAAATTAATCCACAAAAGAATAACTTGACTCAAATTACTTGTAATCTCTTCAACAGCAAATCTCTAAGCTCAAAACAGGATTTTTCCATGACGCGAATTAAACAGAGCGAAGTTTACGAGAAGGTATAATTAGCGTTTATTCGGGGTGTTCGTAGAGACACGTAGTGCGGTAACGGTTTTTTTATTTTTTTGGAGGTTTAAAAATAGTTTCTCAACAAAAAATGCCAACACGTTTCTAGACCTACCATAAGGTATCTCTGGGCGAAAAACGGAGAATTTTGATTTTTCATCATGTGCCACATATTGTCGATTTCGCTCGGTCTTAGTGGACATTGCCTCTTAAATACTTTAGGTATAAAATGTGGTTATCTTTCCTTCCAGGTCTAACTGGAAAACCACTGGAAAGACTGCAAAGTTTTGATGGGTAGGTGAACTTGTCAAGTATAATTTGTTATGGACTTATTATTTAGATGCACCAGGCATCTTATTTTAAACTAACCTTTGATAATTTCATTTTTATTTTATTCCAGGTTGACCCAGCAACAGAAGACAACAAGGGTCGAGTGGATAGTGAAAGAACTTAAACATGCGTAAGTTGAATTTACAGAAGAAAATTGCCAGGTTGACAATTCTCATCATCAACATTATGCTTCATATTCAGGGTTGTTGTTTTGTGGGTTAATTGGTTTCACCTGTAGGGCTACACAACCTGGAATGATAACTATGATATTTACTTTAATGCATGCATAATTTCTAATCATAGTTAATTCATATTTGGATAGGAAGATAATCCCCAAGGACACATACGTGGATTCTAGAATGTTTGCCATGAGATGTGCAGATCAGGTATAGTTGAAGTAACTGACAGTATAAATTATATGTTACAGGCCAAATTTAAATTCAGGTAATTATTTTTAACCTAGGTTGATTTTTGTCAACCCAGGTTATTCTTTAGCAAGCCAGATCATTTTCCATTTGCAGGGATTTTAACTGTCTGAAAAGGGATTTTACCTCCCCCCTTACTTCTACATGTCTACCCCCTACCCCTTTTATTCTATGTACCCTTTCACACTACATATATCAAATTGAGTTTTCTCTTACTTTTTAATTAACTTACCCCTTCCAAGATTTGAACTCACGACCTTCCGATCTGAAGTCTGTCACTCAATCCTCTGAGCTATCGAAGGGATTGTTGCAAAGTACCCTTGATTGTTTTCGTATAAATTAATGAGTAAGTTTCATTGGTGACTAGTTTTCAGTCTCTCTTGTTCTTGTACATATTGGAAATAATAACCCAGGTTAAAAAAGATGACCTAGTTTAAAATAAAATTAAACTGAATTGGAATTTCAGAGTTCATGACACACTGTGATTTGATTTTTCATAACAACCCACATCCGTATCTTTGGCATTTTCTCAAAAGTGAAGGCCACATATATAGAAAATATTGGTACAATGTTGTTCCCAAAAATCTAAGGTGACATGTACATGTAAAGTAGGGTCTATATACCATTTAAATCTCAGCATAAAACTCTCCAAAGGTCACTTAAACTGATTGATCTGGCCAGTCCCTTATTTGAAGAATAGCTGTCATGGGCCATTGAAAATTGGTCACATTTCCTACAAACCTTATTGCTGTTGATTAACAGGTGTTTGACTTGTTATGGTGTCTGGTGTGTCATGACATTTGGTTTGTCTGGGAAAGATCAGAATTTCTTCAACAGGCTGAGGGACAAATGCTCACATCCAAGCCTTTCTCAGTAAGTAAATAAAGACTGAACCAATAAGTGCTGGTTAGTCTGTTTAGCAATGTGTTTACAAGTTCTGTTCATATAAAACACATACAGCCTCTAGGGCAGTGAGTTGTTCTGCTGGAGGGTGGAGTGGTTGAGGGTAAGTGAGCTATAAATCCAACAGACCATGTTCAAAGTGAATATTACATGATCACAGTTCAACATTTGTTGCTCACCAAAATAACGTTGAAGGTGAATAGATGTGACTTGGTTAGTGATTACTGACACCTTGATACAGTAAATTGTTTGATGCTTTCTTAATTATCATTAAATGTGTTGAAGGGAATAGAGAAAGGCTCATTATATTTAATTGGTTTTTATTTTGAAGTGGACTCCTCCTCCACCGCCACCTAAGACGCCCACCCACAAGGTTGAGAAGTCCATGCTGTCTGGATTTGGATCCAACTCACTGATCCAAACACCAGTTGGTACCCCAGAGGTGAGTATAACTCTTACTGTGAGGTCAACATGCCCTGCCGAGGCCTAAGTCATTTAGTAGCCAGTAACTGGGTATCATGACTAGCAAATAAGTGAAGATGATCACAGCATTTCAGAGTTTGAAAATGATGCGAATGACAGACAACAGCTGTGGGAGACTTTCTACAATAAATTTATAACCTCCTAGTTTGCTTGTGGGGGGCAGACTCCTCAAATACATGTCAGTAGAAATCTGGTTTGAAACCACTAGAAATATTATTATTAAATGCGCCCTCTAACCTGAATACGTTTTTGGGCCATTGCAAGGTTACCTTATTATTTGTTTCAGTTTTCCTGAAAACAAATGAAGTAAATCTGCTAAACGTTGAAAGATTTTCATTAAGTATTAATCACTGATTCTCCCTTCCTTGTTCACGTACATAATACATTAATAATCCTTGTTTAAATTTGTTTTCAGTTACCATCTCCCAGCCCAACAAGCACCAGGTATGATTGTTAGATATGTATAAAGATAAAATTACTATTCCAACTCACTAATGTTAGCATAATTTTTCCATTTCTACCTTTTTTTACTTTTTTGTCAGGAGTACGTTTGTAATTTTTTTCAAGATCACGCACATCAATCTTCCCAATTGAGTTTTACAAAATAATTTATTATAAATAAACTATTCACTTTTATAGCGGAGCCAGTGCACTAGCGCGTCAGCGGAGCTCCATTGCTAAGGGAATTTGGTAACCTATGAAGCCAAAAAATTTTAGTAGTGACGTAATAGTCACGTGACCGTCCGTCCGTACATCTGTACGTCCGTCCGTCCGCACCAGAGGGCTACCAATACACTTCATACACTGGATATAACCCTGTGCTGAATCCCGTGTGTTTTTGGTGCGAAATCGCATGTTGACCTGCATTGTAGCAAAACAAGCAAAGACAACAAAAGTCAAAAACAAATTTGTTAATGGAAAAAAAAGTTCAAAAGAACACTTAGTTGTCTTTTTGGTGGAAGGGGAAAAGTTCAATTTAGGCAAAAGAAATTAGGCGATAAAGTTCAGGCAAAAAGTTCAAATTTGCCTCGTCGGTTCTGTTCAAACTCGGTCGGCACACCGCTTGAGTTCGCAGCTTTTCACAGCGGTTTCGACACCAAATATAGCAGAGCTAGTGCTTTTTGGTTTTTTCTGTCCACAACCATGGTTTTTACGGCATTTTGAACACATTTTGCCAGGAAAAACACCAGCATTTTCATGCTGATAGGCAGCTTGTCACGAAGAAAGAAATAAGTATTAAAATTAACTTCTAAAATAACATCAAACGCCCATGGCCTAGTGGACTAGTCACCGGCATCTCATGCCAACGAGCCGGGTTCGACACTCAGCGGGGGCAGGTACTTTTTTTCTTTGTTTTTTTTTAATTTAACGACTTGAATGAGAGTATTTTCACAAATTAATAACTGCCAGCAAAAACAAAACAAAAACAAAAAAAAACAAAAAACAGACAAAACAAAAAGGGGGGCTCCACTTTTAGGCTTGGCTAAATCTATATATTAATATGGTTGAACCTGAAAAAAAGCTAATCATGCAATGAGACATTCTTATTAAGCAGCGTGTTAAGTGTTCGTCTGTAAAACAATTTTGATAATCTACTGACAGTTTGGTCAATCTTTGGTCATATTGCAATCAACCACTTTTGGTTATTTCAGCAGTTGATCAGGTCAACCTGGCATTAACCCTTCAAGCCCTAATAGTGATGAACAGGAAATTTCTCTTTGCATTGATAACTATTTGGTCAAACACTCAAGTGATGAGAATAAAGGAGGTGACATCATTTAAATCAATTTTAATTAGTTAATTGAAGCAGTGCTAATAGAATGCAACCTTTATCTTTGTGTTCTAATTGACGATAAAAAACAGCAGGTCAGATGATATGGTGACCAAGAGACGAAGGTCAAGGAACTTTCCTTCCCCAGAATACTGCATTCTGGACATGGTGAATGCTCACCTTAAAATGAACAGAGAAGGGCGCAAGCTTACCAGGGGAGTGTTGGTAGGTATCTTTTATAAATCAGGTTTAAGAAAAGATGGAATATTCAGGTTTTTGCAAGCGTGGGGCAAAGTGGGTCAAGTTTATTTCAATTGTAAGAACTTTTTTTAACAATTTGCAAGTTGGTTCCTCTTACATTCACTGTACATTCACTGAGATTTTTATAAACATAACATTTCTGCGATTGTATTCAATGTAGGAGGAAAAAGGATTTCATTACGATAACTATCTTTCACTGCAGTGTTGTGGTGTTTAATAATTAATTATTTTCTTATTTTTGCAGAGTTTAAGTGACCTAACTGATAGCAGGTATGTTCAGTAACTGCAAATGCCAGTGAGCACTTGATAATTTTCCATGAAAACTGGGGCTTGCAACAGGGCTGTCAGTAAGGCAGTGGGGGGTGGACAGAGGATTTTGCCTAAGTATTATGAGTTTGAGCCCTACTTACTCTAGCAGAAAAATGAAGCTGGAATAAATGTTTGAGGGCTACTAATGGTATTTTTTAACTGACTGTTGTCTGTGTTTTTAGGGTGCTCTGTGCTCTTGTAAATTCATTTGTTCCAGAAACATTCACCACAGAAGTTTTACTGAATGACAGGTGGGTCATGAACAGGCTGATTTTCTCCTTTAAATTACATGTACAACAGATGTTTAATGTGAAACAGTCAAAATAATATTAAAATGTCTATTTGCCAACTCAGGGTTTGCAAACTCCTAAAATCACTGATCAGAAGCAGCCCCAATTTCTTTCCTTCTGGGAACTCCTTCAATTTTACAGCAACTCTTAGACTACTCCTGGAAAACTGAACTAAAATTCTGGCATTGTTAAATTAATCTGTTACTTATTTGAGAATGTTTGTTTTGAAAACTTATTTAAGTTAACTTTGTTTGATAGCAAACATGAGGGGATGAAGGTGTGATATCAACAAGCCATTAGTGTCAGTTTTGACTGTGAATTCCTGGGACAAGCCTGAAGAAATAATCCTGGAAACCTCAAGGCTATTACTTAACAGTAGCCAGGTATCTCAGGATGCACAGACTGGCTTCTGAGGAGTGTGAACCCGCTAATGAGAATTGTTCATTTTTTTCCCTAGGTGGACAATAAACCTTGCATTGACAACTGCAAATCAGATGTTTAAATCTTCAAATCCTTTTGATTCTCAAGACTTAGTTGAGGTAACTTTAGCCTTGTTTAATTAAAATCAGGTTGTCTGATTTGTAGTTTCCTGATTGGGACAACCATACACATGGAAACAAGTTTTAATGAGACAAAAATGCCATCTCAGAAAATATGGATAGATCTACAAATGGCAGATGGACATGCAGACAGACAGACAGACAGACAGACACAGACAGACAGACAGACAGACCGACAGACAGACAGACAGACAGGCAGGCCGGCAGGCAGGCAGGCAGACAGGCAGGCAGACAGCACAGGCAATTAGATTATTAAGTTACAAACACACACCCCAGGCCGGTTAAATTACAATAACCCTTAGACATGAACTACGGGAGCAAATGATGCTATCACAGACAGAGGCATTGTGCAATGTTATAGAATTTTTTTTTTGCTTGTAGGGTGACATCATGTCCGTGTGTTGTTATTTTGCATTTTTCTTCATGAGTGGGTACAAATATCGACAATCAAGAGCAGTGCTCAAGAGACTGGTAAGTTCCACGCGTGCGTCGTAGTTTCCTCGTGTGATATATAGAAAGAAATTTAATTGCAACAGTCTCCACAACTTAAAGAAAAAACTTGCAGAACTGCAAGAAAAAATTGACAACCATCGGACGACTCTGGCCAAACTTTGCCTATGTACAACGAAATCCCAACTTTACTCGGATAAAATGTCAGGCCAAAAGTTTAAAATACCGTGACTGGCATTTTGCAAAGAAAAAAGTCTCTCTTGAACAAATTTAAACTGTGGTACAACGTACTGAAAGTGATTGCCATGAGTTGTAGTGTTGGCAGCATTGAACAGATTGTATCTTCCCTGCGTTAAAACGTTTTCGTTTTGTCTGACCTAGATGACAACTCAGTCACACAAATATCCTCAAAGAAGAAAAAATGTTTACACCCATGAACTTGTCAGTTTCCTAATTGGAGGGTGTTGTCCAAACCCAAGTATAACAAGTGATGACTTTTTTTACCTCGAAAAAAAATTACTTTAACTTGTCTGGGTATTCGCTTATGGAAGCATAGTTTTATACGTTTTTGTCATCTGAATGCTTTACTTTCTTTCTTGCAGGATGAGCTAAACATTTTGAAAATTGGAGTCAAAGATGAGATGGACCAGTTTCCCTCTCTGATCACAAACGTAAAGGATCTAAAGAGAAAGAAAGAACTAGAGAATCTCATATCAGTTTATGATGAAGGTAAAATCTGAATTTTGTTCAATATTGTACAGAAGAAAGTAGTTTTGAACAAGCTGTGGTATATTTTTACGAGATTCCTTTAGTAGCAGGTAGTTTCGTGACAAGACGCAAGTTGACAGCAACAAACACACTTATTCCGAACTAAAGTAGTCTTCACAGCTTACTGTACTTCTGTATCACTCAGACTCCGCTTCTTATTTGGCAAACAGCTTGGCACACAGCCCCTACACTAGGTTTGGCGCTGAGCCACTTCAAAAACAACTCGTTCCTTACTGCTTACACTCTTTCTGAAAACTGCTTCTTGAATTGACTGAAAGAAGCTCACTTACTTGCATATCATAATATGTTCTAGAAACTTCCAAGAAACCCTATTTGTTTAGTATTCTAAAGAAACTGCGTAACTATGTTTACCAGACTCAGCATTCTAATATGTTCCGGAACGTTGTTAAGAATGTTCTGGAATGTTCTAGGTATAATTTCTTTCAGTGGCGATATTGATGTACAGTAGAATTTTAATACCTCGAACTGTCAACTGTAGTGAAGTTAAGTCATCAATGGTGAAATTACTTTGAATTCATAAATTGAGATGGAAACTGCTTGTGGCTTGAGACAGCAAGAAGTGTAAGTAAGGTACCCAGGTGCCAGGTGCAGCTTCTAATCTACTACGTCTACTAATCCTGGTGATTTTTGTTGTTGTTTATTTTCTTTAGAAATCCAGTTTTTGGAGCATAATTATGACATTGTGAAGTGTAACATCTGGATGAGACAAGTAGCAGAGATCCAAAATAAGGTAGTATTGTAATTTTAGCTTCTTCCATGTCAAAATTTTGACCCCGTTGGGGGTGCTTTGAATTCTTTAAGCCATTAGGGAGTTCGCGAAGTTTAATATCTTCGTTTTTTCTTACAGTGCAGAGCGACAGTTTCGGAGAAAATTGTGCAAAGATTTGACGTTGTCAAAGTTCCAAGGTAAGTGAATGCTAATCGTTTTACCTTTTAAACTGACCTATCACTTTTATCTTAATAATCCTCGTCATCGTAATTGGCATATGTCTTTTGTCCCAAGAAAGGTCCTTGCCAGAGTTAATAATGTTACAACGCCCGACTTCAGACTTTCTTTGTTCGAGAAGCCTCTGCTGGTTTGTTTCAGCTCCCGACAGTCTCTGCAAGCGGTGCCAAGAATACTTGCAGCAATCTTAGTGACATTGCAACGCTTGTGTAATTCTGCACAAAAGCGCCTTTGCGTTAACTAATCTTATTTATTCACAGGAATGTAACAATAAATGACCTAGCAGTGGATCTGATTATTAATCTGGTAAGAACCCCTTTATCTAACGCTGTTTTTGTTATAAAGTATGTTGTGTGTCGTAAACGTTGTTGAAAACTACGAATGTATAGAATTACTTGGCAGAATTCTGTCAATTTTTGTATTTATTAAATTTATTTTTCCTTCTTCTTTCGTTTTTTTTTCTTCTCTTTTTTCCCAGAGCCTTACTTGTGGCACAGGATTTTATAGTAGCAAGGTCCACGAGACAGTCTGGAAAGGTCGGAAGCTTGTACTTAGAGATAAAGAGACTGGTGAGGAAAAAGTCAACCTAAATGAATGTATAATTTAGTAAAACATGTAGGAGCTAGATTCACGAAGCCGTCCTAAGATTAGATGTGTCCTAGGTATTGTTGTAAAACAAAAGGCTGTTGTTAAGAAACAATATTTAGGAATCATCTTGACTTACGGCAGCTTTGTAAATCCTACCCCAGGGCGGTATCTTTTGGACTTGCTAATAGGTAAAAATGTTCTAAAGGACGCTATACATGCTCTGACAGATAAAATAAGATGTATGGGATGCGATTACCAACATAGTACTAACGCTGCTGATATAACTGTTCACTTGATAGATGGTGTCTTGTACACTCATTCACTATCCGGCCTCCTCTTCAACTTGGTAAAAAACTCCCTGATATGGCCAATCGCACGTAAATGTAGTTGCTTTAACCACTTCTTTATCAATATATTTATCTTGTGAGGGTTCTTTGTTCTGTGGTTGTCGAGCGTGTAATTGTACTATTTTGATCTCAGGAGAGTTTTTCGACGACTTCTCTGGAAATGCAGATCAGAAAGGTATGCCTCAGTTTTCCTTGTGGATTCTCTATACTTCACACAAAATGTTTAAGTTGTTATTTTAATGACAATTTTATCTTTCAGAAACTGTGCGGCAGATGCTTGGCCTAGAGGAAGAGAAAGTCGTAGAAATAAGTAGCGATCATCCGAAATATGAGGTAAACAAACATCAGTGGTTCCCAGTTTAGCCTCGCCTTTAGCCTCTTAGTCTTCCGTTCAGTAGATTATTGACTGTCGCGGTTATGTACGCAACTCAAGCTCTTGCGAAAAGAATTCGAGCTTAAAGGCGCTGTTACACGAGGCCATTTTTTCCTGCAACTTACAACGCAACGGCGTTGCGGGACAAGTTGCAGACGAAATTGCCCGTGTAACACCCCTCTTCGCAACACGTCTCGTAACGTAAAATTTTGTTGCGAGTTGCAGGAAAAGTAGAGTACTAGGTTTTCACTTTTCGCAACGTTGCGTTGCCTTAAAGGCGCTGTTACTCTGGGCAACTTGCAACTTGTCCCGCAATTTTCTTGCGCCGTTGCAAGACACAGTTGCAAGTAATGTTGCCTAGTGTAACACTTCTACGCAACGCTGGAAAAATTCGTTGCAGCGTTGCGAGGATCGTTGCGAATTAAGTAGAACCGACTTCTACTTCTCGCAACGATTGGGGCACCAAAAAAGTTGCGAGACACGTTCATTTCGGGCTCTGTTACACTAGGCAATTTTTCCTGCAACTTGTGTCGCAATATTGCGAGGCAAGTTGCAAAAAAGATTGCTTAGTGTAACAGCACCTTAAGACGCAACGTTGCGAAAAGTGGAATCCTAGTCTACTTTTCCTGCAACTCGCGACGGAATTTTTCGTTACGAGACGTGTTGCGAAGAGGGGGTGTTACACGTGCAATTTGGTCAGCAACTTGTCCCGTAACGCCGTTGCGTTGCAAGTTGCAGAAAGAATTGCCTTGTGTAACAGCGCCTTTAGAAACTTGGTGCGTTTTTGACCTTTGTGACATTTCAAACCTGCTCTCTCCTTTCATTTCAGATATACTTTGAAAGTTCATCAAGAAACAAGACACTCAAGGCTGGTTCCTGGTACGTTAATAGACCCAACCACAGTAAATAAGAAACAAGAAAACAATAACTGTGCTTGGAGAGCAATTGAAAAGTGCCCTAGAAGTAAAATAAAACATGTCGTTTATCTATGTCCATAGGTTTCTATACCAGATATTTCCTGGCACGACGGTACAGTGCCAACGACTGTTGTTCAAGGCAGCGAAGACGGGAGAACTGGATACAGTACAAAAACTGGTACAAAGATTGGCATTTTGTGCAGTGTAGCTTCTCACTTTATCGTAAATGTTCTTAAACTCAAAGTCCCAAGGTTAATTAGTTTATTCTCCTCAATTACGTTCAACAGGTGGCGTTCTTTAACGCAGACAAGAGCTTTATAAAGTCCAAGGAGCACGGATCAGGGAACACTGCTCTTCATATGGCCTGTAGACACGGCCACTTTGTAAGTCTTGCCTCAGTATTAAGTACTGACAGAAACTCATAAGGACTTATGAGTTTCTAGTACTGATGAATTGATGACTAGAGTTCTCTTGAGGACTCACTCTAGTCCCCAGAGCCCACGCTTGGCGCAGACCAAAAGGATCTTGGGCTCTGGGGACAAGAATGTTGAGGACTTGTCACCGAGGTACTTCATCTCTAATCGCCCCACCCTCCCCCGTCTCAAAGTAAGTCTGTGTTAGCAGTTGTTACAAAATGTAATGTAACCGCAAGACCAACTTCCTTCAAAGGGTATCCGTTCTTCCTGTTCCCAGGAAGCAGAAGAGAGACCCTGGGGGGAGGGGTGGCGGGAAGAAGGGATGCTCTAGAAACTACTTGAGGCTGCCACAAAGCAGTGATGTTTTGGGCTGCAAAGAATTGGCCTAAAGGTTTTGGGTTTAATTATATTATGATTTTTCATTTTACAGGATATTGTGCTGTACTTGCTGGAGAATGGAGCTGATATTGATATGTTTAGCAACCATAACAACACACCGTTTTTCCTGGCCACTGAAAGCTTGCAAAAAGAAATCTGTCAGGTGACGAGCGCGTCTTGCTATTATAGAACAAACTGTCTACCAAAACGCAGTATGAGCACTGCATTCTAAAGGGACATCTTTACATTTCATTTCCAGTAGCTTAAAATATAACTAGCTAGGTCATTACAAACGGCCGGTTTGATTTTGCGGATTAGTGCTAAGAAAATCACAGCAACTTATTTGGAAATGAAGATGACTAACGATGGGGATAAAAAGTTTTTTTTTATATAAAAGTTTGGCTAAGGTTGCTTAAATTCAATTGCAAAAATCTCATTCTGTGTCTGTTTACAGCTTTTGATTGAATGGGGAGCTGATGTGATGAAACGCAACAAGAGTAGCAAGACAGCATTTGATCTCAGGCGACATTATGAACTAAAGAAATTTTTGGAAGGTATCGTCACTTACTTGTTCATTCCTGTAGCGTACAGTAGCCCTAGCCACAACGTGTTTCACAGCTAGATACGCCGGGTAACAGGAACCTATGGGACTATGGGTGGTCACGCCTTTCGACTCTCCGTGGTTTTTCTCGTTTCTTTGCTGTTACAGCTTTCATCTGCTCCTTGTACTTACGAGGCTTCATTCCTAACAAGTCGATGCACATCTTGGCTGCATTTCACTGGAAAAAATCCGCTCCTGAATTCAACAGAAAGGGATTTGGATCGGCTCACGGTACTAAACTTGTGGTCACTGACTGCAAACACTTTCCCGCCTAACAATGGTACCGGATTCAGCAGTAATGAAGCTTTGTTATGGACACCTAACAACAATGGAGCAAGGTGTCAGCTGTCAACTAACTGCTCCACACCGGCATACAACGGAAATAGTATGCGTGACAAATGCACGCTTGAGCTCAAGAGAAACAGATATAGAAAGTCACGAATATATTATTATCCAAATAGCATGGCAACATTTCAACTACTTCTCATCGCAGGCGATATTCACCCTCAGCCTGGTCCTAACAACGAGAAGCCGAAATGTCATAAGTGCTCGAGATCTATAGCTCGCAATCATCGGTCACTTAGCTGCAGCTCTTGTGGTTTTAAATACCATATCAAGTGCGGAGAGGTCGCAGTAAAGCAATTCAAGCTAATTCAAACACACGATCCAGCGATCTGGACCTGCCCAGCATGTCAACAACATCCTACACCGGAATGGGACACGAACTTCACGATATTACAATCCCTCCCCTACGCTTCAATTTCAAATGATTTATTCCTAAATATGGCGGATTCTGCGGATACAGCAAAAACTCCGAGTCCATTACACAAAGAGGAAGATGAAAATTATTTATTGGACCTCGTACAGAAGCTGGAGACTCGCTCAAGCAAAGACCTTAGAGTGGCACACTTGAACGTATGCAGCTTAAGAAATAAGATCGAGGAACTGAGGTGTTTACAGTCAATATGCAGATTTGAAATCCTCGCCATAACAGAAACGCACCTTGACAAAACCGTTCCAGATGCGGCACTGAACATTAACGGAATGAAGTTTGTAAGGCTCGATCGAAAAAGACGAAAGGGTGGCGGTTGTGTACTTTATTACGCGGAGCACTTGAAGGCAATCCACCGAAAGGATTTGTACAATGACGGTCTTGAAGCAATCTGGTTACAGGTTAAATTCCCAAGCAACTCTGTATTGTTCTCAGTTATGTACAGGCCACCCGACGCGTGCGATTTTTTCGACCGCATCGGACCTACGCTCGAAAAGGCTTGGCTAAAATCATCAAACATCATTTTACTGGGAGATTTTAACTGCGACCTTTTAAACAGAGGCAGTCTGGAAATTCCTGTGAACACAAATGCAGAAAAACTCTGCTCTGTTTTCGACCTGTTTGGGATGGAAAACGTCGTACAAGAGGCGACAAGAACAACTATTACATCGCGAACTCTAATTGATCTTATTGTCACAACAAGAAAAGATCTTATTAGCATTTCAGGCGCCTTTCCCTTGGGTATCTCGGATCACGATCTGATATATGCAACTATACGACTAAAGAACAAAAGGCCGCCACCAAAACATATCAGAACAAGGGCTTATAAGAAACTGGACCCAGACAAATTTAGAGGCGATATTGAGTCTGCACCATTCCATGTTGCATCAGTGTTCGAAGACGCAGATGACATCCTTTGGGCTTGGCAGAAGCTTTTTACTGACATCTGCGACGACCACGCTCCGTGGAAAGAAGCAATCTCGTTCCCAGAGTCCGCGTTACCCTAGACCAGCGGTCGGGAACGAGGGACTCTGGGATAAAGCGTTTACCGGAAAACAGGAATCCTGTGATCGGTCGAACTGCGCAGGCGTTAGATATTCGCACATCCGGTTTTACCAAATGGTATCACTATTCCACGAGGCAATTGAGTTTTCCATGGAAAAATTAGGGATAAAAGTGTTAATGAAAGAGCAGTACGATGCCTTATTAAAGAGCTATATGTGTAGAAAAAAGGTGTGCTGGTGGCATTGCCGACAGGTTTCGGAAAATCGCTTTTCCGATTTTACCCTCGATGTTCGATTACATTCGAAGCTGCTGTACTGTGGGGCAAGATTCTGTTGTTATCGTAGTTTCGCCTTTGAGCGCGTTTATGAGAGACCAGGTGCAAAAACTGGAAGGAGTGTTGAATGTGTGTGTCTTACAAAGTGTGGGAGAAGAAGAAAGGGAAGGAAAAGTCACCATCCCGGAAGATATCAAGAAATGTTGTTTGATGTTTGGGCACCCTGAAGTATTCGATTTGAGGACAACAAGAATGTTGCCAAAATGCTTAAAGCGAAAGGGTGCAAGCCATTGTTGTGGACGAGGCTCATGTGGTTCTTGAATGGTATTTATATAATATAATTATCTTTTCTTCTAGTCGTGTTGCTCTGTTTTCAAACTTGAAGTAACTGAGTGTGCATGTGTACAATGTACATTTTTAAAAGATTATGTTCACTGCAAATGCTAATAGTTTTTATTACTTATATTAAAACCATCTGATCAGAATAGACCAATTTCCTACTGAATGCGTTATTATTTTCAATCAAAACCGTTAAAAAGTCATGTTGTTTGATAAATAGACATCCTTGAATATATCTAATTGGTTCCCTGCTAGCTAGAAAATATCAAACCATTGTAATTTACATCCAAGGACTGTTACCACAAACTTGCTGCAGTGTACCTGACTGGTTAATAACTTGCAATGGCTTTTTTAGTCAGGCATTTATTGTATTTTTAAAATCTTTCATATGACCCCACAGACTGTACAGCTTTTACTTTTATCGTGCATAAATAAAGTCTGTCTGTCTGTCTGTCTGTCTGTCTGTCTGTCTACATTTTTTATCATTCAAACCAGTTAATAACTGGCTTGTGAAATGAAAGCAATCAGAAAGTGTAAATACCCAGAGAGAGGTTCTCATCAATGCAACTCATGCTTTCAGAGATTAAATAAAGAGCAACCCATGAAAAGAGAAAGATGGATGGGAAATGAGACATTTTATGGGATGGTGTACTTCAGTCATTACATAATTACAAATTAAACATCACGTGGGACACAAATTTATATTTATACCTTCTTTTCTGTTTTTTGTTAAGGGCCACATTTCGTCCAGCATATGGAAGAATAAGCCTGTTAACAAATTTGTTCCCATCTGAGTGTCACTACTGGCACTTACAGGCACAGCAACAGCAGCTACAAAAAGTGGCATTGTAACTGCCTTAGGACTGTCCACCCCAGTAACAGTTGAGTGTAGTCCAAACAGGACTTACGCCTCCCATGTGCGTCCTGATAGGGGCGATGACAAATTGGATAGAATTTTGCAGCCAATTGTTGCAGAACTCAAATCAAAGAGGTTGGAAACGCCCCTCACTCTTATTTATGGAAATCTAGAAACAATTTCAGGCTGTTTCCTGTATTTTCCAATGAAATGGGCAAAGACCAATACCACCCTTCAGCAGAGCCTTCAGCAAAGAACAGACTTTTTACCATGTATCATGCCCAATATTCCAAACATGAGAGAAGGAGAATAGTAGATGAACTAGTAAATGGGAAATCAAGCCACCGTGTGTTGTTCGTGACTGTGGCGTTTGCAATTGGGATTGACTGCAATGACATTCACAGAATTGTTCACACTGGGGTAAGATACACAAGGTTGGGAGGGCTGGCAGAAATGGCCTTGCAGCTAGGGCTGACACTTATTATTATTCTTATGACATTCCAAAAGCCTGTAAAAAAACATACCAGAAGCCATGCGGTCCTATGTCCAGTCCAAGGAATGTAAAAGAAAAATTATTTTAAATCATTTTGACCACAAGGTTCCACACAATCAACCTCAAGATCACACATGCTGTGACTTTCAAAGGCTACACTGTCAGTGTGAAAACTGTATGCTTGTGCATGCAGCTGAACGGGTTGAGGCACTCATTGTTCAAGATGAGTCTGAGATGACCCTCACTGAACAGAATGAGGGTAACTCCCAATTATTTACTTCTGAGGCCAAACTTAAAATCAAACAAGACATGGAGAAATATAGATTTCAACTCCAAAAAGATATTGGGAGAAGCACTGTGCGCAATGTGGCCCTGTCCAGTGGGTTTCCGATTGAAATGATTTCTTTGGTCCTTAAACACTTGCCAGACCTTATCTCTGTACAAACGAAGGAATCCATCCTAAAAGTATACAGTAAAGATATGGCTGCAGATTTTTTCAGCATTATTCAGAAACACCTTCCCAAGAAGACATGTGCAGTAGAATCTCCATAATGTGAACCATCAGGGGAAACAAAAATAACAGTAATATTTCAGTGAGAATTTTATGAAGCAGGGGTAACTAATAAGCAAATAACTGTAGTTTGAGTCATTTGGGATTCCATGTTGTTATTGGGACCTTTTGAATGTTTAGTAGGGCTTAATTGCACCCCCACCCCCTTCACCACAAAAGTTGCCTCATTGGTGTGAAGTGCTGCCTATTACACTGTAAGTTAGAGTGGAAAGTACTCATGTACACTGTATCAGCAATATGTGATCCACTATGCAAGTGAAATTCCTCATTTTGTGGGACTGAAAATATAAATTTTATTCAGTTGACAAATTTAAAGTAATACCAATATTGATGTAACATAGTGAAGAAAGTTGATGCCCTAGGGAATGTATATTAATGTTTATGTTTTCTGAGATTAAACAAAACCTTCATCTAGAGAAATGATCTCTTCGTCTTCCTCCCCATCACTTTCATGAGCATCACCACATGCAGAGTCATCGCAACTGTGTGGATTAGCTCTCTAGTCATTTCTTGTTTTTAGTTAACTAGGAGTGCAAAGCAAATATGTCCAGCTGATCTAAAGGGCTCTTAGAAATGGAAGGGAAGCTTTGAAGACTCTTTCCTGACTGATGTTCGAAGGGCTTTTGACTGCTGATAAGTTCAATCATCTCTTTGATATCATCAGATGTACATGCATAAGTATGGTTTGCTGACTTGGGGAAATGTTGCTTTCCCTGTCATACTGCTTTGATGTTTCGTTTAGCAGTTAACTAGAAGAAGTGGATCTTTGAACTGCTTTGAGAGTTTTGTTCCCACATATTGCTTTCAGAACACCCTTATCATTCTTGACCATGTTCCATTTAAAGGTCATTGGCACCACACAAATCGTTGCCCTCCCCACCTTTGGGTTCACAAACTGACCATAAAGAATATGATATGCCATGTGTTCACTGTAAAGGACCTATGACAAATGTTATAAAATGCATAGCCTGAAAGGCATATTTCATGCCCCTAGGCTGTGCCCTAAAATAAAACATGAGAAGTTTCCAGTTCCTTAGACTTTTTTCCCCATCACCTTTTGTCTCTGTGTCATTCAACTGCATCAGAAGCAGTCTCAGCTACATGACCTGAAGTACATAGTTCATTCGCCGGTTTTCTTTGGAACTAGTAGGAATAGCAGAGACAGGGGATGGGGGCTCTACAGGTCATGGTGCTTCAGTGATTCTCTTCCCATAGACTGCTACTAGTGTTCTTGGCCACAAGACTAACTTGACCAATAGAGAATAATTCAGCTGCTTTATTAGGTTCAGCGTTAAAGCAACAAAAACAGGAAAAAGATCTGTGAATGGGATGTCAAAGAATCTGACACCTTTCCAACACCAAGTACATCTATAACCTCTTTGTCCTTCAGATTGTCTTTGGACCAGGAATACAACCTGTCCTATGAAAAAAGATAATGAAAATTAACGTTCAGTTGTTGGCAAAAAATAATGTTCTGTTTTACTTCGAAAGTAAAATCAGCAATAAACAGTGTTATAAATTTTATATTAATGTTACTTTGAAGTTGTAAGTGTATTTTATATGTTTGAAATATAAGAAAAGGGGCAGTTTGGAATGTATAAAAAAATGAATTTGAAAATTGTGCAAACAGAACAAGCTAATTTTTTAAATTGTGAAAGCATTATTTATATCACTGAGGACTTCCAGCCTCAAAGGATAAATCTGTGATGGCTGGGAGGTGTTAATAATATTAGTTCGATAGCATGATGTTTACCTCTCTTCGATTGTCATTGTTCTTCTGTCTTCGGACTCTCACTGGCTTTGTCCCTCTCTACAGCCTCAAGGGACTTTCTTGTTTTTCGTGTGAAGCCACAAACAAGTCCTTAAACAACGTCGTTCCCAGATTCAGAAAAGTGTTTTACACGACTACAACAGCTGCTGCAACTTTCATTTCTCGGAAGTCCGTCACTATACACAACAACTAATTCGGTCAACTTTTCCAGAACATTTAAAGGTTCTCGTTCTTAGATTTTTTCCCAAACAAATCTATCGCATGTCTTATAGGGCCGGAATTACAACATCTTCAAACGTACTGTAGTTCTACACCTCCAGGCAAAGCTTTCACTCTTTCATTGGTGTTTTGTCCGCCATTTTGGTCTCAAGACTCCGCTGGAAAAGGTAACACGGGCTCTAGGAACGGAGGTCAAATCTGGGAATCTGGGGACGAATTACAGCTTCTTTCACTTCCGGTCTAACTGCTCATGCTCAGATTTCAGCCAATGAAAATGCGATCCGAAACGCTTTATCCCAGAGTCCCTCGTTCCCGACCGCTGGTCTAGGGTAACGCGGACTCTGGGAACGAGATTGGGAAAGAAGTTAAAATAAGAAGTTCATGTGCACCATGGATAACAGGCGATATTCGATTTAAAATGAACAGACGATACAAATTATTCAAGAAGGCAACTACGACCAAATGTCCCCTACTTTGGCAAGAGTACAAAAAAGTCAGAAACGAAGTTACTTCGGACTTAAGAAAAGCTAAAGCGTCACACTTCTCTAAAATGTTTAAAGAAGTAAAGAAAACGAGTGCTTATTGGAACCTGATCAGTGATGCCACAAACTCGAGAGTGCACATGAAGAACATTGGCCCTCTGAAGAGAAGCGATGGCAGCCTGGTAGTCACTGATGATGAGAAAGCACGCCTGATGAACTCACATTTTGCGTTGGTTGGCGAAAAGCTAGCTAGGGCGCTACCACTACCTAGGAATGGAGAATGCCAAAATGCTATGGATACCCCAAACGTACAGCCACAACTCGCGGAGATAACGATTTCATCGCAGTCGGTAAGCGATAAAGTCAACTCACTAAACACTAACAAGTCCCCAGGCCCCGACAGCATCTCTCCAAAGCTCATAAAACTTGCGGGAAACGCAATAGTCCCATCGTTAGTCAGCCTCTATCATGAAAGCATCAAACGTAGAGCTGTCTACTCTGCTTGGAAAATAGCAAGACTAACACCTATCTACAAAAAGGACGACGAAACAGACTGTGGGAACTATCGCCCGGTTTCACTACTCAGCGTGCCAAGTAAAATCATGGAATCGGAAGTTAACGATACCTTAGTGCGACACGTTTTTAAGGATAACAACTTGGTTTCAAATAAGCAGTGGGCATTCCGTTCCGGCTACTCAACGGAATTACTTTTGACGCACTTAACAGAAACGTGGAGAACAGCTCTAGACTCAGGAAAGGCGGTGGCCGTGGCCTTTATTGACTTTAAGAAAGCTTTTGACAGTGTTTCCCATGACATACTGGAGACGAAGTTAAACCGAGATTTCGGAATCACCGGCACTCTTCTTGACTGGCTAAAGAGCTACTTACGTGGAAGACAACAATTTACTGTATTAAATGGAGTCAAGTCGGAACACTCAGAGGTTTCCTTCGGCATTCCCCAGGGTTCGGTGCTGGGACCGACCTTATTCACGCTATTTACAAACGACCTTCCTGCTTCAGTCAGCTCGGGGTCCTTGTATATGTACGCAGATGACACAACCGCTTACTACATAGGAGATTCGATAGACACCGCTATTGCGCAGCTAAACAAGACCCTGAAGGACGTATACACGTGGTGTCTAACAAATCGTTTAACACCTCATCCAGGAAAGAGTGAAGTGATGTTACTCAGTAAAGCAACCCCGATGGGGCCACATGCACCAATACAACTAGGGACCTCAATTCTTAGATGCGTTACAAAAACGCGCCTGCTGGGTATGACTGTCGACCGTAACCTAAGCTGGGTACCTCATGCTCTAGAGACCAAGAAAAGTTTTGCTAATAAGCTGAACTTACTGAAACGATCCAGATTTCTCCCAAAGGCCGTGCTAAAGGACTTTTATTTTAAAGTGATACTACCCTCTGTAAAATATGGTTTAGTTTTATGGGGATCGTGTTGTAACTCTGACATGCTAGACTCTATAGAAAGACTACATTGTAGGGCGGCAAGAATCATTTTCAACTTGCCCAAGGACATGCCGTCAAATGAAGTGCTCAAATATGATCAGTGGTCTACCTTTTCCCTGTATTATAAGCTCGACATCCTTAGGCTATTTTATAAGGCAAACAACGACAGCCTGCCCGAGCCTCTGATGAAATCGATACTAGACAACTCCAGTCACGGCTATTCGCTCCGAGGAAAACAACTATCTTCGATACCAAGGTTCAACTCGCGATTCATGAAGGATTCACTCAGATACAAGGGATCTGTACTTTGGAACATTGTTAAATACCACAATCAACAGAAGAGTTTTTCAAGTTTTTTAGAGCTAAGAAAGCATGTTGTAAATAGAGCATATTTTAAAGATTTTAATTTTAACGCCCTGTCGGCTTCAACAACCCGCCACAGACATAGTGATTTTATATATAATTAGCTTTTAGTTAGTTTATTTTAATCATCTAGTATAGTAACAGTTCTAGTTAATTGTAATTTTAATCTTAAATTTAAATACACGACCCCACAAGCTTTTAGCTTTTATTATTATCGTGTTAAAATAAAGTTTTATCTATCTATCTATCTATCTATCATCCCTCCATCCCTTCGTCCATCCGTCCGTCTAATATTCAAAAGACCATCAGTTAAAGTAGTAGTTCCTGTGGTACTGTTAATTATGTTGTGTAGGGTGCTTCTAACGTTAGACCTGTGGATGAAATCCTTAAATGTGAGAATTCAAGTGAAAACTATTGAGCAGTACTTTCGCGTGGCGCTGTTTATTATGTTGTACAAGGTGGTTCTTACTTTAGAGTCTGTGCGTGAATTTTGTAAGTGTGGCTATTCATGTTGAAAGCTACTGAGCAGTACTTTTTGGAGCTGCCTAAGTAGGTCATCATTTAATTGAATGCTAATGGTGAGTACTTTGGGTGGTGTAAATTTCAGGGAAGTATAAAGAATGGCAGGAGCTTGTTCCTAAGCTAATATCAGGAGATATCAAGAAACTGACTGCAGTGGTAGATGATCATCACAGGAGAGAAAAGATGCTGGCCAGTTTAAGAAGCAGGTACTTCTCATCCTCATTTTCACAGGAATATGTGCTCTGACATTTTCTAGGTGGATATAAACTAAGAAAGGCTTTCAGTAGCAGTCATACCAAAGTGGATCGCTGTGTTAATGGCGAAGCTTTTGGGGGAGAAGAGAAGACAGTGGTGGGAGAACTCGCCTTCCACAAATGTAACCCCCATTCGGTGTCACGTGGATTGAGTTTGTTGTTGTTACTTGCGCTTGCTTCGAGAGGTTTTCTCTGATTTCTACGCTTTGCCTCCCTCCTCAAACTCCACATTTGCGTTATTTCCAAATCGATCAGGAATCCGAAGATTACATGCTTGTTCGTCATAAGAATGTTGTGTGCTACCCTTGTGGTGTTGTTGTTTTACCAGCAGCTGTTTTTAGTTTCTGAAATCGACGGATGAAGCACTCTCCCAACTACCCATTTCCAATCAATTTCTTTCCAAGGGGGGATATGCGGTGTCTTTAGTGGCCCTCCTTCTTGTTATCTGTTGAGAAATTACATTTTAGCCTCCCCCAGAGAGAGAGAGAGCTATCTTTCTATCTCAAGTCCGATGTAAGCCGTCCCCAGAGGGGGGTGTACGGTGGCCCATAGGTGACATCCCAAGATTTACACTCTTCTAAATTTTGTTCAGCAGAATGTTTTTGAGCTCGTGATAATTTTTTATCCTGTGATAATGTTATCCTGAGATAATTTCTTATCTCGAGATAGTTTTTTATCACGAGATAATTTCTTATCTCAAGATAATTTCTTATCCCGAGATGATTTTTTATCTCGTGATAATTTTTTGTCCCGAGATAATTTTTTATCTCGTGATAATTTTTTTTTCCGTGACAATTTTTATCTCGTGAAAATTGGGATGACACGTGACTTGGTCAAGCAAAGATGGCGTCTGCAGGGACGGCCTTAGTCCTTTGGACGGTCTTCTTTTACAAAGGAGCTTATGCGGTTTTGCTAGTATATCTTCCTGTTCTGGGAATGCAAACCAATCGTATCCCTTTTCTCTTTAAACAATCATTTCTGGCGATGCCAGCTGTTATCGCCGGCAACTACAGTGAAGATAGCCGGCTAGTCAGAGTTTGAAAGCGGTCAGTATAGAACGAGGACTGCGGACTGCGGACTGCGGACTGCGGACTGCAGACTGCGGACCAGGGGGTAAAATGCAGGCTACAGACTAAGGGTAAAATGAAGACTAGGGGTAAAATGCAGAATGAAAACTGCAGACTGCAGTTTATCTCGAGATAAAAAATTATCTCGGGATAAAAAATTATCTCGAGATAAGACATTATCTCAGGATAACATTATCACAGGATAAAAATTATCACGAGCTCAAAAACATTCTGCTGAATAAAATTTAGAAGAGTGTAAATTTTGGGATGTCACCTGTGGGCCACCGTACCAGTAAGTGTTTTTTTTTTGGTCTTTCCTGTCGATGTTGTCTCTGGTGGTTCCAGTGCAGTACCCGCCTTCTCCTTCCTTCCTTAGTTGATTTAACAGCCTTACATTCTTTCTGTTTCATTTGTTTGTTAGATGTGTCAGTGGCAGCACGCTGCTTCACACAGCATCTTTCTTTGGAGCGATTCCTGTCATCAAGGTGCACTTTTTTTTAACACTCTTTGTTTGTACTTACTCGGTGAAACTGCAACTACAGACAATTGCAAAAAGACTTGAGACACTCGCTATATTGACGGTTATTTCTGGCAATACACATCTTCCCCCCTCCCCCCCCCCCCTTCCCCATCGTATCAGTATTGTTATTGAATTAGTAATGACATTCAAACTAACAAGCAGCAACATTGAGAGGGGGAGGCGTCAGAAATGTGTTGACGTTTCTGGTTGCTTTCAAGAGCCCGTTTTTAGATGGAAATCCAATTTCTTTTGGAAAATATCTTGCAAAGAAGGTTAATGCTCAGAACTTTTTCCAGTGCGGATATTTTCACTTATACTTCCTTCATGAGCCGCAATTGTGATCTAGTTACGAATGTATTTATTCAAACAGCAGCTTTCGTGTACTTTTCACGTGACAGGCCATTTTCTTGTTCCCAGACCCTGCTCTCCGAGGGTGTAGATATAAATATCCTGGACTACAAAGGAGCCACGCCTCTTCACAGAGCCAGAGATGCCGCGACTGTTGAGGTATCATAGTGACGCTTCTTTTTTTCCATAAAAGCTAAGGACATCTCACTTTTACGGTTTTCATAAATCACTCGATAACAGAGCCGTCAATGATTTATTGATATCTTTGCAGCTCCTTCTTGAGGCGGGAGCAAATATTGACAGTGAAGACCACGATGGTAATACGCCACTACACGTGAAGTGTTACGGAGAGAGCGGAGAACCTACAGACTTAGAGTGCATTGAAAAAATGGTGAGTTTAACCACAGCACTACCAATTGTTATGCATACCACTTCGCTGCCAGTAATTGGCACAGTATACCACTCACATAGATTGCCATAGGAATACTAATCATATTTATTGCCACTGCATTAACAATCATTTTGCATCGCACTACTAATCATGAAAATTGCCACAGCATTGCCAGTCTTATCGACTGTCACAGCACCACCAAACACAATACCTTCAAGTAACCCATCATCTTATAACCATTAGTGACGTTCTTTCCTCCTTTAGTGTTCCGTTTAAGAAATGGTTCTTTTTGCTTTCTTATTTTTGTAGTTGCTGAAAGAAGCTCCACTGAACATCAGAAATAACAGGGTAAGTGTCAACCAGTGGTATTAATCCTTGCCCAATTAGTGTCAAACCTTGAGTCACGTCTTGTCTGAAGGCAAATCGCAAGGCCCACCACAAGGCCAAGGCTGCACTCAGACCAACCTCGTTCCCAGGGCTTTTCTCTTAGAAAATGAGAAAAGCCCTGGAAACGAGGCTGTACTCAGACCTTAACCATTGCACCTTCTTAGCAGCTTACACTTAGGTAAGGTTAAAGGGAAGCCACACAACCAGCGCTTAACTCAGTTACTGTAGTATTCTACTGGACTGGATGCTGGTCCTTCACAGCCAGAATTTTGTGAGGTTTACCTATCATTTATGCACCTGGGTAAAGAGACATGTGGAGTAAAGGTTTTTGTCCAAGAGCAGCAACACAGGTAGAGACCCGGCTTCCAACCACCAACTTCAACCACTAACAACTTTACCTCCACGCCTCCTCCTCCTTACTGTTTTTCGGTTAATCTTGGTCTTTCGTTCGTTTAATAGGATCTGATGCCGATTCACTGTTGCGCAATGCAAGGTCGAATAGACGCCATCCAAGCCCTGCTATTCTTCGACACTGAAGAAAGCATCAAGCGAAACTTAGAAATGGAGAACGAGGTGCTTGACAAAAATGCATTAATGTACCTTTTGAATGGAACAAAGTATTACCTGAAGTGTCTTATCTTCTAATGCTAATCAGTGTTTTTTTTGTCTTCAACAGAAATCTCCGCCCAGTTTGCTTCATTTAGCTGTGGCTAATGACTTTCTTGACTGTGCAAAATGGTAAGCGCTCAATGAGTGATGCCAGCGCATTATAAGAAACCAATAGCTGCGCTGTTTGACGACGCTCTTTTTTTCTCTCTCTTCTTTTCTTTAGGTTAGCGGAAAACAAATTTGAATTTAAAGAGAAAGAAACGGATCTTCTCGTCCATAAGATCCTGCTTGAAGACGTTCCATGGTAAGAAATCATAGAACAAGAAATTGCTAAAACCTAATTTTACGCAAACTCTGATATGTAGCATTGCCAGTTAAGATCTCATGATGTAAAGTCACTTAATGACGAAGTCACTTAACATTTGTAGCATTTGTAGGCTTTAATTTGTAGACGAAACGAATAATAGGCGCCTTGTGCTCACATAACCTGGTGCAAACACTCGGGGGAGTTTGGACGAATTCACTGAAAAGTACTTAATGTGAGCCCTTGCAGCTCGGAGTTTTAAAAACTTTGGAACTCTCCCAACCTTCTATTATTTGCATCAGGTTATGTCAGCATACATACCACATTCTATTTCTTTTACTGAGCAACGCGGATTTCAACCGGTCAAGGTCCTGGTTTGACAGAGGTTTGAAATAAGAAGAATGTTGATAACCGTGATAAATAATGTCGCTCACACCTTTTTTGCTATTGTCCCTCAGCGCCAATCGTGTGGAGACAGTGCGGTTCCTGCTAGAAAAGGGCGCCTCTGTAAACCCTACATACCCTGGAGGAAATACGTAAGAATATTTTGAATTTGTACCAGGCACTCTGGTAATCTTGTTGTTTCATTACTTGAATATTCTTTTGAAAGTTGCTTGTGCGATTTATTTATCTATTAATTAATTAATTTATTTATTTATTAATACTTTTATTTATTTATTTATTTATTTATTTGGCAATTTATTTTTTATTGCTTGTTTGGCTGTTTGTTTGTTTTTTATTCGTGGGGGAAGGATTCCTTTTGAAATCACCTACTGAGAGCTAAGCTAACGCAAATCAAAGCAAAACAATTAGTTTCGAGTCCTTCAAACGTATTTCATGTTTTTTGTCACTTTACAGGGCTCTTCACCTTACAGCCGGACTGCCTAACGCATCTGACCTGCTAGAGTTGCTTTTGTCTTTTAATGCTGACGTTGATGCTATGAATGATGATATGTGTACACCGCTGTTTTACTCCACTCAGTCTAACAATCTGTATGCAGCCAGCCTTCTGCTAAATCACGGTAAAATATAAATAGTATCATAGCAAAGTACTGTTCTGCAGATTTCAATTAAATGACCACACTATAAAGTTTTATCCACAGGCTCAAAAGTAGTGCCACTTCTCGATGAACAGCACCCCAGGAAAGTACTGTTCAGTACTTGTCATTGTAATGGTCGCGTTTGAAACTCCTCCATAAAGTCAACTTTCAACCGAATGTCACACTTTAGGATTTCATCTACAAAAGGAAAAGTTAGAAGCACCTTGCACATGGTAGCAAACAGTACCACAGGAAAGTACTGCTCAGTAGCTTTCATTTGAATGGTCATACTCTATGATTTTATCCACAGTCTCAAAACTTAGAACCGCCTCATACAGCACAATAAACAGCACCACAAGAAAGTACTGTTGAGTAGCTTTCATTTGAATAGTCACACTTTAGGATTTCATCCACAGACTCAAAGGTTAGAACGTTTGACTCTGGAAGTGAAATTGTATGATTGAAAACAGTTAAGTTTGGCTGGTAGATGATGATCCACTTTAAAACTCATAGATTTTTTTCACTTTTCAAACCACAGGAGCCAATGTCAGAGCAAGGAACTTACAAGGTAAGGAAGATAATTCTTAAAAGATAAGGTCCTGCCTTTTTACTGACTTTTTTTCACTTGTAGGGTTGACGGCCTGCGATTTTATCTCTGATTTTGAGGAGTGGATTGAATGCGGTTACTTTAGTGAAGAAATTAAAGCTCGATTAAAAGGTATGTGAATGCAGCTGCAAATAGAGAAATATAGAAGATTTTCCAACGATTGTCTTGATTGTAAAACAAAGGTTTCACGTAGGAAATATTTTAACTACCGGTGTTCACGTTTGGAAAAAAACCCGATCACACTGAAAATAATTAGTTGTTTGGTATTATTTTATTCATCACACAAAAAAATTGAAAATTAATTTGCAAAAGGAGTTGTTACAAGGAAAATAGTGGCGAGGAAATAGCCGGTACCAAGTGTAGAGATACGTGAACAGCACATTTGCTCAGTTTGAACGTTTGCACGTTTAACTGTCTTAGCAAATGTAACAGCAAGTTATAAGTTTTTTCGAATAAAATAGTTTCCTTTAGTGTTAAATATCAACCTAACCAAGTGTACCTTTTCCTTTCTGAGCAGTGCGCACGTCAATCCTTGAATTTCATTGTCTGCGCGATCCAATGGTCCTTATTTTCTAATGCGGTACTCGCACTTTGACTGCTGTCTCGAAAATCGAGACCGCGAAATCTTTTTACTGTGGTGAGACCAAATGTTGGAATGTCCCTAGCTCTTAAAATGAAACTCATCGCTCACTAACCTTCATATTTATTCGTGAAAGAGAGAAAATTCAAATTAACCCTCCTCTGAATTATGTAAAGCGCTTCGTCGTCCTGTTTATAAGTAGCCATCCTGACAAGCTCATATCCTTTCTGTGCCTGACACACAAGCTACTTTACAACATATGTAAACATATGTAATGCAATTTTTTTTTTAGCCTACAGTCTCAAGCATGCTAGAGATCTGGTGCGAGCAATTACCAAGAAAGTCAAGAACCAGCCACCACCTCCTGCGTCACAGCTTCCATTGGGGCGATCCCAGCCTGCTTTGCCGGCAATCGGGGCTGGTCATGTGCCACTAATTCTTCCGCCAATCCGGAAAGGAGCGACTAGCTGAACTACGCGATGAAGCTTTATAAATAACATGCCTTTTGTTGGCCTGTCCTTTCTCTCTTTTTAGGGAGCTTAAGCAACCACGACGGCAACGCCAAGGAAAACGTCACTTTAAAAACGACTTCCAAATATTTCAATCTTCTTCGCGATAGTTTCAACTCTTTCAATCTGTCTAATGTAGCCGAACAATCCGGGAGCTGACTCTGTCGTGTGTTCACGTTCTACATAAAACTTTGAATTTGGTAATTTCACGTTCTTGTTTTGCAGAGGACGGCGAAGAAATCTACCAAAATCTGTATCGCAGAGTTATTGTTTTGCTAATTAAACCTTTTGTTTTGTGACGATTTCGCTAGCCGTCGCCGGCGTGGTTGCTTAAGTTCCCTTTTCTCTCTGTGGGGGCGCAGTGGTGTAGTGGTTAGCGCGTTTGACCTGAGATCTGAAGGTCGGTGGTGTTGTTTCCTTAGACAAGGAACTTTACTCCACATTGTCTTTCTCCACCCAGGTGTATAAATGGGTACCGGCGACATGCTACTGAAGGTAACCCTGCGATGGACTAGCATCTCATCCAGGGGGAGTAGTAGTACTCTCAGTTGCTTCATGCTGCAGAAACTGCGTTAAGCTCCGGCCGTGTGGTCATCCTTGGGTGGTGTGCGACTTTTCCTTACCTTTCTCTCTACTCCGGAAAAAGTGAGCCCCTGCCATGGCCCTCATAGGGTAGCTTTTTATTGGAATTGACAGTTTCAGTGCACAAGCTTCACGGATATATTCCTTGTGTTGTAGTGGGTATGTAGGTTATCTTTATCCCTTTTCTCTCTAAAGTCAAACCTTAAGTCGTGAGTACGCATTTGTGGCGACAGGAGCGTGTATATAAGCAAGTCCGACCCTGACGTCCTGTCCTGAGAAGTAAAACTGATTGAAGTTTTCGCAAGATGTGTGGCCACGTGACATGATGTAACTGAAGTCGATAGATAAACGCGATAAATTGCAGTCTGTTTGCCAAGCTTACTGACTGGTTGATCACCTTGCCTAACTTATTTTGAACAATTCATTGTACAGACTGAATAAGGCCTTGATAATAATTTACTTGTAATATAAAGCATAGCTAAATAGATTTATATCCAACGGGTTGTAAGGAATTATGCTCTGTCAGTGTGCAAATTAAGCCGAGAAAACAGCTGCCGTTTCGCGAGGGCTCAAATGGCGATCTCGCGAAACGTCGGCTGTTTTCTTTGGCTATGTGCAAATATAGTTCAACGGAGTAGATGTTGTATGCGCAGTGGAAGAATGTGATGGTATATTTAGATGTTATATTCGAAGTGTGTATTTTTGTACAAAGTTTTTCAAAGAAAGAAATGAGTTTCTTATTTTAATAAATTATCTCTTTGAATATTATGTGTTGTTATTTATTTATCAAAAGGATCCTAAAATCCGTTTGGTGATTATTTTCATTGGTTTAAACTTCCTGTCAAAGTTACGTTCAGAAACGCCCTCTCGTGGCTAACGGAGTTCCCTGTATTTTCACCAAAAAAACATGATTTGAAGCCGCAACTGATTCTCGAGTGACTCCTGGCGTGTGAAAAACGTTGGTTGTGGCACGATAAGTGAATTGCCCTTCACGTGCGACGCCAAAATTTGCTTTGTGTTATTTCCGGTCTTCTTTACTTCTTCCTTACCTTTAAAAAACCTTAACCTTAGAAACTCCTAATGAACAGGTAGTATATGGTGCATACGCCAAATTTTAATCCGATTTTGCAAGGATTAATTACTCCGCCGTCAGGACGGGGTCTAGTAACACCCATTTTTTTTCCCTGGTTTTTTTTGTTTTTTTGGTGCTCACTTGCCCCAGTCCTCCAGTTTTCGCTCGGCCAAAGATATACTCGGCGTGTCTTTCGCTACACAGCCAATTGCTTTTATCTTGAGTGACCGTAACATACTTTACACCCCCCGGGGGGGGGGGGGGGGGAGAACAACGGCGGGGTCTAATGCCCCTGGGGCTTTTCTTGTTACATATAATTTTTTTCTTGGATATCTCAAGTCAAGTTGTTGCGATCCTTCACATCTATAGAGATTCTAGTATGTTTTGGAAGTTCTTTCTCTGCTGCGCCAGTGTTTTGTGAAAAACACCTTGTATCATAGACCTGATGGTGTCAATAATGACATGATGTGCTCGTTCATGAGAGCCCACAAAAGCGCTGCCCAGTGTCAGAGGGTTGTAATTAATAAAATACCGATCAGCATAACCAGTAAAGGGGTAGGGGGGCAGGAACCCGGAAAAGGCGGGAAGAGTATTGGAAGCGGAGAAAGAGGGGGCTGGATGTCCGAGTCACTCCGCCGTTACTGAGCCGTTAATCGCCTTGCAGAGCGGCGAATGAAAACATGCGAGGAGCATGCGTATTGCATGCGGGAGCCATTTTGGTTTTTGGGTGAGTGTAATTTTCCTCTGGTTTGGGCCCGTTTTGTCCGTATTTCTTCCAAAATAAACGCATTTTAGCAGCCGAGAATTTAGTGCAAGATAAAGTGATTGTTTCTGTTCCAAACGGGCCGTTAAATGTTCCCTGGCGCTTCGTCTACGGGCTTTTGTGAGTAACAACAAACTCAATTTTTTGTATTACTGTTTTTTTTTCTATCGTTATGTGAAAGGTATACGATAAGGTTTGTCAATGTTTGTGATGAAATAGTAACAATGTTAGGAACATATGCATTGCGTAAGCTTACAGCTGAAGCTAGAGCTTAGTATTTTGGCCATCTGTGTGTATACCTGCCTATACCTTGTTTACATTCATGAAGCGTCTCTGATGTATCTAAATTTGTGCAATTTAGCAGGACGTACCTAATCGATGGGAATCGATCATCGGAAAGCTAATCGATAACACTCGATAGTTCTCGATATTTTTCGATTGATTAGTCAATTTAATCGATTGAAATCGATAATCACAAATTTTTTTGTCACATCGATGAAAGTTGATAAAAAAACGTGAGCCATACTTTAAATTCGATCTCCTCAGAAAAATGATGAAAGCTGTTCCTGAGGGGGATGTCAAAACTTACCCTCGAGCTTACCTTCAAATCAACTTTGAAGATTAAAAACGATGTAAGTTCTTTCTCTAATGCAGATGGAAGGGAAATTTTCTAATTCTCTTTCTCCAGGATCACTGACAGGCAGTATTCCAGCCCAGCAGTCGTATGGTGCTGTACTCTGTGCTCATCCGTCTGTGCCGTACTCACGAGAATTGAATATCGCCAACCATTGTACAAAGCAAAGGAAATTTTACGTGGATTTGTATTCGAGAATTGTTGTAAAAATATCCGGAGTATCTGCCAAAATTAAAAGTGACAGAAAGCTGCAGAAATTGACAAATTGTCACCCATTCTCGAAGAATTTCAAGCGCTAATGTGGGGAGACACGCATGACGGCATAATGCATTGGGCTTGTAACGCGGAGGGCTTGTTTGGATTTGTAGGCCACTTATGTTCGATCCTTTTAAGTTTTCTAGCAAAATTTAAAATCCTGTAGTCAATCTTCAATAAAGTGTTAAGGGGCTGTTAATTGGATATATGTGAGCTCCTGTTTATTAGTTCTAGTGAGTTGTGATTCATTCTAGGGAGGATCAACCAGACGCTGAAACTGAACACTTTACGAAAGTGAATATACTTCGTCCATTTTTTTCGATAATTTTTGAACAAATTGATAAAATCGATAGCCAATTATAAAAATCGATCAAAATCGATAATCACAAGAAAGTGGGTGATCGATTTCTATCGATTTCCAATATTAATCGATTGATTAGTATCGATTACGATCGATTACCATCTATTTTTATCAAGTATCGAAAATATCGATTAGGTACGTCCTGAATTTAGCCACTATACTCTTTAATACCCTTTTATTACTTTTCATGTGCTGAGCAGGATTGTATTGTTTTGTGTTTGTACTGTATAACCTATCTGTCTGGTCAGCAATTTCGTACCCACAGGGTCTGAAATTAACTTTTTTTATGTGGGCGTCAAGTGGCGACTGAAATTTTTTTTCTGTCGCCAGATTGAAAATTCTGGTCGCCAACAAGTGTCCGTAAAATTTTTGCTTCACAACGAAACACAAAAACACGAAGTTTTGAAAGACGTTTCTTCTCTTAAAACATCTTACCTGTGAACGATCGCCAAGAGTCAGACTGTCGTGTGAAAAAGGCATTAAATGATCATGTAGCTTACATTTTAGTTGAAAAGGAGTTTTTGTTAAATAGATAGCTCTCTTAGTTTGAAGACTGAACATAACGCCACCTCTTGTGACTGTAACAGCTGGTGATTATTTCCAGCTTGCTTCACACTGAACTTAATACCACTTACTACTACAGAATATTTTGAGAGGGCTGTGTGGTGTTAATGCTTACCTTGTGTTGAAAATGTAAGGCTTGTTGGGATGTGGCTAAAAGTGCCAAAGTCAGAACACCGCACAAATGTGCTCAGGTAAACTATAGCCACTAAATAGGGCACTATAGCCGCATTGGTAGTGGGCATTACCCCTAAATCTACCAGAAAAATAGTGAGCCCAAGCATTAGCAGCCATGGACAGCTGCTTTGGCCTTGTTAGGCCTCATCAGCATGGCATAGCTACTACTTAGGCTCAGGTATCCCACATGAAGATAACAAGGGATGAAAATGTAAGGCTTGTGGGATGTGGCAAAAGTGCTGATGAGGCCTAACAAGGCTGAAACAGCTCTCCATGTCTGCTAATGCTTGGGCTCTCTATTTTTTCTGGTAGATTTAGGGGTAATGCCCGCTACCAACGTGCCCATAGCGCCCTATTTAGTGGCTATAGTTTACCTGAGCACATTTTTGTGGTATTCTGACTTTGTCTTTTTTAGCTGGTATTCTGACTTTCTCACCTTGTGTTGCTTTTTGTTTATAGACCATGCACCGCTCAGCAAAGGCCTTCTTGTGTTAACTGGCACAGCGTCATTAATTAACATCCTTTTTGCATCATCCACAAGAAACTTCTTGCCGAATACCCCATGGATTCAAATTATCAGGAACTCAAAGGTAATCTTACAGTGTAAGAGGTCACTATCTATTTAAACAAAAAGAAAACATGTAAAGGTGTTGCTGTAGAGTTAAATGTACTATGTGGCCACCAGCCTGTGTTTTGAAAACTGTTTCTAGTTCTACCAAAAAAAGTATGACATGATCTCGTAACTCAGTGGAAGCAAGCAAAGAAATGTTTCTATTCCTTTATGAAATAAATGCTAAAAATATGTTTCTACGAATTATTTCCACAGAGTCATGGAAAACCATTTTTAACCAATCACGTCGTATGAATTGTATTTATTTCATCAAAGTGTGCATGCAGTGCAGTTACTGGGTTTACTGAACAGTTTAAGACGGATTCCGCTCAACGTTCGAGCAATAAGTGCAAAAAATATTTACCAAAAAACTACTCATAGCACGGTAACATTTTAAATGCTATTTGAAACATCTCACTCTAGTTCACTTGCCCAAGTGACCCCGTGATGAAATTCTCAAGCATTCTCAAGAAAATTAATTTCAAATCTCGTAAAAGTATGCTAAAAACGGGCGCCATTTTGTTTTGAACTGACATGAAGCGTCTTTTTAATTGAAATATTGATAACTTCAAATCCAATTTTCTCTCGCGGGGTCAGCTTGGGAGCAAAAGTAACAATAAGTTCTTCTTATCTGTTCTCAAAATGTGACAGTGCTGCAAGTATTTTTTTGGTAACTTAATTTTTGCACTTACTGCTCGAACGTTAAGCGGAAATCGTCTTAAATGTTCAATACCGACAATAGCTTTTTTTACAGAATTTTTCTTCATTTTCTAACACATCAGACATCGGCCAGACAATGCCTACTTACATTATTTACCTAACCTAACACTACACAGCAATATAAGCAGCATAATAATGACATGCTCAATACTGACTGTAGTTTTGTTTATGGAGGAAGGGTTTAAGCAGTTGGACTTTTGGGGTGGTGTGAAATAAATACTTAAAATGCCTTAAAAATAACAATTTTTGTGTGGTTAAAAATTGGCATAAATTTATTTACAGTTACTTAAAATACTAGAAAATTACCATTATTTTACATCTGATGTAATTACAATTTGATTGTTTTTATCCTTTTTTGTTTTTTCACTAGTTATGGCAAATTCTGTTATCAAGTGTTCACTACTCATCCACTAGGAACTTAATATGTGGCTCATTTCTTCTCTACACTTTTCGCATTTTTGAAAGAAGATTTGGATCTAAAAAATATGCAGTAAGCTACATTATCTCAATTGTTGCTATTGTTTTTGTTAGATGTAATCCATCAAAATGATTTAGATGTAGTTACTGTGTGGACTGGTCATATAACTATGACAACACTGTGTTGTTCCCCTATGAAATTCCATATCTTGATACTGGTAGCTTATTTTCCCTTTGCACCAAAGTGCAATTTGACAAGTTTCTAGAAAATATCCACTTGAGAGAATAACAATAAAACAGCATCACAGCAAAGTAGCTTTTCATACAGGAAGCTTTCACCAGAATGGTTACACTTAGGATTTCATTTACAGACTCCAGAACCACCTTGTACAACCTAATAGACTACACCACAGGAAATACTGCTTAATGATAGCTTTCATTTGATTGGTCACACTTTATGGTCTCATCCACAGACTCAAAAGTTAAAACCATGTTCTACAGCTCAATAAGCAGTGCCACAAGAAAGTACTGCTCAGTAACTCTTATTTGTGTGTTATACTTTTGGATTTCCTCTCTAACCATGTTACGTGACTTTTAAAAGTGTGACTCTGAGAGTAGTTGGGGTCCAAATGTCTGTCTTGCATGCCCGTCACAGCCAATTTGATCGCCAGCAATCGCTGACAATTTTTGCGGGAGGAGACAACCTAGATGAGTTTTAATCGCGGATATCTGACAGGTCAGATTTCAGTGATTTTCGATTGCTCATGGCAGCAAACAAATTCGCTGGCAAAATCACCATCTTGGGAACAGACAGACTTGAAGATTCTCGCTGGTGATCAAAATTACCTGCAGCGAGCATATAAAATCTCCTAGTGTGTCGCTGGCTTAACCCTTCAAGCCCTAACATACAAAATGTATATTCTCCTTACTGTTCTCCATACATTCCTTATGGAACTAGTAAGGAGAGTTTGTCTAAATATCAAGACATCTTATCCTTGGTGATCATTTTCTCTATTCTCATCACTTGAATGTTTGAACAAGTATTGATAATGTAAAGAGAAATTTCATTTTCGTCACTGTTAGGGCTTAAAGGGCTAACAGTGACTGTTTTCTTTCTTTTCTCTTCCAGTCATACATCTTTAGCACCACTGTAATAGCAATTGGACTTCAACTAACGACCATCTCTGCTCTAAAATATTTTGGTCATGATGTGGGACTCCCTCCGCCTGGACTGTATCTTTTGAACTTTGTAACAGTACAATAAAATAATGTACCATGGTACAATAAATTGGATGTTTCGTGCTATAATTTAATAGCAACCTTTGAAACCAGGTTTCAAATCTACAGTTGAACCTCCTTGGCGACCACCTCTCGTAAGCAGCCACTTTTTGAGCTGACATTTTGAATTTTTCTATCGTTTATAACCTCTAGGTATTAAAGTGACCACTTGGCACGTGATCTCAGATATCTCTGGATGCAAAGTGTGTAGAGTAGTGCCATATGTACTTGTGATACCTGGTCTCCACTAAAGTCAAGCGCTTAGGGCTTAAAGGGCTAAAGGATTGCTAGGTGTACTTTACTCACCCAGATCGCTTGACCTTCCAGTTGTATTCAATCTAACTGAACTTATACAATCTGAAGTTACTTGAACTTGGCTAATTTAGCTGAGTTGTTGCTTTATTTAAAAAAACCATGGCAATGCAGGTTGCCAGGACCAATCATGTGTTTTCCTTACATTTTAAATTTCATGCATAATAGTTTTGGGATGGTGTATGCAACCCTTGTGCAGTATTTCTGTGATATCCCAGCTTCAGATGCAGTTACATTTTTGGGCATCCCAATCTCTGGAAAAATATTTATTTACTCCATAGCACTTCAGGTTAGTACCGGTACTACCAATATAGAATTTCCCCAGCTATGCTGTGTGGCCTGGGTGAATGTTAATAAAAAAAATCAAATTACAGAAGATTGTAAATTCAGTTTGTAAAATTAGGTACCATAATGATGTTTTTCTTTTGCTTCAATAAAAAAGATGTTGCTGACCAGTAGAGAATCACTTTTGGCTGGTGTCTGTGGAATGGTGAGTGAATTTGCTGAATATACATTATCACTAATGGAACAAGCGTGTATTGAAACAGTCAGTGGATTGGATTGCTTCTGTAGATGTTCTTGTTTTAGAAAGGGCTAGTGAATCAAAAGGATTTATTTACTAACTGCAATCTGTCTTCAATTGTTGAAATTCATCCAAAGGTATTAAACCCAATGATGATTTTTTTACCCATGATTAATTTATTTTGCATTATGTGAGCTCTTCCAAGGTTTAATCTTACAAATAAATATTGTATCTTCACATTAATTTCACAGGTGGCAGGGATTATTTATAGGTTCAACTTGTTTCATGTTCAGCGGTGGCTCAAACTGCCCGATTCGCTAACCTCAGCTGTTTCTGGAGCTTTTGGTAGCTTATTTTCCTCGGAGGCTCCTCCTGCTCAGCCATATGCCATGGGCGCAACCCTGGAAATACAGCGACAGCAGCAAATGGAGCACTATGAACAGCAAGCAATGAGAGCTAGGATGGGCCATCTAAGAAACAGGGTATTAAATTGTCTGAGTAGCTAGTTAGAAAATACGTAAGGTAAAGTTGCACACGAGCCAAGGAGGCCTACACTGCCGGAGCTTTTCCCGGTTTCTGTAGCATGAAGCAACTAAGAGTATTGCTACTCTCCCCTGGATGGGATGCTAGTCCATCACAGGATTACCCCCAGTAGTATGTCGCCGGTACCCATTTTATTCACCTGGGTGGAGAGAGACAATGTGAGGTTAAGTTTCTTGTCTAAGGAAACAGCACGATGGCAGGGACTGGGCATCGAACCACCGACCTTTAAATCTGAAGTCCAATGCGCCAACCACTACACCACCCCGCCCCCCTCTAAACTGAGGTGTGGCAGTTCAGTACATCAAACTTTTGATGTGAAGGCTGGTGGTTCCAGCCTGCAGACTGGAGTCACTGTCTTCGTGTGTTGATGGGTGTTGTACACCTGTTGATCGGTACCTTGATGTTTTTTTTGTTTTGGTTTTTTTGTTGTTTTCACGGGACTTAATTTTCACAATTTTTGTGATTGGGTTGTTCCAGAAAAAATCCCCCCCCCCCTTCCATGCCCAGATTTCCTGTACCACTGGACCGCTCCCCCCACCCAGATTTCCAGAACCCTCCCCCCCCCCCCCCCTCCTGCAAGTGTTTCCAGCGTGCCATCTGTTGGGGGTATGGATTTTTTCTGGAATAACCCATTTCAAGAAAGTCATGAAATTGAAGACCCATAGAAAAATGTGATCACAAAATTTAATAACCTGCTATCAAAATGAAACATCCCTTCAATAAGAATTGCAAACTTCAAGGTTGGAAGTATGCCTTGGTACGTTTATGAATTTATGATGTTTAACAGTACAACACAGAAAAGACATTTGGGTAAATGCTGACTTGTGTAGCGTAACACGTACCTTGTCGCAAACAGGTTATCCTGTTTTAAGTTTTGTCTTGTTTTAGTTCTGTTCAAAAACATTGCAAAATATGACTATGTAAAATTACAACCTGTAGCACCGATTCTGAGACTACCTGCTTGTTAACATGGATCAACATTTGGAAAATTTTTGCAAAATCTTCGAATTTTTCTGCCAAATCACAAAATATATGTCTCGCGAAATGTGCCTCTCCAGTTTTCACAAAATCAAGTTGCTGCAAAAACTAGTAATAACAATGTGCTAACAAACTGTCAGGGAGACTAAAACAGTGTTGGGTGTGACCTCATGATGGACTAGCATCATGTTCAGGGGCGAGTACCAATTTTTTTATTTGCCTCATGCTACAGGAACCAGGTTAAGCTGTTTTCATTGTGACTGGTTTGTCACAAGACAAGGTTTATCTGGTTTGTTTGTTCTAGTTGTTATTCAACCAAACTGAGGAAATTCTTAGAGGATTATCTGACAAAACAAAATGTTCAAATAAACTGGGGTATATCTCTTGAGGTTTCCTCTGGCATTGGACCAAAATTGTCCGTTCCATTTGTAGCCTGTCTCTGTCATTAGACTGAGCTCAGCTTGCTCCGCTCACCTATTTTTGATGCACCCTACAGCCAAAAGTCTCCAACTAGCCAATAGTCAGTCGTCTCAGACAGCTTAATAATTGTTGGTACACTCGGCTTTATTTAAGGGTGCACCGCGAGTGGGACAGGGGTATGCAGATGTTCTGGTCCCTTCAGCAGCTGGAGGGTGGCTATGGGATGGAGGTGCTCCTGACCACCCTGCGGCACCATTGAATGATTGGCAGGACAGAAACCTAGACGAGGACAATGCTAACATTCCTCAGCAGCCAACTGTGGAAGTATCTGAGGAGCAGGTGTGTGTAAAGTTTAGTAGTCCAGTCCAGCAAAGTTATTCCACACATTGTTGAGGACTCATTACAGAATTGACTGGTATCATTGGTATCATAGAAGTGTAGCTCATTTTGTAGAAGGAAAATTTTTCTTTTTACCAGGGGTTTGAAAACCTTTTAAAGACTTAGCCGAAGTGGGTAGCTTGAAAATCAAAACAAACCATGCAGCTACTTGAGTTCAAGTCAGAATCATGATGCACATGCATGCAGGATATCCCAGTAGCTGCCTCCTAGTGAAAAGGATAAGGGTTTCATTTGAAAGGGGTGTACAGTGTGTATAGTGGCGATCTTGGCAAAAAAAGAAGTTAAAAAATCATTACACACATACGTATTTTGTCCATGTGCTGCAGTATTTGTCAGAGCTAACTTTTTAGACAATTTCGCCACAGCAAATGATTGATGGGTAAACAAAGGCCATTGCTGCCTGAAGATAGTTCTCTGTTTCTCCTCCAGGCCGACAATAAGGGCAGGGCTTGTAAAAACTGGCGAGTTTGGAGTGTATTTTTTTCCCAGTTTATTCCCATAATCGCAATATTCATCCCATCTTCAGTTCCATTTTTTTCATGTAGCTTGAAGCAATGTGGATTTCAGTAGATTGATTCTTTGTGTCATACATTTTGGCTAAGTCACAGGGTCCGAAATTGCGACCAGCTGGTCGCCAATGCGACTGAAAATTGAGTGTTGGCGACCAGAATTTCAAGGCTAGTCGCCAGGAGGCGACTAACTTTCAGCGCCTTGTTAATGTTTTGAACCGCCGCTCAAGGAATTAATTTCGTTTTAAATGGAAGAATTCGCGTTTGATTTCCAGCAGAAACTTACCCCTTGTCTTTTCAAAGTTTTTAATCTCCATAGAAAATAATTTAGATCAAAAATGAAGGTAAGATTCCTGTTAAATGACCTCCACAACAGTTGTAATCCACGCAATGTAATCGACATTTAGCGGCCGCCATGTTTTCAGCAGTTTCTTCTGACAACCATACCGTGGGCACATTGCATAAACACAGGCTTTCCTTTCGCCATTCAATAGTCAACGAAATGCTCTACAAATTTTCGATAATGCTTTACAGTCAGAAGAAGTGGCGTTATGTTCAGTCTTCAAACTAAGAGAGCTATCTACTTAACAAAAACTCCTTTTCAACTACAATGTAAGCTACACGATCATTTAATGCCTTTTTTTCATGGCAGTCTGACTCTTGCGATCGTTCAGGAGTAAGATTATGTTTTGAGTGAAGAAATGTCTTTAAAAGCTTCGTGTTTCGCTGTGAAGCAACAATTTTACGGACACTTTTTGGCGACCAGAATTTTCCATCTGGCGACTGAAAAAAAATTTCAGTCGCCACTTGGCGCCCGCATAAAAAAGTTAATTTAGGACCCTGCAGTCAGCTTTCAAACTTTCACTTTATAACTTATTATCAGTGCTAACGCTTTTAAACAAAAGAACAGAGACCTTGGTTAACTTTCAACTTCGGGTTAGCATTAATCAACTGGAGAACACCTTGACCCTGAGTGATAGAGATCTCCTTAGAGTGAACTCGTACCAAGTAGCTAACACTGCCTCTTGGCGTATTTACAAAGTTTTACTGTAATAAGTAACAATCATTTAAGGACGGTGCCACCTAATTCAGAGGTATTTTGCACAGTTTACAACTACGTAGGAAAGGCAGATCTTAGCAAGCACTAGCTTTTGGAATCCACAAAGAAAATTGGGGTAACCAAGCATTTTTCAGAGATAATTAAGCAACCAAAATTCTAAAAATCTTTCAAATACTTAGCAATGTATGGCATTTCTTTCCAAATTTAAGCTCAATTGTCCATAAAAAAAAGCGTGGTCATCCCCAGTTTTTCTGTTGGATTCCAACAGCCTTTGCGAAGATCTACTTTCCCTGCATAATTATAAACCATGCGTACAGTGTTCTTACCAGACTGCGGCATTGCCGCACTAGAATTAGCCCAAAGGGTTCCAAGGGCGCAAAGAAAGCAAGAAAGAAAAAACACCTCATGTAACATACGCACATTTCTTTTTAATATTTATTTATCAACCAAAATTTTATTGGTTATGGCATCTTCATTCAGACATTGAACATTTATTATCTAAGAAACTATGAGGTATTTACTCTAACTCAGAGCTGTGAGTAAAATGTTAAGTTAAACAACTGTATCTAAATTGTGACCCACTTTTCTCCCTCATGACCCCCTTTAGCTTCTCTATGGGTCTGGTGGGTACTGTCCTAAAGAAATCCGAGTATCTCAGACCATCTCGAGATGTGCAGAACGTATGCGCAGTTACTAAAGGAGGCCCCGCCTTAAGTTGTGTATCATTTTTGTGGCAGGTCCAGACCTTAGTTGAGATGGGTTTCTCTAGGCTGGCTGTGCTCCATGCTCTGGCGACAAGCAATAACGACATCACAATGGCAACAAACATCTTACTGTCGCAGTCATAGTAACCGTAGAAAATAAGAGACATTATGGAGTAAAATAATCCCCATGTTGAGCCAAGTAAAACTGCCTGGATTGCTGTAAATAGTTTTTTTAACTTGTAAAAGTCAGATTTTAAGACCATGATCAGAAGTACAGTACAATATGGTTTTATGTGTGGAATAAAATGAATTTTACTTGCATCTTATCTTTTTTTCTTTGTCTTTAGGTAATGATGACAATATTATTTTATTGTTAGGATGGCTGAAGAACTGGCTTAGACCGTTTCAGAGCCATTGCTAGATGCAAGTTATTTTGTTACTGGGGTTACTATGAATAAATATTATTAATATCATGAAGTCTTCTACATCAAATAGAAAGGAGAGACAACTCAATCTCTCATGTATCCTAACAATATTGAACATATTTGTGCTTCTCAAGTCTGTCCATTTCCATTAAGCCATCCTTACGACTGTGAATGCACCTCCCAATTCATTAGAAGGATTAAAAATATTTTTCAACATATTGCTCAATAGCTACACCGCAATCAAATCAACCAAAAGTGGCTCCCTTTCTTTCATCTGTCATTTAAAGTAAATTGCGGAAGTCACTAAACTCATGCAGGCTTTTACTGACTCACTCACTCACTCATCCTCTTTATGCCGAGTGGCACATAAGGCCTCAAGGTTTCAGTAATGTGTTGTTTTTACGAGGCAGGGTTGTAAGCCCTGCGCTTAACCCCCAACCTGGGGGACCAGGGCATTGTTTAGTCTGGCCCCTCTCCCATAGACCAATTCAGCATGGTTGAACCCACCAGGAGCATAAGCTTCAGCTGACATAGCTCTAGGGGTCGTAAGGGCACGCAAGCCTCCCCGCCACAACAAGGCACAGCACCAGGGGATATATAAACAAATGAGGTTTTCATTTTACATGTATATTACATTTAATTTTCTCCTGCTGTTCTAGTTTCCATTTACAGCCTTTCCACTAGCTGCAACAAGATGCCTCTATTTTATCTAAGCCTACATGCCAGTTTACAGGTACGAAACAGACTAAACAAATTCTGCTTAAAATCAATATAACACAAATCTGACAATTTCAAAAT
Organism: Siderastrea siderea; assembly: GCA_964030785.1. Classification (NCBI taxonomy): domain Eukaryota; kingdom Metazoa; phylum Cnidaria; class Anthozoa; order Scleractinia; family Rhizangiidae; genus Siderastrea; species Siderastrea siderea. Next base: position 46,387,491 of record OZ034975.1, on the reverse strand, counting down.
TTAAATAGATAACGCATAAAAAATCAAGTTAAATAGGTTCGCTGTAACCTACAGTCAGGCCATTTTCATTATGCATGCAATGCGGTGTCACAAAGCCAGTTCCAAAGTTGAAAAAAATAAGAAATATTGACTAAACATTGGAGGGCTAATTTGTGTCTAAACAATCTATTAAACATTGAAAGGGAAGTCTTTGCAAACAGCTTTGATAACCAGTTTGTATACAGCACTGACAATCAAGCGAGACTGAATGGCTAAGCCTTATAACCAAAGTCTTGGGAAAACTAATAAATACATTTAAACAGGTACATATAATATGTCATGCAGACAGTAATAGTGATCTTCAAAGGGGCTATGTCACTTACTCACAACCCTTTAACCCCTAACAGTGACAAAAATGAAATTTCTCTTTACATTATCACTACTGTTCAAACATTTAAGTGATAAGAATAAAGAAAGTGATCAACAAGGATCAGATGTCTTGATATTTAGACAAATTCTCCTTACTAGTTCCATCAAAAATGTATGGAGAACAATATGGAGAATATGCATTTTTATATCAGGGCTTTAAGGGTTAATACAACTTCAGAAAGCTAAAACCTGATGGTTCAGTTTTCTTTAAACGTGCTCTACTAGTTTTCTGAAATTACAAATAAGCTTCTTTTGCTATGGATGCCAGGAAGAAAACAGAAATGCAACTTAGAAACAGGGCCAATGTTTTCAAGTTTTTCCCTCATTTGTTGTCTCTTTGAGAAAATCACTTCATATCTTCCACTTGGTGGGCTAAGAGGTAATTTTGATGTAGTTTTGACCAAAAAAAATGTAGAAATCCCCTTGACATAGCCCCTTTAAATGTAAATATTGCTTCAACAGTTTCCATCAAGGAACTAATTGTCCAGCTGATCCTCCAGTAAAGGACACCCCATATTTGAGGAAATGCTCGACTGTGTTCCTAAGTATATGTCCACTTACAGGAAGTTTGAATGAGCAGCAAAATTGCAACATTCTAGAAATAGAGGCTTCCTAGTATTAAGAATTGTATTAGGAGTACTGAGGACTACAAAAAGAGTAAAATATAAAACTGCAATAAAAAGATCAGATGTTTAAGGTTAACCTACTATGAAATTGGTTTTGTTTCACAATACTGTGCGTAACATGCCATGTAAAAGGCTATTCTTTATAACTTCTCTGTTACTAACCCCCTCAAGATCTAAAAGTACCCAAATTCATGCATCTGATTTCTTCTGCATTAGCTTTTGTAGTGTCCATGTTGGTGGAGGGAAACAAGAAATTAGAGAAACTAGTGCAATGCTTGAAAAAACCATGTGAAGCCAAATCAAACAAAGGATTTGTTTTGTCTACCTGTTATTCCCTTTTTCAATGTGTCCAAAACTTTCTTTGCATGCAATACACGCACACCAACCTCACAGATCCAGATTTTGATCAAATTTCAATCAAGGCAGCAAAAGCCCATAATTTCACAGAGAATAAGGTTGACAAATTACCATATTGTTAAAAATAGAGTAGATAAAAACAAATCTCGATTCACAAAGAAAAGAATTTTTTTTCTGTCCAGCAACATGACTGCCATGCGAACCAATGTTTGCATAATATCATTGTCATCTAAATTTTTGTATGCAGTTGACCTTGCTAACACACAGGAAAGAAACCTCATAAATGCAACAAAGTTTAAACATAATTATTATAACAACAAGTCTTGTAAACAAACAATTGATGCTTCACATTTGAATGGTTAGGGGCATAAAGGGCCTACAGTTGTATATCAAAGTTCACGGGCCCGTTTCTCGAAAGTCCTGGTAACTTTTCAGGCCTGGAGCTATACTTTAAAATCAAAATCTATAGAATGGTAATGTAGCTTTTAGCCCGCAAACCAGCTTGAATTGTTTCGTCAACTTAGAATTTTACTTCTTAGCCTTAAAAACCCACAAAATTTGAATCTTTCAGGTTATATTTTACACAGATAAAATAGCTTGCCAGGCCCGATAAGTTATTGGGACTTTCGAGAAACAAGCCCCAGGTCTATTAATTCAAAATATTCTGTTATTTGCTGCATTTTATCAGGTGGCATTTTATTTTTCACCTAGACCCTAGATTTACTTTTCCAGTTCTGGGGCCCGTTTCTCGAAAGTCCTGGTAACGTTTCGGGCCTGAAGCTACATTTTAAAATCGAAATCTATAGAATGTTGACAGGTTTTAGCCCGCATATCAGCCCGACTTGTTTTATCAACTTAGAATTTTGTTGCTTAGCTTTCAAAACCAACAAAATTTGAGTCTCACACGCAAAAATTGCACACATAAAATAGCTTTCTGGGCCGAAAAGTTATCGGGACTTTCGAGAAATGGGCCCCTGGTGACCTAGTTCTGGAGTAAATCCATAGACATGGGATGGTTTTTCCCTAATGATATGGTCCCATCACTGGTAAAACCTTTCTTGAAATCACTAAAATACAAAATAACCATTAGTAGCCTTTGTGAATGAGAACAACTTAGGAGGTCGTAAAGCGGCAATACCTGTTGGGGAAAAGACCTGTCTGTATCCATGGAATTCTCACCAAAATGACTGCCAGGCCCACAAAAAAAATCAGGGCTGCATTTTTCTTATGAACTTTTGGCCACATGCTAAAAATGAGGCAAATATGAGCAAAAAGAAAACCCAACCTTGAAAATTTGACCTTTATGCCCCTAGCCATCCAATTGCCTACTCAAATTATTCTATAGGTTGGTAAATTATGATCGTCTGGGTGAGCGTAGTCCTGAGAAGGACTGTTTGTGATGGCGTTGACTGACTACACTAACCTGGACAATCATAATTTACCGACCTGCAGCAGCTACATGTAAACAGCAACTATGAATTATTGTAGTTCACCTGTCCTGTCAGGTCCTAAGAATATAATACTACACAGTTTAATATTCATTACTAGGAACCCTCTTCAAATGGCTTGACAAGAAACATCTTATTGCCTGCTTTGTCAGTAAATATAGGAGCCCTTTTGTAATGTTCTATCAACTCCTCAAACGAGCTAAAATGTCGTGGACCAATCTTAAATTTTCCATCTGCAAATGTCACTCTAAAGTGCTTGATTTTGTCTGGAGCTTTCATGGAGACTGAGTAACCACCGTCCTGAAAAAGGAAAAGGAAATGTTATTGTACATACATGAATTAATTTTTCATTTACTTCATCAATTTACAGTAAATTACTTGATGAATAAACACCTTCCCCTGCTGAACCTCCCTCCCGAAAGGAATAAAAGCCCCCTTTCCCTTTTTGGGAAGGGGGTTGCTTTGTTTGTAACATTCTGACACAACGCAACACATTTACTATTCACTCCATGGGTTTTCAGGACCAATTTACAACAAAAATAGCCTAAACATTACAAATCCAGGAAAGATGAATTTGACACTCAGGAAGACATAAAGTATTTTGTAAAGTTCAAGTGTACCTCTCCTTGTGATTTATGAAAAGAAACTGCATTTTGATTACCAGTGTATGTAAGCCACATTATATGTACATTAGTGTGGTTTCTTTTTAAGGAGGGGTGAAGACAATAAAATACACTTGTTGGGACTTTGTTAACAATAACCATGACTGCTTAATAGGGTTTACCACCCAACAGAGGTAACATTTACAGTAAATACAATGTAGGGGCAGCAAATGTCAGGACTTTGAGAACTGATTACTTATAATTTTATAGAGGTACAAAGTAAAGTCGCACACAAGCCAAGGAGGCCCACGCGGCCGGAGCTTAAGGTTACTCCGGACCTTCGCAGGTGTCCTCAGGGAAAAAATTTGTATGTGCATCATTGTAAAGGAAAACACAGCAAACTATACATCATTGGAAAGTTAATAAATGTAGATTTTGGAAAAAAATATGAATTGCCGGTTTCTTCAATTCTGGTCATTTTCGTGATCATTTTTGCAATTTTCTTTTGCAGGATTAAAAAACCTGGCAATTCATATTTTTTTCCAAAATCTACATTTATTAAGCTTTCCAACGATATATATTATACATATTATAGTTTGCCGTGTTTTCCTTTAAAATGGCACGCATACGAATTTTTTCCTGGAGGACACAGGAGGAAGCCCGTGAAGGTCCGGAGTAACCTTAACCCAGTTTCTGTAGCATGAAGCAACTGAGAGTATTGCTACTCTCACCTGAATGGGATGCTAGTCCATTGCAGGGTTACCCCCAGCAGTATGTCACCAGTACCCATTTTATACACCTGGGTGGGGTAAAGTTTCTTATCTGAGGAAACAACACTGTGGCAGGGACTGGCAATTGCGCCACCAACCTTAGGATCTGAAGTCCAATGCACTAACCACTACACCACGGCTCAATTAGGATTCAGTGTCACAATAATGTACATATTATTTGCTGGTGCCTTACCTGAGTTTCACTCACTCGCACTAAAAAGTCTCCATCTGCAGCATTCTTGTTCAACATCTTTTCTGCATGTCCTCTTGTGATTTTTCCCCAGAACCACTTTTCATTTGAAAACGGGAGTTTCTGGTGTTCAGGCAAAATAGCTTTTATTGGCTGCTGACTGCCCTGTGCAATGGTAGGATCAGAACTTGATGTCGGGGCTTCACCCTCATTGTCCACAATTACAATATAATTACGAGGAACTAAACCAGAAGTTCCGTCCTGTTTACGTGCAAGCCACCACTCTGGATCATCGTCGGGCTTGTCGATAATATCGAGAATTTCATCCTTTTTGAAATTGAGCTCTTCGGGATTTTTTGGATCAAAATTGTACAATGTCTTGACTTTATGTATAATAGGCTTTTTCACTGCAGGTTTAGCAGGTTGTGAGTTCTCCTCTTCCACCTGTATATAATTTGACGGAAACCAGCCTTCATTTTTTCCAACGCGACCTTTCCACCAGCCATCCCCTTGCTTTTCAAG